>JAWQEG010000667.1:3600000-4200000 GCA_033782935.1 Petrolisthes cinctipes | reverse complement strand
TTCAAAATACAGGCCCAAAACATGCTAAAAATCGATATTTTAGGTGCCCAAAGTCAATATGTGTATGCATCTTCTGTACCCGTCTATATCCCAAATTCAGGTTCAAAACACCAGAAAATTTGATATTTTTGGGTACCAGAAGCGATCTGTACATGCCTACTCCTTGCTAGAATGTTTTTCAAGATACAGACCCAAAACATGCTTAAAATCGATATTTTAGGTGCAAAAAGTCGATATGTGCATGCATCCTCTGTACCCGGTTATATCCCAAATTCTGGCTCAAAACCCCCAAAAATTCGATTTATTTGGGTCCCAGAAGCGATCTGTACGTGCATACTCCGTGTTAAAGTGTTTTTAAAATATAGGCCAAAAACATACTGAAAATCGATATTTTAGGTGCCAAAGTCAATATGTGTATGCATCTTCTGTACCCGTGTATATCCCTAATTCAGGTTCAAAACACCCAAAAAATCGAAATTTTTGTGTCCCAGAAGCGATCTGTACATGTCTATACCGTGTTAGAGTATTTTCAAAATACAGGCCCAAAACATGCTCAAAATCGATATTTTAGGTGCCCAAAGTCGATATGTGCATGCATCTTCTGTACCCGTTTATATCTCAAATTCAGACTCAAAACACCCGATTATTCGATATTTTTGGGTCCCAAAAGCCATCTGTACATGCATACTCCGTGTTAGAGTATTTTCAAAATACAGGCCTAAAACATGCAGTAAATCGATATTTTAGCTGCCCAAAGTCAATATGTGTATGCATCTTCTGTACCCGTCTATATCCCAAATTCAGGTTCAAAATACTCGAAAATTCGATATTTTTGTATCCCAGAAGCAATCTGTACATGCCTACTTCTTGCTAGAAAGTTTTCAAGATACAGACCAAAAACATGCTCAAAATTGATATTTTAGGTGCAAAAAGTCGATATGTGCATGTATCTTCTGTACCCGTTTATATCTCAAATTCAGGCTCAAAACTCTGAAAATTCGATATTTTTGTGTCCCAGAAGCGATCTGTACCTGCATACTCCGTGTTAGAGTGTTTTTAAAATATAGGCCCAAAACATGCTCAAAATCGATATTTTAGGTGCACAAAGTCAATATGTGTATGCATTCTCTGTACCCGGTTATATCTCAAATTCAGGCTCAAAACACCCGAAAATTCAATATTTTTGGGTCCCAGAAGCGATCTGTACATGCCTACTCAGTGCTAGAATGTTTTTAAAATAGAGGCTCAGAACATGCTAAAAATCGATATTTTAGGTGCCCGAAGTCGATATGTGCATGCATCTTCTGTACCCGTTTATATCTCAAATTCAGGCTCAAAACACCCAAAAATTCGATATTTTTGTGTCCCAGAGGCGATCTGTACATGTCTATACCGTGTTAGAGTATTTTCAAAATACAGGCCCAAAACATGCTCAAAATCAATATTTTAGGTGCCCAAATTCGATATGTGCATGCATCTTTTGTACCCGTTTATATCTAATATTCAGACTCAAAACACCCGATTATTCGATATTTTTGGGTCCCAAAAGCCATCTGTACATACATACTCCGTGTTAGAGTATTTTCAAAATACAGGCCTTAAACATGCAGTAAATCGATATTTTAGCTGCCCAAAGTCAATATGTGTATGCATCTTCTGTACACGTCTATATTTCAAATTCAGGTTCAAAACACTCGAAAATTCGATATTTTTGGGTCCCAGAAGCAATCTGTACATGCCTACTTCTTGCTAGAATGTTTAAAAGATACAGACCAAAAACATGCTCAAAATCGATATTTTAGGTGCAAAAAGTCTATATGTGCATGCATCTTCTGTACCCGTTTATATCTCAAATTCAGGCTCAAAACTCCGAAAATTCGATATTTTTGTGTCCCAGAAGCGATCTGTACATGCCTACTCAGTGCTAGAATGTTTTCAAAATAGAGGCTCAGAACATGCTAAAAATCGATATTTTAGGTGCCCGAAGTCGATATGAGCATGAATTTTCTGTACCCGTTTATATCTCAAATTCAGGCTCAAAACACCCAAAAATTCGATATTTTTGTGTCCCAAAAGCGATCTGTACGTGTCTACTCCGTGTTAGAGTATTTTAAAAATACAGGCCCAAAACATGCTCAAAATCGATATTTTGGGTGCTTTAAGTCGATATGTGCATGCATCTTCTGTACCCGTTTATATCTCAAATTCAGACTCAAAACACCCGAATATTCGATATTTTTGGGTCCCAAAAGCGATCTGTACATGCCTACTCCGTGTTAGAGTATTTTCAAAATACAGGCCTAAAACATGATGTAAATCGATATTTTGGGTGCCCAAAGTCAATATGTGCATGCATCTTCTGTACCCGTTTATATCTCAAATTTAGGCTCAAAACACTCGAAAATTCGATATTTATGGGTCCCAGAAGCGATCTGTATATGCCTACTCCGTGTTTGAGTATTTTCAAAATACATGCCCAAAACATGCCGAAAATCGATATTTTAACTGCCCATAGTCGATATGTACATGCATCTTCTGTACCCGTTTTTATCTCAAATTCAGATTGAAAACACCCGATTATTCGATATTTTTATGTCCCAAAAGCCATCTGTACATGCTTACTCCGTGTTAGAGTATTTTCAAAATACAGGCCTAAAACATGCAGTAGATCGATATTTTAGCTGCCCAAAGTCAATATGTGTATTCATCTTCTGTACCCGTCTATATTCCAAATTCAGGTTCAAAACACTCGAAAAATCGATATTTTTGGGTCTCAGAAGCAATCTGTACATGCCTACTTCTTGCTAGAATGTTTAAAAGATACAGACCAAAAACATGCTCAAAATCGATATTTTAGGTGCAAAAAGTCTATATGTGCATGCATCTTCTGTACCCGTTTATATCTCAAATTCAGACTCAAAACACCCGATTATTCGATATTTTTGGGTCCCAAAAGCCATCTGTACATGCATACTCCGTGTTAGAGTATTTTAAAAATACAGGCCCAAAACATGCTCAAAATCGATATTTTGGGTGCAAAAAGTCTATATGTGCATGCATCTTCTGTACCCGTTTATATCTCAAATTCAGGCTCAAAACTCCGAAAATTCGATATTTTTGTGTCCCAGAAGCGATCTGTACATGCCTACTCAGTGCTAGAATGTTTTCAAAATAGAGGCTCAGAACATGCTAAAAATCGATATTTTAGGTGCCCGAAGTCGATATGAGCATGAACTTTCTGTACCCGTTTATATCTCAAATTCAGGCTCAAAACACCCAAAAATTCGATATTTTTGTGTCCCAAAAGCGATCTGTACGTGTCTACTCCGTGTTAGAGTATTTTAAAAATACAGGCCCAAAACATGCTCAAAATCGATATTTTGGGTGCTTTAAGTCGATATGTGCATGCATCTTCTGTACCCGTTTATATCTCAAATTCAGACTCAAAACACCCGAATATTCGATATTTTTGGGTCCCAAAAGCGATCTGTACATGCCTACTCCGTGTTAGAGTATTTTCAAAATACAGGCCTAAAACATGATGTAAATCGATATTTTGGGTGCCCAAAGTCAATATGTGCATGCATCTTCTGTACCCGTTTATATCTCAAATTTAGGCTCAAAACACTCGAAAATTCGATATTTTTGGGTCCCAGAAGCGATCTGTATATGCCTACTCCGTGTTTGAGTATTTTCAAAATACATGCCCAAAACATGCCGAAAATCGATATTTTAACTGCCCATAGTCGATATGTACATGCATCTTCTGTACCCGTTTTTATCTCAAATTCAGATTGAAAACACCCGATTATTCGATATTTTTATGTCCCAAAAGCCATCTGTACATGCTTACTCCGTGTTAGAGTATTTTCAAAATACAGGCCTAAAACATGCAGTAGATCGATATTTTAGCTGCCCAAAGTCAATATGTGTATTCATCTTCTGTACCCGTCTATATTCCAAATTCAGGTTCAAAACACTCGAAAAATCGATATTTTTGGGTCTCAGAAGCAATCTGTACATGCCTACTTCTTGCTGGAAAGTTTTAAGATACAGACCCAAAACATGCTTTAAAATCGATATTTTAGGTTCAAAAATTCGATATGTGCATGCATCTTCTGTACCCGTTTATATCTCAAATTCAGGCTCAACACTCCGAAAATTCGATATTTTTGGGTCCCAGAAGCGATCTGTACGTGCATACTCCGTGTTAAAGTGTTTTTAAAATATAGGCCAAAAACATGCTGAAAATCGATATTTTAGGTGCCAAAGTCAATATGTGTATGCATCTTCTGTACCCGTGTATATCCCTAATTCAGGTTCAAAACACCCAAAAAATCGAAATTTTTGTGTCCCAGAAGCGATCTGTACATGTCTATACCGTGTTAGAGTATTTTCAAAATACAGGCCCAAAACATGCTGAAAATCGATATTTTAGGTGCCCAAAGTCGATATGTGCATGCATCTCCTGTACCCGTTTATATCTCAAATTCAGACTCAAAACACCCGATTATTCGATATTTTTGGGTCCCAAAAGCCATCTGTACATGCATACTCCGTGTTAGAGTATTTTAAAAATACAGGCCCAAAACATGCTCAAAATCGATATTTTGGGTGCAAAAAGTCTATATGTGCATGCATCTTCTGTACCCGTTTATATCTCAAATTCAGGCTCAAAACTCCGAAAATTCGATATTTTTGTGTCCCAGAAGCGATCTGTACATGCCTACTCAGTGCTAGAATGTTTTCAAAATAGAGGCTCAGAACATGCAAAAAATCGATATTTTAGGTGCCCGAAGTCGATATGTGCATGAATTTTCTGTACCCGTTTATATCTCAAATTCAGGCTCAAAACCCCCAAAAATTCGATATTTTTGTGTCCCAAAAGCGATCTGTACGTGTCTACTCCGTGTTAGAGTATTTTAAAAATACAGTCCCAAAACATGCTTAAAATCGATATTTTGGGTGCTTTAAGTCGATATGTGCATGCATCTTCTGAACCCGTTTATATCTCAAATTCAGACTCAAAACACCCGAATATTCGATATTTTTGAGTCCGAAAAGCGATCTGTACATGCCTACTCCGTGTTAGAGTATTTTTAAAATACAGGCCTAAAACATGCTGTAAATCGATATTTTAGCTGCCCAAAGTCAATATGTGTATGTATCTTCTGTACCCGTCTATATCCCAAATTCAGGTTCAAAACACTCGAAAATTCGATATTTTTGGGTCCCAGAAGCAATCTGTACATGCCTACTTCTTGCTGGAAAGTTTTAAGACACAGACCCAAAACATGCTTTAAAATCGATATTTTAGGTTCAAAAATTCGATATGTGCATGCATCTTCTGTACCCGTTTATATCTCAAATTCAGGCTCAAAACTCCGAAAATTCGATATTTTTGGGTCCCAGAAGCGATCTGCATATGCCTACTCCGAGTTTGAGTATTTTCAAAATACATGCCCAAAACATGCCGAAAATCGATATTTTAGCTGCCCATAGTCGATATGTACATGCATCTTCTGTACCCGTTTTTATCTCAAATTCAGATTGAAAACACCCGATTATTCGATATTTTTATGTCCCAAAAGCCATCTGTACATGCTTACTCCGTGTTAGAGTATTTTCAAATTACAAGCCTAAAACATGCAGTAGATCGATATTTTAGCTGCCCAAAGTCAATATGTGTATGCATCTTCTGTACACGTCTATATTCCAAATTCAGGTTCAAAAAGCTCGAAAATTCGATATTTTTGGGTCCCAGAAGCAATCTGTACATGCCTACTTCTTGCTAGAATGTTTTCAAGATACAGACCAAAAACATGCTCAAAATTGATATTTTAGGTGCAAAAAGTCTATATGTGCATACATCTTCTGTACCCGTTTATATCTCAAATTCAGGCCCAAAACTCCGAAAATTCGATATTTTTGTGTCCCAGAAGCGATCTGTACCTGCATACTCCGTGTTAGAGTGTTTTTAAAATACAGGCCCAAAACATGCTGAAAATTGATATTTTAGGTGCACAAAGTCAATATGTATATCCATTCTCTGTACCCGGTTATATCTCAAATTCAGGCTCAAAACACCCGAAAATTCAATATTTTTGGGTCTCAGAAGCGATCTGTACATGCCTACTCAGTGCCAGAATGTTTTCAAAATAGAGACTCAGAACATGCTAAAAATCGATATTTTAGGTGCCCTAAGTCGATATGTGCATGCATCTTCTGTAACCGTTTATATCTCAAATTCAGGCTCAAAACACCCAAAAATTCGATATTTTTGTGTCCCAAAAGCGATCTGTACGTGTCTACTCCGTGTTAGAGTATTTTATAAATACAGGCCCAAAACATGCTCAAAATCGATATTTTGGGTGCTTTAAGTCGATATGTGCATGCATCTTCTGTACCCGTTTATATCTCAAATTCAGACTCAAAACACCCAAATATTCGTTATTTTTGGGTCCCAAAAGCGATCTGTACATGCCTACTCCGTGTTAGAGTATTTTCAAAATACAGGCCTAAAACATGCTGTAAATCGATATTTTAGCTGCCCATAGTCAATATGTGTATGCATCTTCTGTACCCGTCTATATCCCAAATTCAGGTTCAAAACACTCGAAAATTCGATATTTTTGGGTCCCAGAAGCAATCTGTACATGCCTACTTCTTGCTGGAAAGTTTTAAGATACAGACCCAAAACATGCTTTAAAATCGATATTTTAGGTTCAAAAATTCGATATGTGCATGCATCTTCTGTACCCGTTTATATCTCAAATTCAGGCTCAAAACTCCGAAAATTCGATATTTTTGTGTCCCAGAAGCGATCTGTACATGCATACTCTGTGTTAGAGTGTTTTTAAAATACAGGCCCAAAACATGCTGAAAATTGATATTTTAGGTGCACAAAGTCAATATGTGTATGCATTCTCTGTACCCGGTTATATCTCAAATTCAGGCTCAAAACACCCGAAAATTCAATATTTTTGGGTCCCAGAAGCGATTTGTACATGCCTACTCAGTGCTAGAATGTTTTTAAAATAGTGGCTCAGAACATGCTAAAAATCGATATTTTGGGGGCCAAAAGTCAATATGTGCATGCATGTTCTGTATCCGTTTATATCTCAAATTTAGGCTCAAAACACCCGAAAATTTGATATTTTTGGGTCCCAGAAGCGATCTGTATATGCCTACTCCGTGTTTGAGTATTTTCAAAATACATGCCCAAAACATGCTAAAAATCGATATTTTAGGTGCCCATTTTCGATATGTGCATGCGTATTCTGTACCCGTTTATATCTCAAATTCAGGCTCAAAACCCCAGAAAATTCGATATTTTTGGGTCCCTTAAGCGATCTGTACATGCCTACTCAGTCTTAAATTATTTTCAAAATACAGGCCCAAAACATACTAGAAATCGACATTTTGGGTGCCCAAAGTCGATATGTGCATTCATTTTCTGTACCCGTTTATATCTGAAATTCATGCTCAAAACACCCAAAAATCCGATATTTTTGTGTGCCTGAAGCGATCTGTACATGCCTACTCCGTGTTAGAGTATTTACACAATACAGATCCAAAACATGCTCAAAATCGATATTTTTGGTGCAAAGAGTCGATATGTTCATTCATCTTCATTACCTGTTTACATATCAAATTCAGGCTCAAAACACCCGAAAATTCAATATTTTTGGGTCCCAGAAGCGATCTGTACATGCCTACTCAGTGCTAGAATGTTTTCAAAATAGAGGCTCAGAACATGCTAAAAATCGATATTTTAGGTGCCCGAAGTCGATATGTGCATGCATCTTCTGTACCCGTTTATATCTCAAATTCAGGCTCAAAACACCCAAAAATTCGATATTTTTGTGTCCCAGAAGCGATCTGTACATGTCTATACCGTGTTAGAGTATTTTCAAAATACAGGCCCAAAACATGCTCAAAATCGATATTTTAGGTGCCCAAATTCGATATGTGCATGCATCTTTTGTACCCGTTTATATCTCAAATTCAGACTCAAAACACCCGATTATTCGATATTTTTGTGTCCCAAAAGCGATCTGTACGTGTCTACTCCGTGTTAGAGTATTTTAAAAATACAGGCCCAAAACATGCTCAAAATCGATATTTTGGGTGCTTTAAGTCGATATGTGCATGCATCTTCTGTACCCGTTTATATCTCAAATTCAGACTCAAAACACCCGAATATTCGATATTTTTGGGTCCCAAAAGCGATCTGTACATGCCTACTCCGTGTTAGAGTATTTTTAAAATACAGGCCTAAAACATGCAGTAAATCGATATTTTAGCTGCCTAAAGTCAATATGTGTATGCATCTTCTGTACACGTCTATATTCCAAATTCAGGTTCAAAACACTCGAAAATTCGATATTTTTGGGTCCCAGAAGCAATCTGTACATGCCTACTTCTTGCTAGAATGTTTTCAAGATACAGACCAAAAACATGCTCAAAATCGATATTTTAGGTGCAAAAAGTCTATATGTGCATACATCTTCTGTACCCGTTTATATCTCAAATTCAGGCCCAAAACTCCGAAAATTCGATATTTTTGTGTCCCAGAAGCGATCTGTACCTGCATACTCCGTGTTAGAGTGTTTTTAAAATACAGGCCCAAAACATGCTGAAAATTGATATTTTAGGTGCACAAAGTCAATATGTGTTTCCATTCTCTGTACCCGGTTATATCTCAAATTCAGGCTCAAAACACCCGAAAATTCAATATTTTTGGGTCTCAGAAGCGATCTGTACATGCCTACTCAGTGCCAGAATGTTTTCAAAATAGAGACTCAGAACATGCTAAAAATCGATATTTTAGGTGCCCGAAGTCGATATGTGCATGCATCTTCTGTACCCGTTTATATCTCAAATTCAGGCTCAAAACACCCAAAAATTCGATATTTTTGTGTCCCAAAAGCGATCTGTACGTGTCTACTCCGTGTTAGAGTATTTTAAAAATACAGGCCCAAAACATGCTCAAAATCGATATTTTGGGTGCTTTAAGTCGATATGTGCATGCATCTTCTGTACCCGTTTATATCTCAAATTCAGACTCAAAACACCCGAATATTCGATATTTTTGGGTCCCAAAAGCGATCTGTACATGTCTACTCCGTGTTAGAGTATTTTCAAAATACAGGCCTAAAACATGCAGTAAATCGATATTTTGGGTGCCCAAAGTCAATATGTGCATGCATCTTCTGTACCCGTTTATAACTCAAATTTAGGATCAAAACACCCGAAAATTCGATATTTTTGGGTCCCAGAAGCGATCTGTATATGCCTAATCCGTGTTTGAGTATTTTCAAAATACATGCCCAAAACATGCCGAAAATCGATATTTTAGCTGCCTATAGTCGATATGTACATGCATCTTCTGTACCCGTTTTTATCTCAAATTCAGATTGAAAACACACGATTATTCGATATTTTTATGTCCCAAAATCCATCTGTACATGCTTACTCCGTGTTAGAGTATTTTCAAAATACAGGCCTAAAACATGCTGTAGATCGATATTTTAGCTGCCCAAAGTCAATATGTGTATGCATCTTCTGTACACGTCTATATTCCAAATTCAGGTTAAAAACACTCGAAAATTCGATATTTTTGGGTCCCAGAAGCAATCTGTACATGCCTACTTCTTGCTAGAATGTTTTCAAGATACAGACCAAAAACATGCTCAAAATCGATATTTTAGGTGCAAAAAGTCTATATGTGCATACATCTTCTGTACCCGTTTATATCTCAAATTCAGGCCCAAAACTCCGAAAATTCGATATTTTTGTGTCCCAGAAGCGATCTGTACATGTCTATACCGGGTTAGAGTATTTTCACAATACAGGCCCAAAACATGCTGAAAATCGATATTTTAGGTGCCCAAAGTCGATATGTGCATGCATCTTCTGTACCCGTTTATATCTCAAATTCAGACTCAAAACACCCGATTATTCGATATTTTTGGGTTCCAAAAGCCATCTGTACATGCATACTCCGTGTTAGAGTATTTTAAAAATACAGGCCCAAAACATGCTCAAAATCGATATTTTGGGTGCAAAAAGTCTATATGTGAATGCATCTTCTGTACCCGTTTATATCTCAAATTCAGACTCAAAACACCCAAATATTCGATATTTTTGGGTCCCAAAAGCGATCTGTACATGCCTACTCCGTGTTAGAGTATTTTCAAAATACAGGCCTAAAACATGCTGTAAATCGATATTTTAGCTGCCCATAGTCAATATGTGTATGCATCTTCTGTACCCGTCTATATCCCAAATTCAGGTTCAAAACACTCGAAAATTTGATATTTTTGGGTCCCAGAAGCAATCTGTACATGCCTACTTCTTGCTGGAAAGTTTTAAGATACAGACCCAAAACATGCTTTAAAATCGATATTTTAGGTTCAAAAATTCGATATGTGCATGCATCTTCTGTACCCGTTTATATCTCAAATTCAGGCTCAAAACTCCGAAAATTCGATATTTTTGTGTCCCAGAAGCGATCTGTACATGCATACTCTGTGTTAGAGTGTTTTTAAAATACAGGCCCAAAACATGCTGAAAATTGATATTTTAGGTGCACAAAGTCAATATGTGTATGCATTCTCTGTACCCGGTTATATCTCAAATTCAGGCTCAAAACACCCGAAAATTCAATATTTTTGGGTCCCAGAAGCGATTAGTACATGCCTACTCAGTGCTAGAATGTTTTTAAAATAGTGGCTCAGAACATGCTAAAAATCGATATTTTGGGGGCCAAAAGTCAATATGTGCATGCATGTTCTGTATCCGTTTATATCTCAAATTTAGGCTCAAAACACCCGAAAATTTGATATTTTTGGGTCCCAGAAGCGATCTGTATATGCCTACTCCGTGTTTGAGTATTTTCAAAATACATGCCCAAAACATGCTAAAAATCGATATTTTAGGTGCCCATTTTCGATATGTGCATGCGTATTCTGTACCCGTTTATATCTCAAATTCAGGCTCAAAACCCCAGAAAATTCGATATTTTTGGGTCCCTTAAGCGATCTGTACATGCCTACTCAGTCTTAAAGTATTTTCAAAATACAGGCCCAAAACATACTAGAAATCGACATTTTGGGTGCCCAAAGTCGATATGTGCATTCATTTTCTGTACCCGTTTATATCTGAAATTCATGCTCAAAACACCCAAAAATCCGATATTTTTGTGTGCCTGAAGCGATCTGTACATGCCTACTCCGTGTTAGAGTATTTACACAATACAGATCCAAAACATGCTCAAAATCGATATTTTTGGTGCAAAGAGTCGATATGTTCATTCATCTTCATTACCTGTTTACATATCAAATTCAGGCTCAAAACACCCGAAAATTCAATATTTTTGGGTCCCAGAAGCGATCTGTACATGCCTACTCAGTGCTAGAATGTTTTCAAAATAGAGGCTCAGAACATGCTAAAAATCGATATTTTAGGTGCCCGAAGTCGATATGTGCATGCATCTTCTGTACCCGTTTATATCTCAAATTCAGGCTCAAAACACCCAAAAATTCGATATTTTTGTGTCCCAGAAGCGATCTGTACATGTCTATACCGTGTTAGAGTATTTTCAAAATACAGGCCCAAAACATGCTCAAAATCGATATTTTAGGTGCCCAAATTCGATATGTGCATGCATCTTTTGTACCCGTTTATATCTCAAATTCAGACTCAAAACACCCGATTATTCGATATTTTTGTGTCCCAAAAGCCATCTGTACATGCATACTCCGTGTTAGAGTATTTTAAAAATACAGGCCCAAAACATGCTCAAAATCGATATTTTGGGTGCAAAAAGTCTATATGTGAATGCATCTTCTGTACCCGTTTATATCTCAAATTCAGACTCAAAACACCCAAATATTCGATATTTTTGGGTCCCAAAAGCGATCTGTACATGCCTACTCCGTGTTAGAGTATTTTCAAAATACAGGCCTAAAACATGCTGTAAATCGATATTTTAGCTGCCCATAGTCAATATGTGTATGCATCTTCTGTACCCGTCTATATCCCAAATTCAGGTTCAAAACACTCGAAAATTTGATATTTTTGGGTCCCAGAAGCAATCTGTACATGCCTACTTCTTGCTGGAAAGTTTTAAGATACAGACCCAAAACATGCTTTAAAATCGATATTTTAGGTTCAAAAATTCGATATGTGCATGCATCTTCTGTACCCGTTTATATCTCAAATTCAGGCTCAAAACTCCGAAAATTCGATATTTTTGTGTCCCAGAAGCGATCTGTACATGCATACTCTGTGTTAGAGTGTTTTTAAAATACAGGCCCAAAACATGCTGAAAATTGATATTTTAGGTGCACAAAGTCAATATGTGTATGCATTCTCTGTACCCGGTTATATCTCAAATTCAGGCTCAAAACACCCGAAAATTCAATATTTTTGGGTCCCAGAAGCGATTAGTACATGCCTACTCAGTGCTAGAATGTTTTTAAAATAGTGGCTCAGAACATGCTAAAAATCGATATTTTGGGGGCCAAAAGTCAATATGTGCATGCATGTTCTGTATCCGTTTATATCTCAAATTTAGGCTCAAAACACCCGAAAATTTGATATTTTTGGGTCCCAGAAGCGATCTGTATATGCCTACTCCGTGTTTGAGTATTTTCAAAATACATGCCCAAAACATGCTAAAAATCGATATTTTAGGTGCCCATTTTCGATATGTGCATGCGTATTCTGTACCCGTTTATATCTCAAATTCAGGCTCAAAACCCCAGAAAATTCGATATTTTTGGGTCCCTTAAGCGATCTGTACATGCCTACTCAGTCTTAAAGTATTTTCAAAATACAGGCCCAAAACATACTAGAAATCGACATTTTGGGTGCCCAAAGTCGATATGTGCATTCATTTTCTGTACCCGTTTATATCTGAAATTCATTCTCAAAACACCCAAAAATCCGATATTTTTGTGTGCCTGAAGCGATCTGTACATGCCTACTCCGTGTTAGAGTATTTACACAATACAGATCCAAAACATGCTCAAAATCGATATTTTTGGTGCAAAGAGTCGATATGTTCATTCATCTTCATTACCTGTTTACATATCAAATTCAGGCTCAAAACACCCGAAAATTCAATATTTTTGGGTCCCAGAAGCGATCTGTACATGCCTACTCAGTGCTAGAATGTTTTCAAAATAGAGGCTCAGAACATGCTAAAAATCGATATTTTAGGTGCCCGAAGTCGATATGTGCATGCATCTTCTGTACCCGTTTATATCTCAAATTCAGGCTCAAAACACCCAAAAATTCGATATTTTTGTGTCCCAGAAGCGATCTGTACATGTCTATACCGTGTTAGAGTATTTTCAAAATACAGGCCCAAAACATGCTCAAAATCGATATTTTAGGTGCCCAAATTCGATATGTGCATGCATCTTTTGTACCCGTTTATATCTCAAATTCAGACTCAAAACACCCGATTATTCGATATTTTTGTGTCCCAAAAGCGATCTGTACGTGTCTACTCCGTGTTAGAGTATTTTAAAAATACAGGCCCAAAACATGCTCAAAATCGATATTTTGGGTGCTTTAAGTCGATATGTGCATGCATCTTCTGTACCCGTTTATATCTCAAATTCAGACTCAAAACACCCGAATATTCGATATTTTTGGGTCCCAAAAGCGATCTGTACATGCCTACTCCGTGTTAGAGTATTTTTAAAATACAGGCCTAAAACATGCAGTAAATCGATATTTTAGCTGCCTAAAGTCAATATGTGTATGCATCTTCTGTACACGTCTATATTCCAAATTCAGGTTCAAAACACTCGAAAATTCGATATTTTTGGGTCCCAGAAGCAATCTGTACATGCCTACTTCTTGCTAGAATGTTTTCAAGATACAGACCAAAAACATGCTCAAAATCGATATTTTAGGTGCAAAAAGTCTATATGTGCATACATCTTCTGTACCCGTTTATATCTCAAATTCAGGCCCAAAACTCCGAAAATTCGATATTTTTGTGTCCCTGAAGCGATCTGTACCTGCATACTCCGTGTTAGAGTGTTTTTAAAATACAGGCCCAAAACATGCTGAAAATTGATAATTTAGGTGCACAAAGTCAATATGTGTTTCCATTCTCTGTACCCGGTTATATCTCAAATTCAGGCTCAAAACACCCGAAAATTCAATATTTTTGGGTCTCAGAAGCGATCTGTACATGCCTACTCAGTGCCAGAATGTTTTCAAAATAGAGACTCAGAACATGCTAAAAATCGATATTTTAGGTGCCCGAAGTCGATATGTGCATGCATCTTCTGTACCCGTTTATATCTCAAATTCAGGCTCAAAACACCCAAAAATTCGATATTTTTGTGTCCCAAAAGCGATCTGTACGTGTCTACTCCGTGTTAGAGTATTTTAAAAATACAGGCCCAAAACATGCTCAAAATCGATATTTTGGGTGCTTTAAGTCGATATGTGCATGCATCTTCTGTACCCGTTTATATCTCAAATTCAGACTCAAAACACCCGAATATTCGATATTTTTGGGTCCCAAAAGCGATCTGTACATGCCTACTCCGTGTTAGAGTATTTTCAAAATACAGGCCTAAAACATGCAGTAAATCGATATTTTGGGTGCCCAAAGTCAATATGTGCATGCATCTTCTGTACCCGTTTATAACTCAAATTTAGGATCAAAACACCCGAAAATTCGATATTTTTGGGTCCCAGAAGCGATCTGTATATGCCTAATCCGTGTTTGAGTATTTTCAAAATACATGCCCAAAACATGCCGAAAATCGATATTTTAGCTGCCTATAGTCGATATGTACATGCATCTTCTGTACCCGTTTTTATCTCAAATTCAGATTGAAAACACACGATTATTCGATATTTTTATGTCCCAAAAGCCATCTGTACATGCTTACTCCGTGTTAGAGTATTTTCAAAATACACGCCTAAAACATGCAGTAGATCGATATTTTAGCTGCCCAAAGTCAATATGTGTATGCATCTTCTGTACACGTCTATATTCCAAATTCAGGTTCAAAACACTCGAAAATTCGATATTTTTGGGTCCCAGAAGCAATCTGTACATGCCTACTTCTTGCTAGAATGTTTTCAAGATACAGACCAAAAACATGCTCAAAATCGATATTTTAGGTGCAAAAAGTCTATATGTGCATACATCTTCTGTACCCGTTTATATCTCAAATTCAGGCCCAAAACTCCGAAAATTCGATATTTTGTGCCCCAGAAGCGATCTGTACCTGCATACTCCGTGTTAGAGTGTTTTTAAAATACAGGCCCAAAACATGCTGAAAATTGATATTTTAGGTGCACAAAGTCAATATGTGTTTCCATTCTCTGTACCCGGTTATATCTCAAATTCAGGCTCAAAACACCCGGAAATTCAATATTTTTGGGTCTCAGAAGCGATCTGTACATGCCTACTCAGTGCCAGAATGTTTTCAAAATAGAGACTCAGAACATGCTAAAAATCGATATTTTAGGTGCCCGAAGTCGATATGTGCATGCATCTTCTGTACCCGTTTATATCTCAAATTCAGGCTCAAAACACCCAAAAATTCGATATTTTTGTGTCCCAAAAGCGATCTGTACGTGTCTACTCCGTGTTAGAGTATTTTAAAAATACAGGCCCAAAACATGCTCAAAATCGATATTTTGGGTGCTTTAAGTCGACATGTGCATGCATCTTCTGTACCCGTTTATATCTCAAATTCAGACTCAAAACACCCGAATATTCGATATTTTTTGGTCCCAAAAGCGATCTGTACATGCCTACTCCGTGTTAGAGTATTTTCAAAATACAGGCCTAAAACATGCTGTAAATCGATATTTTAGCTGCCCAAAGTCAATATGTGTATGCATCTTCTGTACCCGTCTATATCCCAAATTCAGGTTCAAAACACTCGAAAATTCGATATTTTTGGGTCCCAGAAGCAATCTGTACATGCCTACTTCTTGCTGGAAAGTTTTAAGATACAGACCCAAAACATGCTTTAAAATCGATATTTTAGGTTCAAAAATTCGATATGTGCATGCATCTTCTGTACCCGTTTATATCTCAAATTCAGGCTCAAAACTCCGAAAATTCGATATTTTTGGGTCCCAGAAGCGATCTGTACGTGCATACTCCGTGTTAAAGTGTTTTTAAAATATAGGTCAAAAACATGATGAAAATCGATATTTTAGGTGCCAAAGACAATATGTGTATGCATCTTCTGTACCCGTGTATATCCCTAATTCAGGTTCAAAACACCCAAAAAATCGAAATTTTTGTGTCCCAGAAGCGATCTGTACATGTCTATACCGGGTTAGAGTATTTTCACAATACAGGCCCAAAACATGCTGAAAATCGATATTTTAGGTGCCCAAAGTCGATATGTGCATGCATCTTCTGTACCCGTTTATATCTCAAATTCAGACTCAAAACACCCGATTATTCGATATTTTTGGGTTCCAAAAGCCATCTGTACATGCATACTCCGTGTTAGAGTATTTTAAAAATACAGGCCCAAAACATGCTCAAAATCGATATTTTGGGTGCAAAAAGTCTATATGTGAATGCATCTTCTGTACCCGTTTATATCTCAAATTCAGGGTCAAAACTCCGAAAATTCGATATTTTTGTGTCCCAGAAGCGATCTGTACCTGCATACTCCGTGTTAGATTGTTTTTAAAATACAGGCCCAAAACATGCTGAAAATTGATATTTTAGGTGCACAAAGTCAATATGTGTATGCATTCTCTGTACCCGGTTATATCTCAAATTCAGACTCAAAACACCCGAAAATTTAATATTTTTGGGTCCCAGAAGCGATCTGTACATGCCTACTCAGTGCTAGAATGTTTTCAAAATAGAGGCTCAGAACATGCAAAAAATCGATATTTTAGGTGCCCGAAGTCGATATGTGCATGAATTTTCTGTACCCGTTTATATCTCAAATTCAGGCTCAAAACACCCAAAAATTCGAAATTTTTGTGTCCCAAAAGCGATCTGTACGTGTCTACTCCGTGTTAGAGTATTTTAAAAATACAGGCCCAAAACATGCTCAAAATCGATATTTTGGGTGCTTTAAGTCGATATGTGCATGCATCTTCTGTACCCGTTTATATCTCAAATTCAGACTCAAAACACCCGAATATTCGATATTTTTGGGTCCGAAAAGCGATCTGTACATGCCTACTCCGTGTTAGAGTATTTTTAAAATACAGGCCTAAAACATGCTGTAAATCGATATTTTAGCTGCCCAAAGTCAATATGTGTATGCATCTTCTGTACCCGTCTATATCCCAAATTCAGGTTCAAAAAACTCAAAAATTCGATATTTTTTGGTCCCAGAAGCAATCTGTACATGCCTACTTCTTGCTAGAAAGTTTTAAGATACAGACCCAAAACATGCTTTAAAATCGATATTTTAGGTTCAAAAATTCGATATGTGCATGCATCTTCTGTACCCGTTTATATCTCAAATTCAGGCTCAAAAACTCCGAAAATTCGATATTTTTGTGTCCCAGAAGCGATCTGTACCTGCATACTCCGTGTTAGATTGTTTTTAAAATACAGGCCCAAAACATGCTGAAAATTGATATTTTAGGTGCACAAAGTCAATATGTGTATGCATTCTCTGTACCCGGTTATATCTCAAATTCAGACTCAAAACACCCGAAAATTTAATATTTTTGGGTCCCAGAAGCGATCTGTACATGCCTACTCAGTGCTAGAATGTTTTCAAAATAGAGGCTCAGAACATGCAAAAAATCGATATTTTAGGTTCCCGAAGTCGATATGTGCATGAATTTTCTGTACCCGTTTATATCTCAAATTCAGGCTCAAAACACCCAAAAATTCGAAATTTTTGTGTCCCAAAAGCGATCTGTACGTGTCTACTCCGTGTTAGAGTATTTTAAAAATACAGGCCCAAAACATGCTCAAAATCGATATTTTGGGTGCTTTAAGTCGATATGTGCATGCATCTTCTTTACCCGTTTATATCTCAAATTCAGACTCAAAACACCCGAATATTCGATATTTTTGGGTCCGAAAAGCGATCTGTACATGCCTACTCCGTGTTAGAGTATTTTTAAAATACAGGCCTAAAACATGCTGTAAATCGATATTTTAGCTGCCCAAAGTCAATATGTGTATGCATCTTTTGTACCCGTCTATATCCCAAATTCAGGTTCAAAAAACTCGAAAATTCGATATTTTTTGGTCCCAGAAGCAATCTGTACATGCCTACTTCTTGCTAGAAAGTTTTAAGATACAATCCCAAAACATGCTAAAAATAGATATTTTAGGTTCAAAAATTCGATATGTGCATGAATCTTCTCTACCCGTTTATATCTCAAATTCAGGCTCAAAACTCCGAAAATTCGATATTTTTGTGTCCCATAAGCGATCTGTACATGCATACTCTGTGTTAGAGTGTTTTTAAAATACAGGCCCAAAACATGCTAAAAATTGATATTTTATGTGCACAAAGTCAATGTGTGTATGCATGTTCTGTACCCGTTTATAATTCAAATTTAGGCTCAAAACACCCGAAAATTCAATATTTATGGGTCCCAGAAGCGATCTGTATATGCCTACTCCGTGTTTGAGTATTTTCAAAATACATGCCCAAAACATGCCGAAAATCGATATTTTAGCTGCCCATAGTCGATATGTACATGCATCTTCTGTACCCGTTTTTATCTCAAATTCAGATTGAAAACACTCGATTATTCGATATTTTTATGTCCCAAAAGCCATCTGTACATGCTTACTCCGTGTTAGAGTATTTTCAAATTACAGGCCTAAAACATGCAGTAGATCGATATTTTAGCTGCCCAAAGTCAATATGTGTATGCATCTTCTGTACACGTCTATATTCCAAATTCAGGTTCAAAAAGCTCAAAAATTCGATATTTTTGGGTCCCAGAAGCAATCTGTACATGCCTACTTCTTGCTAGAATGTTTTCAAGATACAGACCAAAAACATGCTCAAAATTGATATTTTAGGTGCAAAAAGTCTATATGTGCATACATCTTCTGTACCCGTTTATATCTCAAATTCAGGCCCAAAACTCCGAAAATTCGATATTTTTGTGTCCCAGAAGCGATCTGTACCTCCATACTCCGTGTTAGAGTGTTTTTAAAATACAGGCCCAAAACATGCTGAAAATTGATATTTTAGGTGCACAAAGTCAATATGTGTATCCATTCTCTGTACCCGGTTATATCTCAAATTCAGGCTCAAAACACCCGAAAATTCAATATTTTTGGGTCTCAGAAGCGATCTGTACATGCCTACTCAGTGCCAGAATGTTTTCAAAATAGAGACTCAGAACATGCTAAAAATCGATATTTTAGGTGCCCGAAGTCGATATCTGCATGCATCTTCTGTACCCGTTTATATCTCAAATTCAGGCTCAAAACACCCAAAAATTCGATATTTTTGTGTCCCAAAAGCGATCTGTACGTGTCTACTCCGTGTTAGAGTATTTTAAAAATACAGGCCCAAAACATGCTCAAAATCGATATTTTGGGTGCTTTAAGTCGATATGTGCATGCATCTTCTATACCCGTTTATATCTCAAATTCAGACTCAAAACACCCGAATATTCGATATTTTTGGGTCCCAAAAGCGATCTGTACATGCCTACTCCGTGTTAGAGTATTTTCAAAATACAGGCCTAAAACATGCTGTAAATCGATATTTTAGCTGCCCATAGTCAATATGTGTATGCATCTTCTGTACCCGTCTATATCCCAAATTCAGGTTCAAAACACTCGAAAATTCGATATTTTTGGGTCCCAGAAGCAATCTGTACATGCCTACTTCTTGCTGGAAAGTTTTAAGATACAGACCCAAAACATGCTTTAAAATCGATATTTTAGGTTCAAAAATTCGATATGTGCATGCATCTTCTGTACCCGTTTATATCTCAAATTCAGGCTCAAAACTCCGAAAATTCGATATTTTTGTGTCCCAGAAGCGATCTGTACATGCATACTCTGTGTTAGAGTGTTTTTAAAATACAGGCCCAAAACATGCTGAAAATTGATATTTTAGGTGCACAAAGTCAATATGTGTATGCATTCTCTGTACCCGGTTATATCTCAAATTCAGGCTCAAAACACCCGAAAATTCAATATTTTTGGGTCCCAGAAGCGATCTGTACATGCCTACTCAGTGCTAGAATGTTTTTAAAATAGTGGCTCAGAACATGCTAAAAATCGATATTTTGGGGGCCAAAAGTCAATATGTGCATGCATGTTCTCTATCCGTTTATATCTCAAATTTAGGCTCAAAACACCCGAAAATTTGATATTTTTGGGTCCCAGAAGCGATCTGTATATGCCTACTCCGTGTTTGAGTATTTTCAAAATACATGCCCAAAACATGCTAAAAATCGATATTTTAGGTGCCCATTTTCGATATGTGCATGCGTATTCTGTACCCGTTTATATCTCAAATTCAGGCTCAAAACCCCAGAAAATTCGATATTTTTGGGTCCCTTAAGCGATCTGTACATGCCTACTCAGTCTTAAAGTATTTTCAAAATACAGGCCCAAAACATACTAGAAATCGACATTTTGGGTGCCCAAAGTCGATATGTGCATTCATCTTCTGTACCCGTTTATATCTTAAATTCATGCTCAAAACACCCAAAAATCCGATATTTTTGTGTGCCTGAAGCGATCTGTACATGCCTACTCCGTGTTAGAGTATTTACACAATATAGACCCAAAACATGCTCAAAATCGATATTTTTGGTGCAAAGAGTCGATATGTTCATTCATCTTCATTACCTGTTTACATATCAAATTCAGGCTCAAAAAACCCGAAAATTCAATATTTTTGGGTCCCAGAAGCGATCTTTACATGCCTACTCAGTGCTAGAATGTTTTCAAAATAGAGGCTCAGAACATGCTAAAAATCGATATTTTAGGTGCCCGAAGTCGATATGTGCATGCATCTTCTGTACCCGTTTATATCTCAAATTCAGGCTCAAAACACCCAAAAATTCAATATTTTTGTGTCTCAGAAGCGATCTGTACATGTCTATACCGTGTTAGAGTATTTTCAAAATACAGGCCCAAAACATGCTCAAAATCGATATTTTAGGTGCCCAAATTCGATATGTGCATGCATCTTTTGTACCCGTTTATATCTCAAATTCAGACTCAAAACACCCGATTATTCGATATTTTTGGGTCCCAAAAGCCATCTGTACATGCATACTCAGTGTTAGAGTATTTTCAAAATACAGGCCTAAAACATGCAGTAAATCGATATTTTAGCTGCCCAAAGTCAATATGTGTATGCATCTTCTGTACACGTCTATATTCCAAATTCAGGTTCAAAACTCTCGAAAATTCGATATTTTTGGGTCCCAGAAGCAATCTGTACATGCCTACTTCTTGCTAGAATGTTTTCAAGATACAGACCAAAAACATGCTCAAAATCGATATTTTAGGTGCAAAAAGTCTATATGTGCATACATCTTCTGTACCCGTTTATATCTCAAATTCAGGCTCAAAACTCCGAAAATTCGATATTTTTGTGTCCCAGAAGCGATCTGTACCTGCATACTCCGTGTTAGAGTGTTTTTAAAATACAGGCCCAAAACATGCTGAAAATTGATATTTTAGGTGCACAAAGTCAATATGTGTATGCATTCTCTGTACCCGGTTATATCTCAAATTCAGGCTCAAAACACCCGAAAATTCAATATTTTTGGGTCCCAGAAGCGATTTGTAAATGCCTACTCAGTGCTAGAATGTTTTCAAAATAGAGACTCAGAACATGCTAAAAATCGATATTTTAGGTGCCCGAAGTCAATATGTGCATGCATGTTCTGTATCCGTTTATATCTCAAATTTTGGCTCAAAACACCCGAAAATTCGATATTTTTGGGTCCCAGAAGCGATCTGTACATGCCTACTCCGTGTTAGAGTATTTTCAAAATACAGGCCCAAAACATGCTAAAAATCTATATTTTAGGTGCCCAAAGTCAATATGTGTATGCATCTTCTGTACCCGTCTATATCCCAAATTCAGGTTCAAAACACCAGAAAATTCGATATTTTTGGGTCCCAGAAGCGATCTGTACATGCCTACTCCTTGCTAGAATGTTTTTTAAGATACAGACGAAAAACATGCTCAAAATCGATATTTTAGGTGCAAAAAGTCTATATGTGCATACATCTTCTGTACCCGTTTATATCTCAAATTCAGGCTCAAAACTCCGAAAATTCGATATTTTTGTGTCCCAGAAGCGATCTGTACCTGCATACTCCGTGTTAGAGTGTTTTTAAAATACAGGCCCAAAACATGCTGAAAATTGATATTTTAGGTGCACAAAGTCAATATGTGTATGCATTCTCTGTACCCGGTTATATCTCAAATTCAGGCTCAAAACACCCGAAAATTCAATATTTTTGGGTCCCAGAAGCGATCTGTACATGCCTACTCAGTGCTAGAATGTTTTCAAAATAGAGACTCAGAACATGCTAAAAATCGATATTTAAGGTGCCCGAAGTCAATATGTGCATGCATGTTCTGTATCCGTTTATATCTCAAATTTTGGCTCAAAACACCCGAAAATTCGATATTTTTGGGTCCCAGAAGCGATCTGTACATGCCTACTCCGTGTTAAAGTATTTTCAAAATACAGGCCCAAAACATGCTAAAAATCTATATTTTAGGTGCCCAAAGTCAATATGTGTATGCATCTTCTGTACCCGTCTATATCCCAAATTCAGGTTCAAAACACCAGAAAATTCGATATTTTTGGGTCCCAGAAGCGATCTGTACATGCCTACTCCTTGCTAGAATGTTTATCAAGATACAGACCCAAAACATGCTCAAAATCGATATTTTAGGTGCAAAAAGTAGATATGTGCATGCATCCTCTGTACCCGGTTATATCCCAAATTCTGGCTCAAAACCCCCGAAAATTCGATTTATTTGGGTCCCAGAAGCGATCTGAACGTGCATACTCCGTGTTAGAGTGTTTTTAATATATAGGCCAAAAACATGCTGAAAATCGATATTTTAGGTGCCTAAAGTCAATATGGTTATGCATCTTCTGTACCCGTGTATATCCCTAATTCAGGTTCAAAACACCCAAAAAATCGAAATTATTGTGTCCCAGAAGCGATCTGTACATGTCTATACCGTGTTAGAGTATTTTCAAAAAACAGGCCCAAAACATGCTTAAAATCGATATTTTAGGTGCCCAAAGTCGATATGTGCATGCATCTTATGTACCCGTTTATATCTCAAATTCAGACTCAAAACACCCGATTATTCGATATTTTTGGGTCCCAAAAGCCATCTGTACATGACTACTCCGTGTTAGAGTATTTTCAAAATGCAGGCCTAAAACATGCTGTAAATCGATATTTTAGCTGCCCAAAGTCAATATGTGTATGCATCTTCTGTACCCGTCTATATCCCAAATTCAGGTTCAAAACACTCGAAAATTCGATATCTTTTGGTCCCAGAAGCAATCTGTACATGCCTACTTCTTGCTAGAAAGTTTTAAGATACAGACCCAAAACATGCTTTAAAATCGATATTTTAGGTTCAAAAATTCGATATGTGCATGCATCATCTGTACCCATTTATATCTCAAATTTAGGCTCAAAACTCCGAAAATTCGATATTTTTGTGTCCCAGAAGCGATCTGTACATGCATACTCTGTGTTAGAGTGTTTTTAAAATTCAGGCCCAAAACATGCTAAAAATTGATATTTTAGGTGCACAAAGTCAATATGTGTATGCATTCTCTGTACCCGTTTATATATCAAATTTAGGCACAAAACACCCGAAAATTCAATATTTTTGGGTCCCAGAAGCGATCTGTATATGCCTACTCCGTGTTTGAGTATTTTCAAAATACATGCCAAAAACATGCTGAAAATCGATATTTAAGCTGCCCATAGTCGATATGTGCATGCATCTTCTGTACCCGTTTATATCTCAAATTCATACTCAAAACACCCGAAAATTCGATATTTTTGGGTCCCAGAAGCGATCTGTGCATGCCTACTCCGTGTTAGAGTACTTTTAAAATTCAAGCCCAAAACATGCTAAAAATCGATATTTTAGGTGCCCATTTTCGATATGTGCATGCGTATTCTGTACAGGTTTATATCTCAAATTCAGGCTCAAAACACCCGAAAATTCGATATTTTTGGGTCCCTTAAGCGATCTGTACATGCCTACTCAGTCTTAGAGTATTTTCAAAATACAGGCAAAAAACATGCTAAAAATCGACATTTTGGGTGCCCAAAGTCGATATGTGCATTCATTTTCTGTACCCGTTTATATCTCAAATTCAGGCTCAAAACACCCAAAAATCCGATATTTTTGTGTGCCTGAAGCGATCTGTACATGCCTACTACGTGTTAGAGTATTTACACAAAACAGACCCAAAACATGCTCAAAATCGATATTTTAGGTGCAAAGAGTCAATATGTGCATTCATCTTCATTACCTGTTTACATATCAAATTCAGGCTGAAAACACCTGAAAATTCAATATTTTTGGGTTCCAAAAGCGATCTCTACATTCCTACTCATTGCTAGAATGTTTTTAAAATATAGGCTCTAAACATGCTATAAATCGATATTTTAGGTGTCCAAAGTCGATATGTGCATGCATCTTCTGTACCCGTTTATATCTCAAATTCAGGCTCAAAACACCCAAAAATCGATATTTTTGTGTCCCAGAAGCGATCTGTACATGCCTACTCCGTGTTAGAGTATTTTCAAAATACAGGTCCAAAACATGCTCAAAATCGATATTTTAAGTGCCCAAAGTAGATATGTGCATGTATCTTCTGTACCCGTTTATATTCCAAATTCTGGCTCAAAACCCCCGAAAATTCGATTTATTTGGGTCCCAGAAGCGATCTGTACGTGCATACTCCGTGTTAGAATGTTTTTAAAATATAGGCCAAAAACATGCTGAAAATCGATATTTTAGGTGCCTAAAGTCAATATGTTTATGCATCTTCTGTACCCGTGTATATCCCTAATTCAGGTTCAAAACACTCGAAAAATAGATATTTTTTGGTCCCAGAAGCAATTTGTACATGCCTACTTCTTGCTAGAATGTTTTCAAGATACAGACCAAAAACATGCTCAAAATCGATATTTTAGGTGCAAAAAGTCGATATGTGCATGCATCTTCTGTACCTGTTTATATCTCAAATTTAGGCTCAAAACACCCGAAAATTCGATATTTTTGGGTCCCAGAAGCGATCTGTGCATGCCTACTCCGTGTTAGAGTACTTTTAAAATTCAAGCCCAAAACATGCTAAAAATCGATATTTTAGGTGCCCATTTTCGATATGTGCATGCGTATTCTGTACAGGTTTATATCTCAAATTCAGGCTCAAAACACCCGAAAGTTCGATATTTTTGAGTCCCTTAAGCGATCTGTACATGCCTACTCAGTCTTAGAGTATTTTCAAAATACAGGCCCAAAACATGCTAAAAATCGACATTTTGGGTGCCCAAAGTCGATATGTGCATTCATCTTCTGTACCCGTTTATATCTCAAATTCAGGCTCAAAACACCCGAAAATTCAATATTTTTGGGTCCCAGAAGCGATCTGTACATGCATACTCAGTGCTAGAATGTTTTTAAAATAGAGGCTCAGAACATGTTAAAAATCGATATTTTGGGTGCCCAAAGTCAATATGAGCATGCATGTTCTGTACCCGTTTATATCTCAAATTTAGGCTCAAAACACCCGAAAATTCGATATTTTTGGGTCCCAAAAGCGATCTGTACATGCCTACTCCGTGTTAGAGTATTTTCAAAATACAGGCCTAAAACATGCTGTAAATCGATATTTTAGCTGCCCAAAGTCAATATGTGTATGCATCTTCTGTACCCGTCTATATCCCAAATTCAGGTTCAAAACACTCGAAAATTCGATATTTTTTGGTCCCAGAAGCAATCTGTACATGCTTACTTCTTGCTAGAATGTTTTCAAGATACAGACGAAAAACATGCTCAAAATCGATATTTTAGGTGCAAAAAGTCGATATGTGCATGTATCTTCTGTACCCGTTTATATCGCAAATTCAGGCTCAAAACTCCGAAAATTCGATATTTTTGTGTCCCAGAAGCGATCTGTACCTGCATACTCCGTGTTAGAGTGTTTTTAAAATACAGGCCCAAAACATGCTGAAAATTGATATTTTAGGTGCACAAAGTCAATATGTGTATGCATTCTCTGTACCCGGTTATATCTCAAATTCAGACTCAAAACACCCGAATATTCGATATTTTTGGGTCCGAAAAGCGATCTGTACATGCCTACTCCGTGTTAGAGTATTTTCAAAATACAGGCCTAAAACATGCTGTAAATCGATATTTTAGCTGCCCAAAGTCAATATGTGTATGCATCTTCTGTACCGTCTATATCCCAAATTCAGGTTCAAAACACTCGAAAATTCGATATTTTTTGGTCCCAAAAGCGATCTGTACATGCCTACTCCGTGTTAGAGTATTTTCAAAATACAGGCCTAAAACATGCTGTAAATCGATATTTTAGGTTCAAAAATTCGATATGTGCATGCATCATCTGTACCCATTTATATCTCAAATTTAGGCTCAAAACTCCGAAAATTCGATATTTTTGTGTCCCAGAAGCGATCTGTACATGCATACTCTGTGTTAGAGTGTTTTTAAAATACAGGCCAAAAACATGCTAAAAATTGATATTTTAGGTGCACAAAGTCAATATGTGTATGCATTCTCTGTACCCGGTTATATCTCAAATTCAGGCTCAAAACACCCGAAAATTCAATATTTTTGGGTCCCAGAAGCGATCTGTACATGCCTACTCAGTGCTGGAATGTTTTTAAAATAGAGGCTCAGAACATGTTAAAAATCGATATTTTGGGTGCCCAAAGTCAATATGTGCATGCATGTTCTGTAGCCGTTTATATCTCAAATTTAGGCTCAAAACACCCGAAAATTCGATATTTTTGGGTCCCAGAAGCGATCTGTATATGCCTACTCCGTGTTTGAGTATTTTCAAAATACATGCCCAAAACATGCTGAAAATCGATATTTTAGCTGCCCATAGTCGATATGTGCATGCATCTTCTGTACCCGTTTATATCTCAAATTCAGGCTCAAAACACCCGAAAGTTCGATATTTTTGGGTCCCAAAAGCGATCTGTGCATGCCTACTCCGTGTTAGAGTACTTTTAAAATTCAAGCCCAAAACATGCTAAAAATCGATATTTTAGGTGCCCATTTTCGATATGTGCATGCGTATTCTGTACAGGTTTATATCTCAAATTCAGGCTCAAAACATCCGAAAATTCGATATTTTTGGGTCCCTTAAGCGATCTGTACATGCCTACTCCGTGTTAGAGTATTTACACAATACAGAACCAAAACATGCTCAAAAGCGATATTTTAGGTGCAAAGAGTCGATATGTGCATTCATCTTCATTACCTGTTTACATATCAAATTCAGGCTCAAAACACCCGAAAATTCGATATTTTTGGGTCCAAGAAGTGATCTGTACATGCCTACTCAGTGCTAGAATGTTTTCAAAATATAGAGTCAAAACATGCTAAAACTCGATATTTTATGTGTCCCAAGTCGATATGTGCATGCATGTTTTGTACCCTTTTAAATCTCAAATTCAGGCTTAAAACATCCGAAAATTCGATATTTTAGGATCCCAGAAGCGATCTGTACATATCTACTCAGTGCTAGAATGTTTTCAAAATATAGGCTTAAAACATGCTAAAATTCGATATTTTAGGTGTCCAAAGTCGATATGTGCATACATCTTTTGTACCCATTTATATCCCAAATTCAGGCTCAAAACACCCGAAAATTTAATTTTTTTGTGTCCCAGAAGCTATCTGTACATGCTTACTTAGTGATAGAGTATTTTCAAAAAACAGGCCCATAACATGCTCAAAATCGATATTTTAGGTGACCAAAGTCGATATGTGCATGCATCTTCTGTACCCGTTTATATCTCAAATTCAGACTCAAAACACCCGATTATTCGATATTTTTGGGTCCCGAAAGCGATCTGTACATGCCTACTCCGTGTTAAAGTATTTTCAAAATACAGGCCTAAAACATGCTGTAAATCGATATTTTAGCTGCCCAAAGTCAATATGTGTACGCATCTTCTGTACCCGTCTATATCCCAAATTCAGGCTCAAAACTCTGAAAATTCGATATTTTTGTGTCCCAGAAGCGATCTGTACATGCATACTCTGTGTTAGAGTGTTTTTAAAATACAGGCCAAAAACATGCTAAAAATTGATATTTTACGTGCACAAAGTCAATATGTGTATGCATTCTCTGTACCCGGTTATATCTCAAATTCAGGCTCAAAACACCCGAAAATTCAATATTTTTGGGTCCCAGAAGCGATCTGTACATGCCTACTCAGTGCTAGAATGTTTTTAAAATAGAGGCTCAGAACATGTTAAAAATCGATATTTTGGGTGCCCAAAGTCAATATGTGCATGCATGTTTTGTACCCGTTTATATCTCAAATTTAGGCTCAAAACACCCGAAAATTCGATATTTTTGGGTCCCAGAAGCGATCTGTATATGCCTACTCCGTGTTTGAGTATTTTCAAAATACAGGCCCAAAACATGCTGAAAATCGATATTTTAGCTGCCCATAGTCGATATGTGCATGCATCTTCTGTACCCGTTTATATCTCAAATTCAGGCTCAAAACACCCGAAAGTTCGATATTTTTGGGTCCCAAAAGCGATCTGTGCATGCCTACTCCGTGTTAGAGTACTTTTAAAATTCAAGCCCAAAACATGCTAAAAATCGATATTTTAGGTGCCCATTTTCGATATGTGCATGCGTATTCTGTACAGGTTTATATCTCAAATTCAGGCTCAAAACACCCGAAAATTCGATATTTTTGGGTCCCTTAAGCGATCTGTACATGCCTACTCCGTGTTAGAGTATTTACACAATACAGACCCAAAACATGCTCAAAAGCGATATTTTAGGTGCAAAGAGTCGATATGTGCATTCATCTTCATTACCTGTTTACATATCAAATTCAGGCTCAAAACACCCGAAAATTCGATATTTTTGGGTCCAAGAAGTGATCTGTACATGCCTACTCAGTGCTAGAATGTTTTCAAAATATAGAGTCAAAACATGCTAAAACTCGATATTTTATGTGTCCCAAGTCGATATGTGCATGCATGTTCTGTACCCTTTTAAATCCCAAATTCAGGCTTAAAACATCCGAAAATTCGATATTTTGGGATCCCAGAAGCGATCTGTACATATCTACTCAGTGCTAGAATGTTTTCAAAATATAGGCTTAAAACATGCTAAAATTCGATATTTTAGGTGTCCAAAGTCGATATGTGCATACATCTTTTGTACCCATTTATATCCCAAATTCAGGCTCAAAACACCCGAAAATTTAATTTTTTTGTGTCCCAGAAGCTATCTGTACATGCTTACTTAGTGATAGAGTATTTTCAAAAAACAGGCCCATAACATGCTCAAAATCGATATGTTAGGTGACCAAAGTCGATATGTGCATGCATCTTCTGTACCCGTTTATATCTCAAATTCAGACTCAAAACACCCGATTATTTAATATTTTTGGGTCCCAAAAGCGATATGTACATGCCTACTCCGTGTTAGAGTATTTTCAAAATACAGGCCTAAAACATGCTGTAAATCGATATTTTAGCTGCCCAAAGTCAATATGTGTACGCATCTTCTGTACCCGTCTATATCCCAAATTCAGGCTCAAAACTCTGAAAATTCGATATTTTTGTGTCCCAGAAGCGATCTGTACCTGCATACTCCGTGTTAGAGTGTTTTTAAAATACAGGCCCAAAACATGCTGAAAATTGATATTTTAGGTGCACAAAGTCAATATGTGTATGCATTCTCTGTACCCGGTTATATCTCAAATTCAGGCTCAAAACACCCGAAAATTCAATATTTTTGGGTCCCAGAAGCGATCTGTACATGCCTACTTAGTGCTAGAATGTTTTCAAAATAGAGGCTCAGAACATGCTAAAAATCGATATTTTAGGTGCCCGGTGTCGATATGTTCATGAATCTTCTGTACCCGTTTATATCTCAAATTCAGGCTCAAAACATCCAAAAAATCGATATTTTTGTGTACCAAAAGCGACCTGTACGTGTCTACTCCGTGTTAGAGTATTTTAAAGATACAGGCCCAAAACATGCTCAAAATCGATATTTTGGGTGTTTTAAGTCAATACGTGCATGCATCTTCTGTACCCGTTTATATCTCAAATTCATACTCAAAACACCCGAATATTCGATATTTTTGGGTCCCAAAAGCGATCTGTACATGCCTACTCCGTGTTAGAGTATTTTCAAAATACAGGCCTAAAACATGCTGTAAATCGATATTTTAGCTGCCCAAAGTCAATATGTGTATGCATCTTCTGTACCGTCTATATCCCAAATTCAGGTTCAAAACACTCGAAAATTCGATATTTTTTGGTCCCAGAAGCAATCTGTACATGCCTACTTCTTGCTAGAAAATTTTAAGATACAGACCCAAAACATGCTTTAAAATCGATATTTTAGGTTCAAAAACTCGATATGTGCATGCATCATCTGTACCCATTTATATCTCAAATTCAGGCTCAAAACTCCGAAAATTCGATATTTCTGTGTCCCAGAAGCGATCTGTACATGCATACTCTGTGTTAGAGTGTTTTTAAAATACAGGCCCAAAACATGCTAAAAATTGATATTTTAGGTGCACAAAGTCAATATGTGTATGCATTCTCTGTACCCGGTTATATCTCAAATTCAGGCTCAAAACACCCGAAAATTCAATATTTTTGGGTCCCAGAAGCGATCTGTACATGCCTACTCAGTGCTAGAATGTTTTTAAAATAGAGGCTCAGAACATGTTAAAAATCGATATTTTGGGTGCCCAAAGTCAATATGTGCATGCATGTTCTGTACCCGTTTATATCTCAAATTTAGGCTCAAAACACCCGAAAATTCGATATTTTTGGGTCCCAGAAGCGATCTGTATATGCCTACTCCGTGTTTGAGTATTTTCAAAATACATGCCCAAAACATGCTGGAAATCGATATTTTAGCTGCCCATAGTCGATATGTGCATGCATCTTCTGTACCCGTTTATATCTCAAATTCAGGCTCAAAACACCCGAAAATTCGATATTTTTGGGTCCCTGAAGCGATCTGTGCATGCCTACTGCGTGTTAGAGTACTTTTAAAATTCAAGCCCAAAACATGCTAAAAATCGATATTTTAGGTGCCCATTTTCGATATGTGCATGCGTATTCTGTACAGGTTTATATCTCAAATTCAGGCTCAAAACACCCGAAAATTCGATATTTTTGGGTCCCTTAAGCGATCTGTACATGCCTACTCCGTGTTAGAGTATTTACACAATACAGACCCAAAACATGCTCAAAATCGATATTTTAGGTGCAAAGAGTCGATATGCGCATTCATCTTCATTACCTGTTTACATATCAAATTCAGGCTCAAAACACCCGAAAATTCGATATTTTTGGGTCCAAGAAGTGATCTGTACATGCATACTCAGTGCTAGAATGTTTTCAAAATATAGAGTCAAAACATGCTAAAACTCGATATTTTATGTGTCCCAAGTCGATATGTGCATGCGTGTTCTGTACCCTTATAAAACCAAATTCAGGCTTAAAACATTCGAAAATTCGATATTTTTGGATCCCAGAAGCGATCTGTACATATCTACACAGTGCTAGAATATTTTCAAAATATAGGCTTAAAACATGCTAAAATTCGATATTTTAGGTGTCCAAAGTCGATATGTGCATACATCTTTTGTACCCGTTTATATCCCAAATACAGGCTCAAAAGACCCGAAAATTTAATTTTTTTGTGTCCCAGAAGCTATCTGTACATGCTTACTTAGTGATAGAGTATTATAAAAAAAGAGGCCCAAAACATGCTCAAAATCGATATTTTAGGTGACCAAAGTCGATATGTGCATGCATCTTCTGTACCCGTTTATATCTCAAATTCAGACTCAAAACACCCGATTATTCGATATTTTTGGGTCCCAAAAGCGATCTGTACATGCCTACTCCGTGTTAGAGTATTTTCAAAATACAGGCCTAAAACATGCTGTAAATCGATATTTTAGCTGCCCAAAGTCAATATGTGTATGCATCTTCTGTACCCGTCTATATCCCAAATTCAGGTTCAAAACACTCGAAAATTCGATATTTTTTGGACCCAGAAGCAATCTGTACATGCTTACTTCTTGCTAGAATGTTTTCAAGATACAGACCAAAAACATGCTCAAAATCGATATTTTAGGTGCAAAAAGTCGATATATGCATGCATCTTCTGTACCCGTTTATATCTCAAATTCAGGCTCAAAACTCTGAAAATTCGATATTTTTGTGTCCCAGAAGCGATCTGTACCTGCATACTCCGTGTTAGAGTGTTTTTAAAATACAGGCCCAAAACATGCTGAAAATTGATATTTTAGGTGCACAAAGTCAATATGTGTATGCATTCTCTGTACCCGGTTATATCTCAAATTCAGGCTCAAAACACCCGAAAATTCAATATTTTTGGGTCTCAGAAGTGATCTGTAAATACCTACTCAGTGCTAGAATGTTTTCAAAATAAAGGCTCAGAACATGCTAAAAATCGATATTTTAGGTGCCCGGTGTCGATATGTTCATGAATCTTCTGTACCCGTTTATATCTCAAATTCAGGCTCAAAACATCCAAAAATTCGATATTTTTGTGTCCCAAAAGCGATCTGTACGTGTCTACTCCGTGTTAGAGTATTTTAAAAATACAGGCCCAAAACATGCTCAAAATCGATATTTTGGGTGCCCAAAGTCGATATGTGCATGCATCTTCTGTACCCGTTTATATCTCAAATTCAGACTCAAAACACCCTAATATTCGATATTTTTGGGTCCCAAAAGCGATCTGTACATGCCTACTCCGTGTTAGAGTATTTTCAAAATACAGGCCTAAAACATGCTGTAAATCGATATTTTAGCTGCCCAAAGTCAATATGTGTATGCATCTTCTGTACCGTCTATATCCCAAATTCAGGTTCAAAACACTCGAAAATTCGATATTTTTTTTTCCCAGAAGCAATCTGTACATGCCTACTTCTTGCTAGAAAGTTTTAAGATACAGACACAAAACATGCTTTAAAATCGATATTTTAGGTTCAAAAATTCGATATGTGCATGCATCATCTGTACCCATTTATATCTCAAATTCAGGCTCAAAACTCCGAAAATTCGATATTTTTGGGTCCCAGAAGCGATCTGTACATGCATACTCTGTGTTAGAGTGTTTTTAAAATACAGGCCAAAAACATGCTAAAAACTGAAATTTTAGGTGCACAAAGTCAATATGTGTATGCATTCTCTGTACTTGGTTATATCACAAATTCAGGCTCAAAACACCCGAAAATTCAATATTTTTGGGTCCCAGAAGCGATCTGTACATGCCTACTCAGTGCTAGAATGTTTTTAAAATAGAGGCTCAGAACATGTTAAAAATCGATATTTTGGGTGCCAAAAGTCAATATGTGCATGCATGTTCTGTACCCGTTTATATCTCAAATTTAGGCTCAAAACACCCGAAAATTCGATATTTTTGGGTCCCAGAAGCGATCTGTATATGCCTACTCCGTGTTTGAGTATTTTCAAAATACATGCGCAGAACATGCTGATAATCGATATTTTAGCTGCCCATAGTCGATATGTGCATGCATTTTCTGTACCCGTTTATATCTCAAATTCAGGCTCAAAACACCCGAAAATTCGATATTTTTGGGTCCCAGAAGCGATCTGTGCATGCCTACTCCGTGTTAGAGTACTTTTAAAATTCAAGCCCAAAACATGCTAAAAATCGATATTTTAGGTGCCCATTTTCGATATGTGCATGCGTATTCTGTACAGGTTTATATCTCAAATTCAGGCTCAAAACACCCGAAAATTCGATATTTTTGGGTCCCTTAAGCGATCTGTACATGCCTACTCAGTCTTAGAGTATTTTCAAAATACAGGCCCAAAACATGCTAAAAATCGACTGTTTGGGTGCCCAAAGTCGATATGTGCATTCATCTTCTGTACCCGTTTATATCTCAAATTCAGGCTCAAAACACCCAAAAATCCGATATTTGTGTGTGCCTGAATAGATCTGTACATGCCTACTCCGTGTTAGAGTATTTACACAATACAGACCTAAAACATGCTCAAAATCGATATTTTAGGTGCAAAGAGTCGATATGTGCATTCATCTTCATTACCTGTTTACATATCAAATTCAGGCTCAAAACACCCGAAAATTCGATATTTTTGGGTCCAAGAAGTGATCTGTACATGCCTACTCAGTGCTAGAATGTTTTCAAAATATTGAGTCAAAACATGCTAAAACTCGATATTTTATGTGTCCCAAGTCGATATGTGCATGCATGTTCTGTACCCTTTTAAATCCCAAATTCAGGCTTAAAACATCCGAAAATCCGAAATTTTTGGATCCCAGAAGCGATCTGTACATATCTACTCAGTGCTAGAATGTTTTCAAAATATAGGCTTAAAACATGCTAAAATTCGATATTTTAGGTGTCCAAAGTCGATATGTGCATACATCTTTTGTACCCGTTTATATCCCAAATTCAGGCTCAAAACACCCGAAAATTTAATTTTTTTGTGTCCCAGAAGCTATCTGTACAGGCTTCCTTAGTGATAGAGTTTTTTTCAAAAAACAGGCCCAAAACATGCTCAAAATCGTTATATTAGGTGACCAAAGTCGATATGTGCATGCATCTTCTGTACCCGTTTATATCTCAAATTCAGACTCAAAACACCCGATTATTCGATATTTTTGGGTCCCAAAAGCGATCTGTACATGCCTACTCCGTGTTAGAGTATTTTCAAAATACAGGCCTAAAACATGCTGTAAATCGATATTTTAGCTGCCCAAAGTCAATATGTGTATGCATCTTCTGTACCCGTCTATATCCCAAATTCAGGTTCAAAACACTCGAAAATTCGATATTTTTTGGTCCCAGAAGCAATCTGTACATGCCTACTTCTTGCTAGAATGTTTTCAAGATACAGACCAAAAACATGCTTAAAATCGATATTTTAGGTGCAAAAAGTCGATATGTGCATGCATCTTCTGTACCCGTTTATATCTCAAATTCTGGCTCAAAACTCTGAAAATTCGATATTTTTGTGTCCCAGAAGCGATCTGTACCTGCATACTCCGTGTTAGAGTGTTTTTAAAATACAGGCCCAAAACATGCTGAAAATTGATATTTTATGTGCACAAAGTCAATATGTGTATGCATTCTTTGTACCCAGTTATATCTCAAATTCAGGCTCAAAACACCCGAAAATTCAATATTTTTGGGTCCCAGAAGCGATCTGTACATGCCTACTCAGTGCTAGAATGTTTTCAAAATAGAGGCTCAGAACATGCTAAAAATCGATATTTTAGGTGCCCGGTGTCGATATGTGCATGAATCTTCTGTTCCCGTTTATATCTCAAATTCAGGCTCAAAACTCCGAAAATTCGATATTTTTGTGTCCCAGAAGCGATCTGTACATGCATACTCTGTGTTAGAGTGTTTTTAAAATACAGGCCCAAAACATGCTAAAAATTGATATTTTAGGTGCACAAAGTCAATATGTATATGCATTCTCTGTACCCGGTTATATCTCAAATTCAGGCTCAAAACACCCGAAAATTCAATATTTTTGGGTCCCAGATGCGATCTGTACATGCCTACTCAGTGCTAGAATGTTTTTAAAATAGAGGCTCAGAACATGTTAAAAATCGATATTTTGGGTGCCCAAAGTCAATATGTGCATGCATGTTCTGTACCCGTTTATATCTCAAATTTAGGCTCAAAACACCCGAAAATTCGATATTTTTGGGTCCCAGAAGCGATCTGTATATGCCTACTCCGTGTTTGAGTATTTTCAAAATACATGCCCAAAACATGTTGAAAATCGATATTTTAGCTGCCAATAGTCGATATGTGCATGCATCTTCTGTACCCGTTTATATTTCAAATTCAGGCTCAAAACACCCGAAAATTCGATATTTTTGGGTCCCAGAAGCGATCTGTGCATGCCTACTCCGTGTTAGAGTACTTTTAAAATTCAAGCCCAAAACATGCTAAAAATCGATATTTTAGGTGCCCATTTTCGATATGTGCATGCGTATTCTGTACAGGTTTATATCTCAAATTCAGGCTCAAAACACCCGAAAATTCGATATTTTTGGGTCCCTTAAGCGATCTGTACATGCCTACTCAGTCTTAGAGTATTTTCAAAATACAGGCCCAAAACATGCTAAAAATCGACATTTTGGGTGCCCAAAGTCGATATATGCATTCATCTTCTGTACCCGTTTATATCTCAAATTCAGGCTCAAAATACCCAAAAATCCGATATTTTTGTGTGCCTGAAGCGATCTGTACATGCCTACTCCGTGTTAAAGTATTTACTCAATACAGACCCAAAACATGCTCAAAATCGATATTTTAGGTGCATAGAGTCGATATGTGCATTTATCTTCATTACCTGTTTACATATCAAATTCAGGCTCAAAACACCCGAAAATTCGATATTTTTGGGTCCAAGAAGTGATCGGTACATGCCTACTCAGTGCTAGAATGTTTTCAAAATATAGAGTTAAAACATGCCAAAACTCGATATTTTATGTGTCCCAAGTCGATATGTGCATGCATCTTCTGTACCCGTTTATATCTCAAATTCATGCTCAAAACACCCGAAAATTAGATATTTTTGTGTCCCAGAAGCGATATGTCTATGCCTACTCCTTCTTAGAATGTTTTCAAGATTCAGACCCAAAACATGCTAAAAATAGATATATTAGGTGCAAAAAGTCGATATGTGCATGCATCTTCAGTATCCATTTATATCTCAAAATAAGGCTCAAAACACCCGAAATTTCGGTATTTTTGGGTCCCAGAAGCGATCTGTACATGCCTACTCCTTACTAGAATGTTTTGAAGATACAGACCCAAAACAAGCTCAAAATCAATATTTTAGGTGCACAAAGTCGATATGTACCTGCATCTTCAGTACCCGTTTATATCTTAAATTCAGGCTCAAAACACCCAAAAATTCAATATTTTTGGGTCCCAGAAGCGATCTGTACATGTCTACTCAGAGCTAGACTGTTTTTAAAATATAGGCTTAAAACATGCTAAAAAGCGACATTTTAGGTGTCCAAAGTCGATATGTGCATACATCTTTTGTACCAGTTTATATCCCAAATTCAGGCTCAAAACACCCGAAAATTCGATATTTTTGGGACCCAGAAGCGATCTGTACATGCCTACTCAGTGCTAGAATATTTTCAAAATATAGGCCCAATACATGCTAAAAATCGATATTTTAGGTCCCCAATGTCGATATGTGCATGCATGTTCTGTACCCGTTTAAATCAAAAATTTAGGCTCAAAACACCCGAAAATTCGATATTTTTGGCTCCCAGAAGCGATCTGTACATGCCTACTCCGTGTTAGAGTATTTTCAAAATACAGGCCTAAAACATGCTGTAAATCGATATTTTAGCTGCCCAAAGTCAATATGTGTATGCATCTTCTGTACCCGTCTATATCCCAAATTCAGGTTCAAAACACTCGAAAATTCGATATTTTTTGGTCCCAGAAGCAATCTGTACATGCCTACTTCTTGCTAGAATGTTTTCAAGATACAGACCAAAAACATGCTAAAAATCGATATTTTAGGTGCAAAAAGTCGATATGTGCATGCATCTTCTGTACCCGTTTATATCTCAAATTCTGGCTCAAAACTCTGAAAATTCGATATTTTTGTGTCCCAGAAGCGATCTGTACCTGCATACTCCGTGTTAGAGTGTTTTTAAAATACAGGCCCAAAAAATGCTGAAAATTGATATTTTAGGTGCACAAAGTCAATATGTGTATGCATTCTCTGTACCCAGTTATATCTCAAATTCAGGCTCAAAACACCCGAAAATTCAATATTTTTGGGTCCCAGAAGCGATCTGTACATGCCTACTCAGTGCTAGAATGTTTTCAAAATAGAGGATCAGAACATGCTAAAAATCGATATTTTAGGTGCCCGGTGTCGATATGTGCATGAATCTTCTGTACCCGTTTATATCTCAAATTCAGGCTCAAAACTCCGAAAATTCGATATTTTTGTGTCCCAGAAGCGATCTGTACATGCCTACTCTGTGTTAGAGTATTTTCAAAATATAGGTCCAAAACATGTTAAATATCGATATCTTGGGTGCCGAAAGTTGATATCTGCATGCATCTTCTGTACCCGTTTATATCTCAAATTCAGGCTCAAAATACCCAAAAATCCGATATTTTTGTGTGCCTGAAGCGATCTGTACATGCCTACTCCGTGTTAGAGTATTTACACAATACAGACCCAAAACATGCTCAAAATCGATATTTTAGGTGCCCAAAGTAGATATGTGCATGCATCTTCTGTACCCGTTTATATCTCAAATTCAGGCTCAAAAGACCCGAAAATTCGATATTTTTGGGTCACAGAAGCGATCTGTACATGCCTACTCCGTGTTAAAGTATTTTCAAAATACAGGCCCAAAACATGCTCAAAATCGATATTTTAGGTGCCCAAAGTCGATATGTGCATGCATCTTCTGTACCCGTTTATATATCAAATTCAGACTCAAAACACCCGATTTTCGATATTTTTGGGTCCCAAAAGCCATCTGTACATGCATACTCCGTGTTAGAGTATTTTCAAAATACAGGCCTAAAACATGCAGTAAATCGATATTTTAGCTGCCCAAAGTCAATATGTGTATGCATCTTCAGTACACGTCTATATTCCAAATTCAGGTTCAAAACACTCGAAAATTCGATATTTTTGGGTCCCAGAAGCGATCTGTACATGCCTACTTAGTGCTAGAATGTTTTCAAAATAGAGGCTCAGAACATGCTAAAAATCGATATTTTAGGTGCCCGAAGTCGATATGTGCATGAATCTTCTGTACCCGTTTATATCTCAAATTCAGGCTCAAAACACCCAAAAATTCGATATTTTTGTGTCCCAAAAGCGATCTGTACGTGTCTACTTCGTGTTAGAGTATTTTAAAAATACAGGCCCAGAACATGCTCAAAATCGATATTTTGGGTGCTTTAAGTCGATATGTGCATGCATCTTCTGTACCCGTTTATATCTCAAATTCAGGCTCAAAACACCCGAATATCAGATATTTTTGGGTCCCAAAAGCGATCTGTACATGCCTACTCCGTGTTAGAATATTTTCAAAATACAGGCCTAAAACATGCTGTAAATCGATATTTTAGCTGCCCAAAGTCAATATGTGTATGCATCTTCTGTACCGTCTATATCCCAAATTCAGGTTCAAAACACTCGTAAATTCGATATTTTTTGGTCCCAGAAGCAATCTGTACATGCCTACTTCTTGCTAGAAAGTTTTAAGATACAGACCCAAAACATGCTATAAAATCGATATTTTAGGTTCAAAAATTCGATAAGTACATGCATCATCTGTACCCATTTATATCTCAAATTTAAGCTCAAAACTCCGAAAATTCGATATTTTTGTGTCCCAGAAGCGATCTGTACATGCATACTCTGTGTTAGAGTGTTTTTAAAATACAGGCCCAAAACATGCTAAAAATTGATATTTTAGGTGCACAAAGTCAATATGTGTATGCATTCTCTGTACCCGGTTATATCTCAAATTCAGACTCAAAACACCCGAAAATTCGATATTTTTTTGTCCCAGAAGCGATCTGTATATGCCTACTCCGTGTTTGAGTATTTTCAAAATACATGCCCAAAACATGCTGAAAATCGATATTTTAGCTGCCCATAGTCGATATGTGCATGCATCTTCTGTACCCGTTTATATCTCAAATTCAGGCTCAAAACAGCCGAAAATTCGATATTTTTGGGTCCCAGAAGCGATCTGTGCATGCCTACTCCGTGTTAGAGTACTTTTAAAATTCAAGCCCAAAACATGCTAAAAATCGATATTTTAGGTGCCCATTTTCGATATGTGCATGCGTATTCTGTACAGGTTTATATCTCAAATTCAGGCTCAAAACACCCGAAAATTCGATATTTTTGGGTCCCTTAAGCGATCTGTACATGCCTACTCAGTCTTAGAGTATTTTCAAAATACAGGCCCAAAACATGCTAAAAATCGACATTTTGGGTGCCCAAAGTCGATATGTGCATTCATCTTCTGTACCCGTTTATATCTCAAATTCAGGCTCAAAACACCCAAAAATCCGATATTTTTGTGTGCCTCAAGCGATCTGTACATGCCTACTCCGTGTCAGAGTATTTACACAATACAGACCCAAAACATGCTCAAAATCGATATTTTAGGTGCAAAGAGTCGATATGTGCATTCATCTTCATTACCTGTTTACATATCAAATTCAGGCTCAAAACACCCGAAAATTCGATATTTCTGGGTCCAAGAAGTGATCTATACATGCCTACTCAGTGCTAGAATGTTTTCAAAATATAGAGTCAAAACATGCTAAAAATCGATATTTTATGTGTCCCAAGTCGATATGTGCATGCATGTTCTGTACCCTTTTAAATCCCAAATTCAGGCTTAAAACATCCGAAAATTCGATATTTTTGGATCCCAGAAGCTATCTGTACATATCTACTCAATGCTAGAATGTTTTCAAAATATAGGCCCAAAACATGCTAAAATTCGATATTTTAGGTGTCCAAAGTCGATATGTGCATACATCTTTTGTACCCGTTTATATCCCAAATTCAGGCTCAAAACACCTGAAAATTTATTTTTTTTGTGTCCCAGAAGCTATCTGTACATGCTTACTTAGTGATAGAATATTTTCAAAATATTGGCCCAAAACATACTAAAAATCGATATTTTGGGTGCCCAAAATCGATATGTGCATGCATCTTCTGTATCCGTTTATATCTCAAATTCAGGCACAAAACACCCGAAAATTAGATATTTTTGTGTCCCAGAAGCGATATGTCTATGCCTACTCCTTCTTAGAATGTTTTCAAGATACAGACCCAAAACATGCTAAAAATCGATATTTTAGGTGCCCAAAGTCGATATGTGCATGCATCTTCTGTACCCGTTTATATCTCAAATTCAGGCTCAAAACACACGAAAATTCGAGATTTTTGGGTGCCAGAAGCGATCTGTACATGCCTACTCCGTGTTAGTGTATTTTCAAAATACATGCCCAAAACATGCTGAAAATTGATATTTTACCTCCACATAGTCGATATGTGCATGCATCTTCTGTACCCGATTATATCTCAAATTCAGGCTCAAAATTCCCGAAAATTCGATGTTTTTGGGCCCCAAAAGCAATCTGTACATGCCTATTCCGTGTTAGAGTATTTTCAAAATACAGGCCCAAAACATGCTGAAAATCGATATTTGAGGTGCCCAAAGTCAATATGTGTATGCATCTTCTGTACCCGTTTATATCCCAAATTCAGGCTCAAAACACCCGAAAATTCGATATTTTTGGGTCCCAGAAGCGATCTGTACATGCCTACTCTGTGTTAGAGTATTTTCAAAATATAGGTCCAAAACATGTTAAATATCGATATCTTTGGTGCCGAAAGTTGATATCTGCATGCATCTTCAGTACCCGTTTATATCTCAAATTCAGGCTCAAATTGACGGAAAATTCAATTTTTTGATGTCCCAGAAGCGATCTGTACATGCCTACTCAGTGCTAGAATGTTTTCAAAATATAGGCTCAAAACATGCTAAAAATCGATAATTTAGGTGCCCAAAGTCGATATGTGCATGCATCTTCTGAACCCGTTTATATCTCAAATTCAGACTCAAAACACCCGAAAATTCGAGATTTTTGGGTCCCAAAAGCGATCTGTACATGCCTACTCCGTATTAGAGTATTTTCAAAATTCAGGCCCAAAACATGCTGAAAATCGATATTTTAGCTCCACATAGTCGATATGTGCGTGCATCTTCTGTACCCGTTTATATCTCAAATTCAGGCTCAAAACACCAGAAAATTCGATATTTTTGGATCAGACAAGCGATCTGTACATGCCTACTCAGTAATAGAATATTTTTAAAATATAGGCCCAAAACAAGCTAAAAATCGATATTTGAACTGCCCAAAGTCGATATGTTCATGAATCTTCTGTACCCGTTTATATCTCAAATTCAGGCTCAAAACACCCGAAAATTCGATTTTTTTGTGTCCCAGAAGCGATCTGTACATGCCTACTCTGTGTTAGAGTATTTTCAAAATATAGGCCCAAAACATGTTAAATATCGATATCTTGGGTACCGAAAGTTGATATCTGCATGCATCTTCAGTACCCGTTTATATCTCAAATTCAGGCTCAAATTGACGGAAAATTCAATTTTCTGATGTCCCAGAAGCGATCTGTACATGCCTACTCAGTGCTAGAATGTTTTCAAAATATAGGCTCAAAACATACTAAAAATCGATAATTTAGGTGCCCAAAGTCGATATATGCATGCATCTTCTGAACCCGTTTATATCTCAAATTCAGACTCAAAACACCCGAAAAATCGAGATTTTTGGGTGCCAGAAGCGATCTGTACATGCCTACTCCGTATTAGAGTATTTTCAAAATTCAGGCCCAAAACATGCAGAAAATCGATATTTTAGCTCCACATAGTCGATATGTGCATGCATCTTCTGTACCCGTTTATATCTCTAATTCAGGCTCAAAACACCAGAAAATTCGATATTTTTGGATCAGACAAGCGATCTGTACATGCCTACTCAGTAATAGAATATTTTTAAAATATAGGCCCAAAACAAGCTAAAAATCGATATTTGAGGTGCCCAAAGTCGATATGTTAATGAATCTTCTGTACCCGTTTATATCTCAAATTCATGCTCAAAACACCCGAAAATTGAATATTTTTGTGTCCCAGAAGCGATCTGTACATGCCTACTCTGTGTTAGAGTATTTTCAAAATATAGGCCCAAAACATGCTAAATATCGATATCTTGGGTGCCAAAAGTTGATATCTGCATGCATCTTCAGTACCCGTTTATATCTCAAATTCTGGCTCAAAACGACGGAAAATTCAATATTTTTTGGTCTCAGAAGCGATCTGTACATGCCTACTCAGTGCTAGAATGTTTTCAAAATATAGGCTCAAAACATGCTAAAAATCGATATTTTAGGTGCCCAAAGTCGATATGTGCATGCATCTTCTGTACCCGTTTATATCTCAAATTCAGGCTCAAAACACTCGAAAATTCGAGATTTTTGGGTGCCAGAAGCGATCTGTACATGCCTACTCCGTGTTAGAGTATTCTCAAAATACATGCCCAAAACATGCTGAAAATTGATATTTTACATCCACATAGTCGATGTGTGCATGCATCTTCTGTACCCGATTATATCTCAAATTCAGGCTCAAAATTCCCGAAAATTCGATGTTTTTGGGCCCCAGAAGCAATCTGTACATGCCTATTCCGTGTTAGAGTATTTTCAAAATACAGGCCCAAAACATGCTGAATATCGATATTTGAGGTGCCCAAAGTCAATATGTGTATCCATCTTCTGTACCCGTTTATATCCCAAATTCAGGCTCAAAACACCCGAAAATTCGATATTTTTGGGTCCCAGAAGCGATCTGTACATGCCTACTCTGTGTTAGAGTATTTTCAAAATATAGGTCCAAAACATGTTAAATATCGATATCTTGGGTGCCGAAAGTTGATATCTGCATGCATCTTCAGTACCCGTTTATATCTCAAATTCAGGCTCAAATTGACGGAAAATTCAATTTTTTGATGTCCCAGAAGCGATCTGTACATGCCTACTCAGTGCTAGAATGTTTTCAAAATATAGGCTCAAAACATGCTAAAAATCGATAATTTAGTTGCCCAAAGTCGATATGTGCATGCATCTTCTGAACCCGTTTATATCTCAAATTCAGACTCAAAACACCCGAAAATTCGAGATTTTTGGGTCCCAGAAGCGATCTGTACATGCCTACTCCGTGTTAGAGTATTTTCAAAATTCAGGCCCAAAACATGCTGAAAATCGATATTTTAGCTCCACATAGTCGATATGTGCATGCATCTTCTGTACCCGTTTATATCTCAAATTCAGGCTCAAAACACCAGAAAATTCGATATTTTTGGATCAGACAAGCGATCTGTACATGCCTACTCAGTAATAGAATATTTTTAAAATATAGGCCCTAAACAAGCTAAAAATCGATATTTGAAGTGCCCAAAGTCGATATGTTCATGAATCTTCTGTACCCGTTTATATCTCAAATTCATGCTCAAAACACCCGAAAATTCGATATTTTTGTGTCCCAGAAGCGATCTGTACATGTCTACTCTGTGTTAGAGTATTTTCAAAATATAGGCCGAAAACATGCTAAATATCGATATCTTGGGTGCCAAAAGTTGATATCTGCATGCATCTTCAGTACCCGTTTATATCTCAAATTCAGGCTCAAAAAGACGAAAAATTCAATATTTTTGGGTCCCAGAAGCGATCTGTACATGCCTACTCAGTGCTAGAATGTTTTCAAAATATACGTTTAAAACATGCTAAAAATCGATATTTTAGGTGCCCAAAGTCGATATGTGCATGCATCTTCTGTACCCGTTTATATCTCAAATTCAGGCTCAAAACACCCGAAAATTCGATATTTTTGGGTCCCAGAAGCGATCTGTACATGCCTACTCCGTGTTAGAGTATTTTTAAAATACATGCCCAAAACATGCAGAAAATTGATATTTTACCTCCACATAGTCGATGTGTGCATGCATCTTCTGTACCCGATTATATCTCAAATTCAGGCTCAAAATTCCCGAAAATTCGATGTTTTTGGGCCCCAGAAGCAATCTGTACATGCCTATTCCGTGTTAGAGTATTTTCAAAATACAGGCCCAAAACATGCTGAAAATCGATATTTGAGGTGCCCAAAGTCAATATGTGTATGTATCTTCTGTACCCGTTTATATCCCAAATTCAGGCTCAAAACACCCGAAAATTCGATATTTTTGGGTCCCAGAAGCGATCTGTACATGCCTACTCTGTGTTAGAGTATTTTCAAAATATAGGTCCAAAACATGTTAAATATCGATATCTTGGGTGCCGAAAGTTGATATCTGCATGCATCTTCAGTACCCGTTTATATTTAAAATTCAGGCTCAAATTGACGGAAAATTCAATTTTTTGATGTCCCAGAAGCGATCTGTACATGCCTACTCAGTGCTAGAATGTTTTCAAAATATAGGCTCAAAACATGCTAAAAATCGATAATTTAGGTGCCCAAAGTCGATATGTGCATGCATCTTCTAAACCCGTTTATATCTCAAATTCAGACTCAAAACACCCGAAAATTCGAGATTTTTGGGTCCCAGAAGCGATCTGTACATGCTTACTCCGTGTTAGAGTATTTTCAAAATTCAGGCCCAAAACATGCTGAAAATCGATATTTTAGCTCCACATAGTCGATATGTGCATGCATCTTCTGTACCCGTTTATATCTCAAATTCAGGCTCAAAACACCAGAAAATTCGATATTTTTGGATCAGACAAGCGATCTGTACATGCCTACTCAGTAATAGAATATTTTTAAAATATAGGCCCAAAACAAGCTAAAAATCGATATTTGAGGTGCCCAAAGTCGATATGTTCATGAATCTTATGTACCCGTTTATATCTCAAATTCAGGCTCAAAACACCCGAAAATTCGATATTTTTGTGTCCCAGAAGCGATCTGTACATGCCTACTCTGTGTTAGAGTATTTTCAAAATATAGGCCGAAAACATGCTGAAAATCGATATTTGAGGTGCCCAAAGTCAATATGTGTATGCATCTTCTGTACCCGTTTATATCCCAAATTCAGGCTCAAAACACCCGAAAATTCGATATTTTTGGGTCCCAGAAGCGATCTGTACATGCCTACTCTGTGTTAGAGTATTTTCAAAATATAGGTCCAAAACATGTCAAATATCGATATCTTGGGTGCCGAAAGTTGATATCTGAATGCATCTTCAGTACCCGTTTATATCTCAAATTCAGGCTCAAATTGACGGAAAATTCAATTTTTTGATGTCCCAGAAGCGATCTGTACATGCCTACTCAGTGCTAGAATGTTTTCAAAATATAGGCTCAAAACATGATAAAAATCGATAATTTAGGTGCCCAAAGTCGATATGTGCATGTATCTTCTGAACCCGTTTATATCTCAAATTCAGACTCAAAACACCCGAAAATTCGATATTTTTGGGTCCCAGAAGCGATCTGTACATGTCTACTCCGTGTTAGAGTATTTTCAAAATTCAGGCCCAAAACATGCTGGAAATCGATACTTTAGCTCCACATAGTCGATATGTGCATGCATCTTCTGTACCCGTTTATATCTCAAATTCAGGCTCAAAACACCCGAAAATCCGATATTTTTGGATCAGACAAGCGATCTGTACATGCCTACTCAGTAATAGAATATTTTTAAAATATAGGCCCAAAACAAGCTAAAAATCGATATTTTAGGTGCCCAAAGTCGATATGTTCATGAATCTTCTGTACCCGTTTATATCTCAAATTCAGGCTCAAAACACCCTAAAATTCGATATTTTTGTGTCCCAGAAGCAATATGTACATGCTTACTTCTTGTTAGAGTATTTTCACAATACAGACCCAAAAAAAGGCTCAAAATCGATATTTTAGGTGCAAAGAGTCGATATGTGCATGCATCTTCATTACCTGTTTACATATCAAATTCAGGTTTAAAACACCCGAAAATTCAATTTTTTGGGGTTCCAGAAACGATCTGTACATGCCTACTCAATGCTAGAATGTTTCCAAAATACAGGCTTAAAACATGCTAAAAATCGATATTTTTGGTGTCCCAAGTCAATAAGTATGTTCTGTACCCGTTTATATCTCAAATTCAAGCTCAAAACACCCGAAAATTCGATATTTTTGGGTCCCAGAAGCGATCTGAACATGCCTACTACGTGTTAGAGTATTTTCATATTATAGGCTCAAAACATGCTCAAAATCGATATTTTGGGTGCCAAAAGTCGATATGTACATGTAATTTCTGTACCCGATTATATCTCAAATTCAGGCTCAAAACACCCGAAAATTCGGTATTTTTGAGTCAAAGAAGCGATCTGTACATGCCTACTCAGTGCTAGAATATTTTCAAAAAAAAAAACCCAATACATGCTAACAATCGATCTTTTAGGTGCCCAATGACAATATGTGCATGCATCTTCTGTACCCGTTTATATCTCAAATTCAGGCCCAAAACACCCGAAAATTCGATATTTTTGGGTCCAAGAAGAGATCTGTACATGCCTACTCAGTGCTAGAATGTTTGCAAAATATAGGCTCAAAACATGCTAAAATTCGATATTTTATGTTTCCCAAGTCGATATGTGCATGGATATTCTGTACCAGTTTATATCTCAAATTTAGGCTCAAAACACCCGAAAATTCGATATTTTTGGGTCCTAGATGCAATCTGTATATGCCTACTCCGTGTTTAAGTATTTTCAAAATACATGCCCAAAACATGCTGAAAATCGATATTTTAGGTGCCCATAGTCAATATGTGCATGCATCTTCTGTACCCGTTTATATCTTAAATTCAGGCTCTAAACACCCGAAAATTCGATATCTTTGGGTCCCAGAAGCGATCTTGTATACATGCCTACTCAATGTTAGAGTACTTTAAAAATACAGGCCATAATACATGCTGAAAATCAATATTTTAGGTGCCCAAAGTCGATATGTGCATGCATCTTCTGCACCCGTTTATATCTCAAATTCAGGCTGAAAACACCCGAAATTTAGATATTTTTGTGTCCCAGAAGCGATATGTCTATGCCTACTCCTTCTTAGAATGTTTTCAAGATACAGACCCAAAACATGCTAAAAATAGATATATTAGGTGCAAAAAGTCGATATGTGCATGCATCTTCAGTATCCATTTATATCTCAAAATAAGGCTCAAAACACCCGAAAATTCGGTATTTTTGGGTCCCACAAGCGATCTGTACCTGCCTACTCCTTACTAGAATGTTTTTTTAAGATACAGACCCAAAACAAGCTCAAAATCAATATTTTAGGTGCAAAAAGTCGATATGTACCTGCATCTTCAGTACCCGTTTATATCTTAAATTCAGGCTCAAAACACCCAAAAATTCAATATTTTTGGGTCCCAGAAGCGATCTGTACATGTCTACTCAGAGCTAGACTGTTTTTAAAATATAGGATTAAAACATGCTAAAAATCAACATTTTAGGTGTCCAAAGTCGATATGTGCATACATCTTTTGTACCAGTTTATATCCCAAATTCAGGCTCAAAACACCCGAAAATTCGATATTTTGGGGACCCAGAAGCGATCTGTACATGCCTACTCAGTGCTAGAATATTTTCAAATTATAGGCCCAATACATGCTAAAAATCGATATTTTAGGTGCCCAATGTCGATATGTGCATACATGTTCTGTACCCGTTTATATCTAAAATTTAGGCTCAAAACACCCGAAAATTCGATATTTTTGGCTCCCAGAAGCGATCTGTACTTGTCTACTCCGTGTTAGAGTACTTTCAAAATACAGGCAATAAAACATACTGAAAATCGATATTTTAGGTGCCCAAAGTCGATATGTGCATGCATTTTCTGTACACGTTTATATCTCAAATTCAGGCACAAAACACCCGAAAATTCGAGATTTTTGAGTCCCAGAAGCGATCTGTACATGCCTACTCAGTGCTAGAATGTTTTCAAAATATAGGCTCAAAACATGTTAAAAATCGATATTTTAGGTGCCCAAAGTCGATATGTGCATGCATCTTCTGTACCCGTTTATATCTCAAATTCAGGCTCAAAACACCCGAAAATTCGAGATTTTTTTTTGTGCCAGAAGCGATCTGTACATGCCTACTCCGTGTTAGAGTATTTTCAAAATACATGCCCAAAACATGCTGAAAATTGATATTTTACCTCCATATAGTCGATATGTGCATGCATCTTCTGTACCCGATTATATCTCAAATTCAGGCTCAAAATTCCTGAAAATTCGATATTTTTGGGCCCCAGAAGCAATCTGTACAGGCCTATTCCGTGTTAGAGTATTTTCAAAATACAGGCCCAAAACATGCTGAAAATCGATATTTGAGGTGCCCAAAGTCAATATGTGTATGCATCTTCTGTACCCGTTTATATCCCAAATTCAGGCTCAAAACACCCGAAAATTCGATATTTTTGGGTCCCAGAAGCGATCTGTACATGCCTACTCTGTGTTAGAGTATTTTCAAAATATAGGCCCAAAACATGCTAAATATCGATATCTTGGGTGACAAAAGTTGATATCTGCATGCATCTTCAGTACCCGTTTATATCTCAAATTCAAGCTCAAAACGACGGAAAATTCAATATTTTTGGGTCCCAGAAGCGTTTTGTACATGCCTACTCCGTGTTAGAGTATTTTCAAAATTCAGGCCCAAAACATGCTGAAAATCGATATTTTAGCTCCACATAGTCGATATGTGCATGCATCTTCTGTACCCGTTTATATCTCAAATTCAAGCTCAAAACACCAGAAAATTCGATATTTTTGGATCAGACAAGCGATCTGTACATGCCTACTCAGTAATAGAATATTTTTAAAATATAGGCCCAAAACAAGCTAAAAATCGATATTTGAGGTGCCCAAAGTCGATATGTTCATGAATCTTCTGTACCCGTTTATATCTCAAATTCAGGCTCAAAACACCCGAAAATTCGATTTTTTGTGTCCCAGAAGCGATCTGTACATGCCTACTCAGTGCTAGAATGTTTTCAAAATATAGGCTCAAAACATGCTAAATATCGATATCTTGGGTGCCAAAAATTGATATCTGCATGCATCTTCAGTACCCGTTTATATCTCAAATTCAGGCTCAAAACAACGGAAAATTCAATATTTTTGGGTCCCAGAAGCAATCTGTACATGCCTACTCAGTGCTAGAATGTTTTCAAAATATAGGCTCAAAACATGCTAAAAATCGATATTTTAGGTGCCCAAAGTCGATATGTGCATGCATCTTCTGTACTCGTTTATATCTCAAATTCAGGCTCAAAACACCCGAAAATTCGAGATTTTTGGATGCCAGAAGCGATCTGTACATGCCTACTCCGTGTTAGAGTATTTTCAAAATACATGCCCAAAACATGCTGAAAATTGATATTTTACCTCCACATAGTCGATGTGTGCATGCATCTTCTGTAATCGATTATATCTCAAATTTAGGCTCAAAATTCCCGAAAATTCGATATTTTTGGATCAGACAAGCGATCTGTACATGCCTACTCAGTAATAGAATATTTTTAAAATATAGGTCCAAAACAAGCTAAAAATCGATATTTGAGGTGCCCAAAGTCGATATGTTCATGAATCTTCTGTACCCGTTTATATCTCAAATTCAGGCTCAAAACACCCGAAAATTCGATATTTTTGTGTCCCAGAAGCGATCTGTACATGCCTACTCAGTGCTAGAATGTTTTCAAAATATAGGCTCAAAACATGCTAAATATCGATATCTTGGGTGCCAAAAGTTGATATCTGCATGCATCTTCAGTACCCGTTTATATCTCAAATTCAGGCTCAAAACGACGGAAAATTCAATATTTTTGGGTCCCAGAAGCGATCTGTACATGCCTACTCAGTGCTAGAATGTTTTCAAAATATAGGCTCAAAACATGCTAAAAATCGATATTTTAGGTGCCCAAAGTCGATATGTGCATGCATCTTCTGTACCCGTTTATATCTCAAATTCGGGCTCAAAACACCCGAAAATTCGAGATTTTTGTGTCCCAGAAGCGATCTGTACATGCCTACTCCGTGTTAGAGTATTTTCAAATTACATGCCTAAAACATGCTGAAAATTGATATTTTACCTCCACATAGTCGATGTGTGCATGCATCTTCTGTAATCGATTATATCTCAAATTTAGGCTCAAAATTCCCGAAAATTCTATGTTTTTGGATCAGACAAGCGATCTGTACATGCCTACTCAGTAATAGAATATTTTTAAATTATAGGCCCAAAACATGCTGAAAATCGATATTTGAGGTGCCCAAAGTCAATATGTGTATGCATCTTCTGTACCCGTTTATATCCCAAATTCAGGCTCAAAACACCCGAAAATTCGATATTTTTGGGTCCCAGAAGCGATCTGTACATGCCTACTCTGTGTTAGAGTATTTTCAAAATATAAGTCCAAAACATGTTAAATATCGATATCTTGGGTGCCGAAAGTTGATATCTGCATGCATCTTCAGTACCCGTTTATATCTCAAATTCAGGCTCAAATTGACGGAAAATTCAATTTTTTGATGTCCCAGAAGCGATCTGTACATGCCTACTCAGTGCTAGAATGTTTTCAAAATATAGGCTCAAAACATGCTAAAAATCGATAATTTAGGTGCACAAAGTCGATATGTGCATGCATCTTCTGAACCCGTTTATATCTCAAATTCAGACGCAAAACACCCGAAAATTCGAGATTTTTGGGTCCCAGAAGCGATCTGTACATGCCTACTCCGTGTTAGAGTATTTTCAAAATTCAGGCCCAAAACATGCTGAAAATCGATATTTTAGCTCCACATAGTCGATATGTGCATGTATCTTCTGTACCCGTTTATATCTCAAATTCAGGCTCAAAACACCAGAAAATTCGATATTTTTGGATCAAACAAGCGATCTGTACATGCCTACTCAGTAATAGAATATTTTTAAAATATAGGCCCAAAACAAGCTAAAAATCGATATTTGAGGTGCCCAAAGTCGATATGTTCATGAATCTTCTGTACCCGTTTATATCTCAAATTCAGGCTCAAAACACCCGAAAATTCGATATTTTTGTGTCCCTGAAGCGATCTGTACATGCCTACTCAGTGCTAGAATGTTTTCAAAATATAGGCTAAAAACATGCTAAATATCGATATCTTGGGTGCCAAAAGTTGATATCTGCATGCATCTTCAGTACCCGTTTATATCTCAAATTCAGGCTCAAAACGACGGAAAATTCAATATTTTTGTGTCCCAGAAGCGATCTGTACATGCCTACTCAGTGCTAGAATGTTTTCAAAATATAGGCTGAATACATGCTAAAAATCGATATTTTAGGTGCCCAAAGTCGATATGTGCATGCATCTTCTGTACCCGTTTATATCTCAAATTCAGGCTCAAAACACCCGAAAATTCGATATTTTTGGGTGCCAGAAGCGATCTGTACATGCCTACTCCGTGTTAGAATATTTACAAAATACATGCCCAAAACATGCTGAAAATTGATATTTTACCTCCACATAGTCGATGTGTGCATGCATCTTCTGTAATCGATTATATCTCAAATTTAGGCTCAAAATTCCCGAAAATTCTATGTTTTTGGATCAGACAAGCGATCTGTACATGCCTACTCAGTAATAGAATATTTTTAAAATATAGGCCCAAAACATGCTGAAAATCGATATTTGAGGTGCCCAAAGTCAATATGTGTATGCATCTTCTGTACCCGTTTATATCCCAAATTCAGGCTCAAAACACCCGAAAATTTGATATTTTTGGGTCCCAGAAGCGATCTGTACATGCCTACTCTGTGTTAGTGTATTTTCAAAATATAGGTCCAAAACATGTTAAATATTGATATCTTGGGTGCCGAAAGTTGATATCTGCATGCATCTTCAGTACCCGTTTATATCTCAAATTCAGGCTCAAATTGACGGAAAATTCAATTTTTTGATGTCCCAGAAGCGATCTGTACATGCCTACTCAGTGCTAGAATGTTTTCAAAATATAGGCTCAAAACATGCTAAAAATCGATAATTTAGGTGCCCAAAGTCGATATGTGCATGCATCTTCTGAACCCGTTTATATCTCAAATTCAGACGCAAAACACCCGAAAATTCGAGATTTTTGGGTCCCAGAAGCGATCTGTACATGCCTACTCCGTGTTAGAGTATTTTCAAAATTCAGGCCCAAAACATGCTGAAAATCGATATTTTAGCTCCACATAGTCGATATGTGCATGCATCTTCTGTACCCGTTTATATCTCAAATTCAGGCTCAAAACACCAGAAAATTCGATATTTTTGGATCAGACAAGCGATCTGTACATGCCTACTCAGTAATAGAATATTTTAAAAATATAGGCCCAAAACAAGCTAAAAATCGATATTTGAGGTGCCCAAAGTCGATATGTTCATGAATCTTCTGTACCCGTTTATATCCCAAATTCAGGCTCAAAACACCCGAAAATTCGATATTTTTGTGTCCCAGAAGCGATCTGTACATGCCTACTCTGTGTTAGAGTATTTTCAAAATATAGGATAAAAACATGCTAAATATCGATATCTTGGGTGCCAAAAGATGATATCTGCATGCATCTTCAGTACCCGTTTATATCTCAAATTCAGGCTTAAAACGACGGAAAATTCAATATTTTTGGGTCCCAGAAGCGATCTGTACATGCCTACTCAGTGCTAGAATGATTTCAAAATATGGGCTCAAAACATGCTAAAAATCGATATTTTAGGTGCCCAAAGTCGATATGTGCATGCATCTTCTGTACCCGTTTATATCTCAAATTCAGGCTCAAAACTCCCGAAAATTCGAGATTTTTGGGTGCCAGAAGCGATCTGTACATGCCTACTCCGTGTTAGAGTATTTTTAAAATACATGCCCAAAACATGCTGAAAATTGATATTTTACCTCCACATAGTCGATGTGTGCATGCATCTTCTGTACCCGATTATATCTCAAATTCAGGCTCAAAACACCAGAAAATTCGATATTTTTGGATCAGACAAGCGATCTGTACATGCCTACTCAGTGCTAGAATATTTTTAAAATATAGGCCCAAAACAAGCTAAAAATCGATATTTGAGGTGCCCAAAGTCGATATGTTCATGAATCTTCTGTACCCGTTAATATCTCAAATTCAGGCTTAAAACACCCAAAAATTCTATATTTTTGTGTCCCAGAAGCAATATGTACATGCCTACTTCTTGTTAGAGTATTTTCAGAATACAGACCCAAAAAAAGGCTCAAAATCGATATTTTAGGTGCAAAGAGTCGATATGTGCATGCATCTTCATTACCTGTTTACATATCAAATTCAGGTTTAAAACACACGAAAATTCAATTTTTTGGGGTTCCAGAAGTGATCTGTACATGCCTACTCAGTGCTAAAATGTTTCCAAAATACAGGCTTAAAACATACTAAAAATCGATATTTTTGGTGTCCCAAGTAAATAAGTATGTTCTGTACCCGTTTATATCTCAAATTCAAGCTCAAAACACCCGAAAATTCGATATTATTGGGTCCCAGAAGCGATCTGAACATGCCTACTCCGTGTTAGAGTATTTTCAAATTATAGGCTCAAAACATGCTCAAAATCGATATTTTGGGTGCAAAAAGTCGATATGTACATGTAATTTCTGTACCCGATTATATCTCAAATTCAGGCTCAAAACACCCGAAAATTCGATATTTTTGTGTCCCAGAAGCGATCTGTACATGCCTACTCCGTGTTAGAATACTTTCAAAATATAGGTTCAAAACATGCTCAAAATCGATATTTTGGGTGCCCAAAGTCAATATGTGCATGCATCTTCTGTACCCGTTTATATCTCAAATTCAGGCTCAAAACACCCGAAAATTCGGTATTTTTGAGTCAAAGAAGCGATCTGTACATGCCTACTCAGTGCTAGAATATTTTCAAAAAAAAAAAACAAATACATGCTAACAATCGATCTTTTAGGTGCCCAATGTCAATATGTGCATGCATCTTCCGTACCCGTTTATATCTCAAATTCAGGCTCAAAACACCCGAAAATTCGATATTTTTGGGTCCAAGAAGAGATCTGTACATGCCTACTCAGTGCTAGAATGTTTGCAAAATATAGGCTGAAAACATGCTAAAAATCGATATTTTATGTTTCTCAAGTCGATATGTGCATGGATATTCTGTACCAGTTTATATCTCAAATTTATGCTCAAAACACCCGAAAATTCGATATTTTTGGGTCCTAGATGCAATCTGTATATGCCTACTCCGTGTTTAAGTATTTTCAAAATACATGCCCAAAACATGCTGAAAATCGATATTTTAGGTGCCCATAGTCAATATGTGCATGCTTCTTCTGTACCCGTTTATATCTTAAATTCAGGCTCTAAACACCCGAAAATTCGGTATTATTTGGTCCCAGAAGCGATCTGGTATACATGCCTACTCAGTGTTAGAGTACTTTAAAAATACAGGCCATAAAACATGCTGAAAATCAATATTTAAGGTGCCCAAAGTCGATATGTGCATGCATCTTCTGCACCCGTTTATATCTCAAATTCAGGCTGAAAACACCCGAAAATTCGATATTTTTGGGTCCCAGAAGCGATCTGTTCATGACTACTCCGTGTTAGAATATTTTCAAAATAGAGGCCCAAAATATGCTCAAAATCGATATTTTAGGTGCCCATAGTCAATATGTACATGTATCTTCTGTACCCGTTTATATCTCAAATTCAGGCTCAAATCACCCGAAAACTCGATATTTTTGGATCCCAGAAGAGATCTGTACATGCCTACTCTGTGTTAGAGTATTTTCAAAATATAGGTCCAAAACATGCCAAAATCGATATTTTGGGTGCCCAAAGTTGATATCTGCATGAATCTTCAGTACCCGTTTATATCTCAAATTCATGCTCAAAACCACGGAAAATTCAATAGTTTTGGGTCCCCACAGCGATCTGTACATGACTACTTCGTGTTAGTGTATTTTCAAAATATAGGCCCAAAACATGCTCAAAATCGATATTATGGGAGCCTTAAAGACGATATGTGCATGCATCTTCTGTATCCGTTTATATCTCAAATTCAGATTCAAAACACCCGAAAATTCGATATTTTTGGGTCCAAGAAGCGATCTGTACAAGCCTACTCAGTGCTAGAATGTTTTCAAAATATAGGCTCAAAACATGCTAAAAATCGATATTTTAGCTGCCCATAGTCGATATGTGCATGCATCTTCTGTACACGTTTATATATGAAATACCAGGCTCAAAACAACGGGAAATTCAATATTTTTGGGTCCTAAAAGCGATCTGTACATGCCTACTCAGTGCTAGAATGTTTTCAAAATATAGGCTCAAAACATGCTACAAATCGATAATTTAGGTGTCCAAAGTAGATATGTGCATGCATCTTCTGTACCCGTTTATATCTCAAATTCAGGCTTATAACACCCAAAAATTCGATATTTTTGGGGCCCAGAAACGAATTGTACATGCCTACTCTTGGCTAGAATGTTTTCAAGATACAGACCCAAAATATGCTCAAAATCGATATTTTAAGAGCAAAAAGTCGATATGTGCATGCATCTTCAGTACTCGTTTATATCTCAAATGCAGGCTCAAAATACCCGAAAATTCAATATGTTTGGGTCCCAGAAGCGATCTGTACATGCCTACTTCGTGTTAGAGTATTTTCAAAATACAGGCCAAAAACATGCTGAAAATCGATATTTGAGGTGCCCAAAGTCAATATGTGTATGCATGTTCTGTACCCTTTTATATCCAAAATTCAGGCTCAAAATACCCAAAAATTTAATATTTTTTGGTCCCCGAAGCGATCTGTACATGTCTACTTAGTGCTAGAATGTTTTCAAAATATAGGCTTAAAACATGCTGAAAATCGATATTTTACGTGTCCAAAGTCGATATGTGCATACATCTTTTGTACCCGTTTATATTCCAAATTTCGGCTCAAAACACCCGAAAATTCGATATTTTTGGGTCACAGAAGCTATCTGTACATGCCTACTCAGTGAAAGAATATTTTCAAAATATAGGTCCAAAACAAGCTAAAAATCGATATTATAGGTGCCCAATGTCGATATGTGCATGCATATGCTGTACCCGTTTATATCTCAAATTCAGGCTCAAAATACCCGAAAATTTAATATTTTTGGGTCCCAGAAGCGATCTGTACATGCCTACTCCGTGTTAGAGTACTTTCAAAATACAGGCCGTAAAACATGCTGAAAATCGATATTTTAGGAGCCCAAAGTCGATATGCGCATGCATCTTCTGTACCCGTTTATATCTCAAATTCAGGCTCAAAACACCCGAAAATTCGAGACTTTTGGGTGCCAGAAGCGATCTGTACATGCCTAGTACGTGTTAGAATATTTTCAAAATACATGCCCAAAACATGCTGAAAATCGATATTTTAGCTCCACTTAGTCGATATGTGCATGCATCTTCTGTACCCGTTTATATCCCAAATTCAGGCTCAAAACAACCGAAAATTCGATATTTTTGGGTCCCAGAAGCGATCTGTACATGCCTACTCCGTGTTTGAGTTCTTTCAAAATACAGGCCCAAAACATCCTAAAAATCGATACTTTAGGTGCCCAAAGTGGATATGAGCATGCATCTTCTGTACCCGATTATATTTCAAATTAAGGCTCAAAATTCCCGAAAATTCGATGTTTTTGGGCCCCAGAAGCAATCTGTACATGAATACTCCGTGTTAGAGTGCTTTCAAAATACAGGCCCAAAACATGCTGAAAATCGATAATTTAGGTGCCCAAAGTCGATATGTGCATGTATCTTCTGTACCCGTTTATATCTCAAATTCAGACTCAAAACACCCGAAAATTCGAGATTTTTGGGTGCCAGAAGCGATCTGTACATGCCTACTCCGTGTTAGAGTATTTTCAAAATTCAGGCCCAAAACATGCTATAAAATCGATATTTTAGCTCCACATACTCGATATGTGCATGCATCTTCTGTACCCGTTTATATCTCAAATTCAGGCTCAAAACACCAGAAAATTCGATATTTTTGGATCAGACAAGCGATTTGTACATGCTTACTCAGTAATAGATTATTTTTAAAATATAGGCCCAAAACAAGCTGAAAATCGATATTTTAGGTGCCCAAAGTCGATATGTGCATGCATCTTCTGTACCCGTTTATATCTCAAATTCAGGCTCAATACACCCGAAAATTCGATATTTTTGTGTCCCAGAAGCGATATGTACATGCCTACTTCTTGTTAGAGTATTTTCACAATACAGACCCAAAACATCCTCAAAATCGATATTTTAGGAGCAAAGAGTCGATATGTGCATGCATCTTCATTACCTGTTTACATATCAAATTCAGGCTCAAAATACATGCCCAAAACATGCTAAAAAACGATATTTTAGCTGCCAATAGTCGATAAGTGCATGCATCTTCTGTACCCGTTTATATCCCAAATTCATGCTCAAAACACCCGTAAATTCGATATTTTTGGGTCCCAGAAGCCATCTGTACATGCCTACTCTGTGTTAGAGTATTTTCAAAATATAGGCCCAAAACATGCTAAAATCGATATTTTGGGTGCACAAAGTTGATATTTGCATGCATCTTCAGTACCCGTTTATATCTCAAATTCAGGCTCAAAACCACGGAAAATTCAATAGTTTTGGGTCCCCGCAGCGATCTGTACATGACTACTTCGTGTTAGTGTATTTTCAAAATACAGGCCCAAAACATGCTCAAAATCGATATTTTGGGTGCCTTAAAGACGATATGTGCATGCATCTTCTGTACCCGTTTATATCTCAAATTCAGATTCAAAACACCCGAAAATTCGATATTTTTGGGTCCAAGAAGCGATCTGTATATGCCTACTCAGTGCTAGAATGTTTTCAATATATAAACTCAAAACATGCTAAAAATCGATATTTTATGTGTCCCAAGTCGATATGTGCATGCATCTTCTGTACCCGTTTATATCTCAAATTTAGGCTCAAAACTCCCGAAAATTCGATATTTTTGGGTCCCAGAAGCGATCTTTATATGCCTACTCCGTGTTTGAGTATTTTCAAAATACATGCCCAAAACATGCTGAAAATCGATATTTTAGCTGCCCATAGTCGATATGTGCATGCATCTTCTGTACACGTTTATATATGAAATACCAGGCTCAAAACAACGGGAAATTCAATATTTTTGGGTCCCAAAAGCGATCTGTACATGCCTACTCAGTGCTAGAATGTTTTCAAAATATAGGCTCAAAACATACTACAAATCGATAATTTAGGTGTCCAAAGTCGATATGTGCATGCATCTTCTGTACCCGTTTATATCTCAAATTCAGGCTCATAACACCCAAAAATTCGATATTTTTGGGTCCCAGAAGCGATCTGTACATGCCTACTCCGTGTTAGAATGTTTTCAAGATACAGACCCAAAATATGCTCAAAATCGATATTTTAAGTGCAAAAAGTCAAAATGTGCATGCATCTTCAGTACTCGTTTATATCTCAAATGCAGGCTCAAAATACCTGAAAATTCCATATTTTTGGGTCCCAGAAGCGATCTGTACATGCCTACTTCGTGTTAGAGTATTTTCAAAATACAGGCCAAAAAAATGCTGAAAATCGATATTTGAGGTGCCCAAAGTCAATATGTGTATGCATGTTCTGTACCCTTTTATATCCAAATTTCAGGCTCAAAACACCCAAAAATTCAATATTTTTTGGTCCCCGAAGCGATCTGTATATGTCTTCTTAGTGCTAGAATGTTTTCAAAATATAGGCTTAAAACATGCTAAAAATCGATATTTTACATGTCCAAAGTCGATATGTGCATACATCTTTTATACCCGTTTATATCCCAAATTTCGGCTCAAAACACCCGAAAATTCGATATTTATGGGTCACAGAAGCTATCTGTACATGCCTACTCAGTGAAAGAATATTTTCAAAATATAGGCCCAAAACAAGCTAAAAATCGATATTATAGGTGCCCAATGTCGATATGTGTATGCATATGCTGTACCCGTTTATATCTCAAATTCAGGCTCAAAATACCCGAAAATTTAATATTTTTGGGTCCCAGAAGCGATCTGTACATGTTTACTCCGTGTTAGATTATTTTCAAAATACATGTCCAAAACATGCTGAAAATCGATATTTTAGCTCCACATAGTCGATATGTGCATGCATCTTCTGTACCCGTTTATATCCCAAATTCAGGCTCAAAACAACCGAAAATTCGATATTTTTGGGTCCCAGAAGCGATCTGTACATGCCTACTCCGTGTTTGAGTACTTTCAAAATACAGGCCCAAAACATGCTAAAAATCGATATTTTAGGTGCCCAAAGTGGATATGAGCATGCATCTTCTGTACCCGTTTATATCCCAAATTCAGGCTCAAAACACCCGAAAATTCGATATTTTTGGGTGCCAGAAGCAATCTGTACATGCCTACTCCGTGTTAGATTATTTTCAAAATACATGCTTAAAACATGCTGAAAATTGATATTTTACCTCCACATAGTCGATATGTGCATGCATCTTCTGTACTCGATTATATCTCAAATTCAGGCACAAAATTCCCGAAAATTCGATGTTTTTGTGCCCCAGAAGCAATCTGTAAATGCCTATTCCGTGTTAGAGTATTTTCAAATTACAGGCCCAAAACATGCTGAAAATCGATATTTGAGGTGCCCAAAGTCAATATGTGTATGCATCTTCTGTACCCGTTTATATCCCAAATTCAGGCTCAAAACACCCGAAAATTCTATATTTTTGGGTCCCAGAAGCGATCTGTACATGCCTACTCTGTGTTAGAGTATTTTCAAAATAAAGGTCCAAAACATGTTAAATATCGATATCTTGGGTGCCGAAAGTTGATATCTGCATGCATCTTCAGTACCCGTTTATATCTCAAATTCAGGCTCAAATTGACTGAAAATTCAATTTTGTTATGGACCAGAAGCGATCTGTACATGCCTACTCAGTGCTAGAATTTTTTCAAAATATAGGCTTAAAACATGCTAAAAATCGATAATTTAGGTGCCCAAAGTCGATATGTGCATGTATCTTCTGTACCCGTTTATATCTCAAATTCAGACTCAAAACACCCGAAAATTCGAGATTTTTGGGTCCCAGAAGCGATCTGTACATGCCTACTCCGTATTAGAGTATTTTAAAAATTCAGGCCCAAAACATGCTAAAAATCGATATTTTAGCTCCACATAGTCGATATGTGCATGCATCTTCTGTACCCGTTTATATTTCAAATTCAGGCTCAAAACACCCGAAAATTCGATATTTTTGGATCAGACAAGCGATCTGTACATGCCTACTCAGTAATAGACTATTTTTAAAATATAGGCCCAAAACATACTAAAAATCGATATTTTGGGTGCCCAAAGTCTATAAGTGCATGCATCTTCTGTACCCGTTTATATCTCAAATTCAGGCTGAAAATACCTGAAAATTAGATATTTTTGGGTCCCAGAAGCAATATGTACACGCCTACTCCTTCGTAAAATGTTTTAAAGATACAGACCCAAAACATGCTCAAAATCGATATATTTGGTGCAAAAAGTCGATATGTGCATGCATCTTCAGTATTCATTTATATCTCAAATTCAGGCTCAAAACACCCGAAAATTCGGTATTTTTGGGTCCCAGAAGCGATCTGTACATGCCTACTCAGTGCTAGATTGTTTTGAAAATATAGGCTTAAAACATGCTAAAAATCGATATTTAATGTGTCCCAAGTCGATATGTGCATGCATGTTCTGTACCCGTTTATATCTCAAATTTAGGCTCAAAACACCCGAAAATTCTATATTTTTGGGTCCCAGAAGCGATCGGTATATGCCTACTCCGTATTTGAGTATTTTCAAAATACATGCCCAAAACATGCTAAAAATCGATATTTTAGCTGCCCATAGTCGATATGTGCACGCATCTTCTGTACCCGTTTATATCTCAAATTCAGGCTCAAAACACCCGAACATTTAATATTTTTGGGTCCCAGAAGCGATCTGTACATGCCTACTCCGTTTTAGAGTACTTTCAAAATACAGACCATAAAAAATGCTAAAAATCGATATTTAAGTGCCCAAAGTGGATATGAGCATGCATTTTCTGTACCCGATTATATCTCAAATTCAGGCTCAAAATACCCGAAAATTCGATATTTTTGGGTCACTAAAGCGATCTGTACATGCCTACTCCTTGTTAGAGTATTTTCAAAATACAGGCCCAAAACATGCTCAAAATCGATATTTTTGGTGCAAAGAGTCGATATCTGCATGCATCTTTATTACCTGTTTACATATCAAATTCAGGCTCAAAACACCCGAAAATTCAATATTTTTGGGTTAAAAAAGCGATCTGTACATGCCTACTCAGTGCTAGAATGTTTTCAAAATACATGCCCAAAACATGCTGAAAATCGATATTTTAGCTGCCCATAGTCGATATGTGCATGCATCTTCTGTACCCGTTTATATCTCAAATTCAGGCTGAAAAAACCCGAAAATTTGATATTTTTGGGTCCCAGAAGCGATCTGTGCATGCCTACTCCGTGTTAGAGTACTTTCAAAATACATGCCCAAAACATGCTGAAAATCGATATTTTAGCTGCCCATAGTCGATATGTGCATGCATCTTCTGTACCCGTTTATATCTCAAATTCAGGCTGAAAAAACCCTAAAATTCGATATTTTTGGGTCCAAGAAGCAATCTGTATATGCCTATTCCGTGTTAGAGTATTTACAAAATACAGGCCCAAAACATGCTAAAAATCGATATTTTGGGTACCCAAAGTTGATATCTGCATGCATCTTCAGTACCCGTTTATATCTCAAATTTAGGCTAAAAACGACGAAAAATTCAATATTTTTGGGTCCCAGAATCGATCTGTACATGCCTAGTCAGTGCTAGAATGTTTTCACGATACAGACCCAAAATATGCTCAAAATCGATATTTTAGGTGCAAAAAGTCGATATGTGCATGCATCTTCAGTCCCTGTTTATATCTCAAATGCAGGCTAAAAACACCCAAAAATACAATATTTTTGGGTCCCCGAAGCGATCTGTACATGTCTACTTAGTGCTAGAATGTTTTCAAAATATAGGCTTAAAATATGCTAAAAATCGATATTTTACGTGTCCAAAGTCGATATGTGCATACATCTTTTGTACCCGTTTATATCCCAAATTCTGGATCAAAACACCCGAAAATTCGATATTTTTGGGTCACAGAAGCTATCTGTACATGCCTACTCAGTGCTAGAATATTTTTAAAATATAGGCCCAAAACAAGCTAAAAATCGATATTATAGGTGCCCAATGTCGATATGTGCATCATATGATGTACCTGTCTATATCTCAAATTCAGGCTCAAAACACCCGAAAATTTGATATTTTTGGGTCCCAGAAGCAATCTGTACATGCCTACTCCGTGTTAGAGTACTTTCAAAATACAGGCCATAAAACATGCTGAAAATCGATATTTTAGGTGCCCAAAGTCGATATGTGCATGCATCTTCTGTACCCGTTTATATCTCAAATTCAGGCTCAAAACCCCCGAAAATTTGAGATTTTTGGGTCCCAGAAGCGATCTGTACATGCCTACTCCGTGTTAGAGTACTTTCAAAATACATGCCCAAAACATGCTGAAAATCGATATTTTAGCTCCACATAGTCGATATGTGCATGCATCTTCTGTACCCGTTTATATCCTAAATTCTGGCACGAAAAAAACGAAAATTCGATATTTTTTTGTCACAGAAGCGATCTGTACATGCCTATTCAGTGATAGAATATTTTTAAAATATAGGCCCAAAACAAGCTAAAAATCGATATTATAGGTGCCCAATGTCGATATGTGCATGCATATGATGTACCCGTTTTTATCTCAAATTCAGGCTCAAAACATCCGAAAATTTAATATTTTTGTGTCCCAGAAGCGATTTGTACATCCCTACTCTGTGTTAGAGTACTTTCAAAATACAGGCCATAAAAGATGCTGAAAATCGATGTTTTAGGTGCCCAAAGTCGATATGTGCATGCATCTTCTGTACCCGTTTATATCTCAAATTCAGGCTCAAAACACCCGAAAATTCGAGATTTTTGGGTCCCAGAAGCGATCTGTACATGCCTACTCCGTGTTAGAGTACTTTCAAAATACAGGCCCAAAACATGCTGAAAATCGATATTTTAGGAGCCCAAAGTGGATATTAGCATGAATCTTCTGTACCCGATTATATCTCAAATTCAGGCTCAAAATTCCCGAAAATTCGATGTTTCTGGGCCCCAGAAGCAATCTGTACATGCCTATTCCGTGATAGAGTATTTTCAAAATACAGGCCCAAAACATGCTGAAAATCGATATTTTAGCCCCACATAGTCAAAATGTGCATGCATCTTCTGTACCCGTTTATATCTCAAATTCAGGCTCAAAACACCCGAAAATTAGATATTTTTGGGTCCCAGAAGCGATCTGTACATGCCTACTCTGTGTTAGAGTATTTTCAAAATATAGGCCCAAAACATGCTAAAAATCGATATTTTGGGTGCCGAAAATTGATATCTGCATGCATCTTCAGTACCCGTTTATATCTCAAATTCAGGCTCAAAACGACGGAAAATTCAATATTTTTGGGTCCCAGAAGCGATCTGTACATGCCTACTCAGTGCTAGAATCTTCTCAAAATATAGGCCCAAAACATGCTGAAAATCGATATTTGAGGTGCCCAAAGTCAATATGTGTATGCATCTTCTGTACCCGTTTATATCCTAAATTCAGGCTCAAAACACCCGAAAATTAGATATTTTTGGGTCCCAGAAGCGATCTGTACATGCCTACTCTGTGTTAGAGTATTTTCACAATACAGACCCAAAACATGCTCAAAATCGATATTTTGGGTGCCGAAAATTGATATCTGCATGCATCTTCAGTACCCGTTTATATCTCAAATTCAGGCTCAAAACGACGGAAAATTCAATATTTTTGGGTCCCAGAAGCGATCTGTACATGCCTACTCAGTGCTAGAATCTTTTCAAAATATAGGTCCAAAACATGCTGAAAATCGATATTTGAGGTGCCCAAAGTCAATATGTGTATGCATCTTCTGTACCCGTTTATATCTTAAATTCAGGCTCAAAACACCCGAAAATTAGATATTTTTGGGTCCCAGAAGAGATCTGTACATGCCTACTGAGTGCTAGAGTATTTTCAAAATATAGGCCCAAAACATGCTAAAAATCGATAATTTAGGTGTCCAAAGTCGATATGTGCATGCATCTTCTTTACCCGTTTATATCCCAAATTCAGGCTCAAAACACCCGAAAATTAGATATTATTGTGTCACAGAAGATATCTGTACATTCCTACTTCGTGTAAGAGTATTTTCAAAATACATGCCCAAAACATGCTGAAAATCGATATTTTGGGTGCCCAAAGTCGATGTGTGCATGCATCTTCTGTACCCGTATATATCTAAAATTCAGACTCAAGACACCCGAAAATTCGATATTTTTGGGTCCCAGAAGCGACTTGTACATGCCTACTCTTTGCTAGAATGTTTTCAAGATACAGACCCAAAACATGCTCAAAATCGATATTTTAGGTGCAAAGAGTCGATATGATTATGCATCTTCATTACCTGTTTACATATCAAATTTAGGCTCAAAACTTCCAAAAATTCCATATTTTTGGGTTCCAGAAGCGATCTGTACATGCCTACTCAGTCCTAGAATGTTTTCAAAATATAGGCTCAAAACATGCTAAAAATCGATATTTTAGGTGTCCCAAGTCAATAAGTGCATGCATGTTCTGTACCCGTTTATATCTCAAATTCAAGCTGAAAACACTCGAAAATTCGTTATTTTTGGGTCCCAGAAGCGATCTGTACATGCATACTCCGTGTTAGAGTATTTTCAAAATACATGCCCAAAACATGCTGAAAATCGATATTTTAGCTACCCATAGTCGATAAGTGCATGCATCTTCTGTACCCGTTTATATCTCAAATTCAGGCTCAAAATACCCGAAAATTCGATATTTTTGGGTCCCAGAAGCGATCTGTACATGCCTACTCAGTGTTAGAGTACTTTAAAATACAGGCCTAAAATATGCTGAAAATCGATATTTTAGGCTCCCAAAGTCGATATGTGCATGCATCTTCTGTACCCGATTATATCTCAAATTCAGGCTCAAAATACCCGAACATTTGATATTTTTAGGTCCCAGAAGCAATCTCTACATGCCTATTCCGTGTTAGAGTATTTTGAAAATACCTACCCAAAACATGCTGAAAATCGATATTTTAGGTTCAAAAAGTCGATATGTGCATGTATATTCAGTACCAGTTTATAACTCAAATTCAGGCTCAAAACACCCAAAAATTCAATATTTTTGGGTCCCAGAAGCGATCTGTACATGCCTACTCCGTGTTAGAGTATTTTCAAAATACAGGTCCAAAACATGCTCAAAATCAATATTTTGGGTGCCCAAAGTCGATATGTGCATTCATCTTCTGTACGCGTTTTTTATATTTCAAATTCAGGCTCAAAACACCCGAAAATTCGATATTTTTGGATCCCAGAAGCAATCTGTACATGCCTACTCCTTGCTTGAATGTTTTCAAGATACAGACCCAAAACATGCTCAAAATCGATAATTTAGGAGCAAAAAGTCGATATGTGCATGTATCTTCAGTACCGGTTTATATCTCAAATTCAGGCTCAAAACACCCCAATATTCAATAGTTGTAGGTTCCTGAACCGATCTGTACATATCTACTCAGTGCTAGAATGTTTTTAAAATATAGGTTTAAAACATGCTAAAAATTTATATTTTAGGTGTCCCAAGTCGATATGTGCATGCATCTTCTGAACTCGTTTATATCTCAAATTCAGGCTCAAAACACGCGAAAATTCGATATTTTTTGGTCCCAGAAGCGACCTGTATATACCTACTCCACGCTAGAATGTTTTCAAGATACAGACCCAAAACATGCCCAAAATCGATATTTTAGGTGCAAAAAGTCGATATGTGCATGAATATTCAGTACCCGTTTATATCTCAAATTAAGGCTCAAAACACCCGAAAATTCGATATTTTTGGGTTTTAGATGCAATCTGTATATGCCTACTCCGTGTTTAAGTATTTTCAAAATACATGCCCAAAACATGCTGAAAATCGATATTTTAGCTGCCCTTAGTCAATATGTGCATGCATCTTCCGTACCCGTTTATATCTTAAATTCAGTCTCTAAACACCCGAAAATTCGATATTTTTGGGTCCCAAAAGCGATCTGTACATGCCTACGCAATGCTAGAATTTTTTCAAGATACAGACCTAAAACATGCTAAAAATCGATATTTTAGATGCCCAATGTCGATATGTGCATGCATCTTCTGTACTGTACCCGTTTATATCTCAAATTCAGGCTCAAAACTCCCAAAAATTCGGTATTTTTGGGTCCCAGAAGCGAACTGTGCATGCCTACTCAGTGCTAGAATATTTTCAAAATAAAAGCCCAATACATGCTAAAAATCGATATTTTATGTGCCCAATGTCGATATGTGCATGCATCTTCTGTACACGTTTATATCTCAAATTCAGGCTCAAAACACACGAAAATTAGATATTTTTGGGTCCAAGAAGAGATCTGTACATGCCTACTCAGTGCTAGAATAATTTCAAGATATTGGCTCAAAACATGCTAAAAATCGATATTTTGGGTGACCAAAGTCGAAATGTGCATGCATGCTCTGTACCCGTTTATATCTCAAATTCAGGCTCAAAACACCCGAAAATTCGATATTTTTGGGTCCGAGAATTGATCTGTACATGCCTACTCCGTGTTAGAGTATTTTCAAATTACAGGTCCAAAACATGCTTAAAATCGATATTTTGGGTGCCCAAAGTCGATATGTGCATGCTTCTATTGTACGCGTTTTTTATATTTCAAATTCAGGCTCAAAATACCTGAAAATTTGATATTTTTGGGTCGCAGAAGCAATCTGTACATACCTACTCCTTGCTAGAATGTTTTCAAGATACAGACCCAAAACATGCTTAAAATCAATAATTTAGGTGCTAAAAGTCGATATGTGCATGTATCTTCAGTACCCGTTTATATCTCAAATTCAAGCTCTATACACCCGAAAAGTCAATATTTTTGGGTTCCAGAAGCGATCTGTACATGCCTACTCCGTGTTAAAGTACTTTCAAAATATAGGCCCAAAACATGCTGAAAATCGATATTTTAGGTGCCCAAAGTCGATATGTGCATGCATCTTCTGTACCCGTTTATATCTCAAATTCAGGCTCAAAACACCCAAAAATTCAATATTCTTAGGTCCCCGAAGCGATCTCTACTTGTCTACTCAGTGCTAGAATGTTTTAAAATATAGGCTTATAACATGCTAAAAATCAATATTTTAGGTGTCCAAAGTCGATATGTGCATACATCTTTTGACCCGTTTATATCCCAAATTCATGCTTAAAACACCCGAAAATTCGAAATTGTTGGGTCCCAGAAGCGATCTGTACATGCCTACTCCGTGTTAAAGAATGTTTTAAAAATACAGGCCCAAAACATGATAAAAATCGATATTTTTGGTGCACAAAGTCGATATGTGCATGCATCTTCTGTACTCGTTTATATCTCAAATTCATGCTGAAAACACTAGAAAATTCGATATTTTTGTGTCCCTGTAGCGATCTGTATATGCCTACTCCGTGTTAGAGTATTTTTAAAATACAGGCCCAAAACATGAAGAAAACCGATATTTTACTTGCCCAATGTCAATATGTGTATGTATCTTCTGTACCCGTTTATATCCCAAATTCAGGCTTGAAACATCCGAAAATTCGATATTTTTTGTCCCAGAAGCAATCTGTACCTGCCTACTCAGTGCTAGAATATTTTCAACATATAGTCCCAAAACATGCTAAAAATCGATATTTTAGGTGCCCGAAGTCGATATGTGCAAGCATCTTCTGTACCCGTTTATATCTCAAATTCAGGCTCAAAACACCCGAAAATTTGATATTTTTGGGTCGCAAATGCAATCTGTATATGCCTACTCCTTGCTAAAATGTTTTCAAGATACAGACCAAAAACATGCTCAAAATCGATATATTAGGTGCAAAAAGTCGGTATGTGCATGCATCTTCTGTACCCGTTAATATCTCAAATTCAGGCTCAAAACACCCGAAAATTCAATATTTTTGGGTCCCTGAAACGATCTGTACATGCCTACTCAGTGCTAGAATGTTTTCAAATTATAGGCTCAAAACATGCTAAAAATTGATATTTTAGGTGTCCAAAGTCAAAATGTCAGTGAATCATCTGTACCCGTTTATATCTCAAATTCAGGCTCAAAACACCCGAAAAATCGATATTTTTGGGTCCCAAAAGCGATCTGTACATGCCTACTCCGTGTTAGTGTATTTTCAAAATACAGGCCCAAAACATGCTAAAAATCAATATGTTAGGTGCCCAAAGTCGATATGTGCATGCATCTTCTGTACCGGTTTATATCTCAAATTCAGGCTCAAAACACCCGAAAATTAGATATTTTTGGGTCACATAAGCGATCTGTACATGTCTACTCAACGCTAGAATGTTTTCAAGATACAGACCCAAAACATGCTCAAAATCGATATTTTAGGTGCAAAAAGTCGATATGTGCATGCATATTCAGTACCCGTTTATATCTCAAATTAAGGCTCAAAACACCCGAAAATTCGATATTTTTGGGTTTTAGATGCAATCTGTATATGCCTACTCCGTGTTTAAGTATTTTCAAAATACATGCCCAAAACATGCTGAAAATCGATATTTTAGCTGCCCTTAGTCAATATGTGCATGCATCTTCCGTACCCGTTTATATCTCAAATTCAGTCTCTAAACACCCGAAAAATCGATATTTTTGGGTCCCAAAAGCGATCGGTACATGCCTACGCAATGCTAGAATGTTTTCAAGATACAGACCTAAAACATGCTAAAAATCGATATTTTAGATGCCCAATGTCGATATGTGCATGCATCTTCTGTACTGTACCCGTTTATATCTCAAATTCAGGCTCACAACTTTGAAAAATTCGGTATTTTTGGGTCCCAGAAGCGATCTGTGCATGCCTACTCAGTGCTAGAATATTTTCAAAATAAAAGCCCAATACATGCTAAAAATCGATATTTTATGTGCCCAATGTCGATATGTGCATGCATCTTCTGTACACGTTTATATCTCAAATTCAGGCTCAAAACACCCGAAAATTCGATATTTTTGGGTCCAAGAAGAGATCTGTACATGCCTACTCCGTGTTAGAGAATGTTTTAAAAATACAGGCCCAAAACATGATAAAAATCGATGTTTTTGGTGCACAAAGTCGATATGTGCATGCATCTTCTATACTCGTTTATATCTCAAATTCATGCTCAAAACACTAGAAAATTCTATATTTTTGTGTCCATGTAGCGATCTGTACATGCCTACTCAGTGCTAGAATATTTTCAACATATAGTCCCAAAACATGCTAAAAATCGATATTTTAGGTGCCCGAAGTCGATATGTGCAAGCATCTTCTGTACCCGTTTATATCTCAAATTCAGACTCAAAACACCCGAAAATTCGATATTTTTGGGTCCCAAATGCAATCTGTACATGCCTACTCCTTGCTAAAATGTTTTCAAGATACAGACCAAAAACATGCTCAAAATCGATATATTAGGTGCAAAAAGTCGATATATGCATGCATCTTCTGTACCCGTTAATATCTCAAATTCAGGCTCAAAACACCCGTAAATTCAATATTTTTGGGTCCCTGAAACGATCTGTGCATGCCTACTCAGTGCTAGAATGTTTTCAAATTATAGGCTCAAAACATGCTAAAAATTGATATTTTAGGTGTCCAAAGTCGATATGTCATTGCATCTTCTGTACCCGTTTATATCTCAAATTCAGGCTCAAAACACCCGAAAAAACGATATTTTTGGGTCCCAAAAGCGATCTGTACATGCCTACTCCGTGTTAGTGTATTTTCAAAATACAGGCCCAAAACATGCTAAAAATCAATATGTTAGGTGCCCAAAGTCGATATGTGCATGCATCTTCTGTACCGGTTTATATCTCAAATTCAGGCTCAAAACACCCGAAAATTAGATATTTTTGGGTCACATAAGCGATCTGTACATGCCTACTCCTTTCTAGAATGTTTTTAAGATACAGACCCAAAACATGCACAAAATCGATATTTTAGTATCAAAAAGTCGATATGTGCATGTATCTTCAGTACCCGTTTATATATCAAATTAATTCTAAAACACCCGAAAATTGAATATTTTTGGGTCCCCAAAACAATCTGTACATGCCTAATCCTTGCTAGAATCTTTTCAAGATACAGACCCAAAACATGCTAAAAATCGATATTATAGGTGCCCAAAGTCAATATGTTCATGTAACTTCTGTACCCGTTTATATATCAAATTCAGGCTCAAAACTCCCGAAAATTCGATATTTTTGGGTCCTAGAAGCTATCTGTACGTGCATACTCCGTGTTAGAGTGTTTTTAAAATACAGGCCCAAAACATGCTAAAAATCGATATTTTAGGTGCCCAAAGTCAATATGTGTATGCATCCTCTGTACCCGGTTATATCCCAAATTCAGGCTCAAAACACCCGAAAATTCAATATTTTCGGGATTCCAGAAGCGATCTGTACATGCCTACTCAGTGCGAGAATGTTTTCAAAATATAGGCTCAAAACATGCTAAAAAATCGATATTTTAGGTGTCCAAAGTCGATATGTACATGCATCTTCTTTACCCGTTTATATCTCAAATTCATGCTCAAAACACCCGAAAATTCGATATTTTTGGGTCCAAGAAGCGATCTGTACATGCCTACTCCTTTCTAGAATGTTTTAAAGATACAGAATTAAAACATGCATAAAATCGATATTTTAGGTGCAAAAAGTAGATATGTGCATTTATCTTCAGTACCCGTTTATATCTCATATTCAGGCTCAAAACACCCGAAAATTCAATATTTTTGGGTCCCAGAAACGATCTGTACATGCCAACTCAGTGCGAGAATGTTTTCAAAATATAGGCTCAAAACATGCTAAAAATCAATATTTTAGGTGTCCAAAGTTGATATGTGGATGCATCTTCTGTACCCGTTTATATCTCAAATTCAGGCTCAAAACGCCCAAAAATTCAATATTTTTGGGTCCCAGAAGCAATCTGTACATGCCTACTCCGTGTTAGAGCATTTTCAAATACAGGCCCAAAACATGAAGAAAATAGGTATTTTGGGTGCCCAAAGTCAATATGTGTATACATCTTCTGTACCAGTTTATATCCCAAATTCAGTCTCAAAACACCGGAAAATTCGATATTTTTGGGTTCCAGAAGCGATCTGTACATGCCTACTCCGTGTTAGAGTATTTTTAAAAAACAGGCCCAAAACATGAAGAAAATCGATATTTTACTTGCCCAATGTCAATATGTGTATGTATCTTCTGTACCCGTTTATATCCCAAATTTAGGCTCAAAACATCCGAAAATTCGATATTTTTTGTCCCATAAGCGATCTGTACATGCCTACTCAGTGCTAGAATATTTTCAACATATAGTCCCAAAACATGCTAAAAATCGATATTTTAGGTGCCCGAAGTCGATATGTCCATGCATCTTCTGTACCCGTTTATATCTCAAATTCAGGCTAAAAACACCTGAAAATTCGATATTTTTGGGTCCAAAAAGCAATCTGTACATGCCTACTCCTTGCTAGAATGTTTTCAAGATACAGACCAAAAACATGCTCAATATCGATATTTTAGGTGCAAAAAGTCGATATGTGCATGCATCTTATGTACCCGTTAATATCTTAAATTCAGGCTCAAAACACCCGAAAATTCAATATTTTTGGGTCCCTGTAGCGATCTGTACATGCCTACTCAGTGCTAGAATGTTTTCAAATTATAGGCTCAAAACAAGCTAAAAAATTGGTATTTTAGGTGCCCAAAGTCAATATGTGTATGTATCCTCTGTACCCGGTTATATCCCAAATTCAGGCTCAAAACACCCGAAAATTCGATATTTTTGGGATTCCTGAAGCGATCTGTACATGCCTACTCAGTGCTAGAATGTTTTTAAAATAGAGGATTAAAACATGCAATAAATCGATATTTTAGGTGTCCAAAGTCGATATGTGCATGCATCTTCTGTACCCGTTTATATCTCAAATTCAGGCTCAAAACACCCGAAAATTCGATATTTTTGGGTCCCAGAAGCGATCTGTACATGCCTACTCCGTGTTAAAGTATTTTCAAAATACAGGCCGAAAACATGCTGAAAATCTATATTTTAGGTGCCCAAAGTCAATATGTGTATGAATCTTCTGTACCCATCTATATCCCAAATTCAGGTTTAAAACACCAGAAAATTCGATATTTTTTGGTCCCAAAAGCGATCTGTACATGCCTACTCCTTGCTAGAATGTTTTCAAGATACAAACCCAAAACATGCTCAAAATCGATATTTTAGGTGCAAAAAGTCGATATGTGCATGCATCCTCTGTACACGGTTATATCCCAAATACAGGCTCAAAACACCCGAAAACTCGATATTTTTGGGTCCCAAAAGCGATCTGTACATGCCTTCTCAGTGCTATAATATTTTCAAAATATATCCCCAAAACATGCTGAAAATCGATATTTTAAGTGCCCAAAGTCGATATGAGCATGCATCTTCAGTACCCGTTTATATCTCAAATTCAGGCTCAAAACACCCGAAAATTCAATATTTTTTAATCCCAGGAGCGATCTGTACATGCCTACTCAGTGCTAGAATATTTTTTAAAAATATAGGCCCAAAACATACTAAAAATCGATATTTTGGCTGCAAAAGTCGATATGTGCATGAATCTTCTGTACCCGTTTATATCTCAAATTCAGAATCAAAACACCCGAAAATTCGATATTTTTGGCTACCAGAAGCGATATGTACATGCCTACCCCGTGTTAAGTATTTTCAGAATACAGGCCCAAAACATGCTATAAAACTATATTTTAGGTGCCCAAAGTCAATATGTGTATGCATCTTCTGTACCCGTTTATATCCCAAATTCAGGTTCTAAACACCAGAAAATTCGATATTTTTTGGTCCCAGAAGCGATCTGTACATGCCTACTCCTTGCTAGAATGTTTTCAAGATACAAACCCAAAACATGCTAAAAATCGATATTTTAGGTGCAAAAAGTCGATATGTGCATGCATCCTCTGTACACGGTTATATCCCAAATTCAGGCTCAAAACACCCAAAAATTCGATATTTTTGGGTCCCAAAAGCGATCTGTACATGCCTTCTCAGTGGTAGAATATTTTCAAAATATATCCCCAAAACATGCTGATAATCGATATTTTAGGTGCCCAAAGTCGATATGTGCATGCAGCTTCAGTACCCGTTTATATCTCAAATTCAGGCTCAAAACACCCGAAAATTCAATATTTTTGGATCCCAGGAGCGACCTGTACATGCCTACTCAGTGCTAGAATATTTTCAAAATATAGGCCCAAAACATACTAAAAATCGATATTTTGGCTGCAAAAGTCGATATGTGCATGCATCTTCTGTACCCGTTTATATCTCAAATTCAGGCTCAAAACACCCAAAAATTCAATATTTTTGGGTCCCAGAAGCGATCTGTACATGCCTACTCCGTGTTAGAGTATTTTCAAAATACAGGCCCAAAACATGCTCAAAATCGATATTTTAGGTGCCCAAAGTCGATATGTGCATGCATCTTCTGTATCCGCCTATATCCCAAATTCAGGTTCAAAACACCAGAAAATTCGATATTTTGGGGTCCCAGAAGCGATCTGTATATGCCTACTCCTTGCTAGAATTTTTTCAAGATACAGACCCAAAACATGATCAAAATCGATATTTTAGGTGCAAAGAGTCGATATGTGCATGCATCTTCTGTACCCGTTTATATCTCAAATTCGGGCTCAAAACACTCGAAAATTCCATATTTTTGGGTCCCTTAAGCGATCTGTACATGCATACTCAGTGCTAGAATGTTTTCAAAATATAGGCTCAAAACATGCTAAAAATCGATATTTTAGGTGTCCAAACTCGATATGTGCATGCATCTTCTGTACCCGTTTATATCTCAAATTCAGGCTCAAAACACTCGAAAATTCCATATTTTTGGGTCCCTTTAGCGATCTGTACATGCATACTCAGTGCTAGAATGTTTTCAAAATACAAGCCCAAAACATGCTGAAAATCAATATTTTATGTGCCCAAAGTCAATATGTGTATGCATCTTCTGTACCCGTGTATGTCCCTAATTCAGGTTCAAAACACCAGAAAATTCGATATTTTTGGGTCCCAGAAGCGATCTGTACATGCCTAATCCTTGCTAGAATGTTTTCAAGATACAGACCCAAAACATGCTCAAAATCGATATTTTAAGTGCAAAAAGTCTATATGTGCATGCATCTTCTGTACCCGTTTATATCTCAAATTCAGGCTCAAAACTCCGAAAATTCGATCTTTTTGTGTCCCAGAAGCGATCTGTACATGCCTACTCCGTGTTAGAATATTTTCAAAATGCAGGCCCAAAGCATGCTCAAAATCGATATTTTAGGTGCCCAAAGTGGATATGTGAATGCATCTTCTGTATCCGTTTATATCTCAAATTCAGGCTCAAAACATCCGAAAATTCGATATTTTGGGGTCCCAGAAGCGATCTGTACATGCCTACTCCGTGTTAAAGTATTTTCAAAATACAGGCCCAAAACATGCTGAAAATCTATATTTTAAGTGCCCAATGTCAATATGTGTATGCATCTTCTGTACCCGTCTGTACAGTAAATTCAGGTTCAAAACACCCAAAAATTCATTATTTTTGGGTCCCAGAAGCGATCTATACGTGCATACTCCTTGCTAGAATGTTTTCAAGATACAGACCCAAAACATGCCCAAAATCGATATTTTAGGTGCAAAAAGTCGATATGTGCATGCATTCTCCGTAAACGGTTATATCCCAAATTCTGGCTCAAAACCCCCGAAAATTCGATATTTTTGGGTCACAGAAGCGATCTGTACATGCCTACTCAGTGCTAGAATATTTTTAAATTATACGCCCAAAACATACTAAAAATCGATATTTTGGGTGCCAAAGTCGATATGTGCATGCATCTTCTGTACCCGTTTATATCTCAAATTCAGGCTCAAAACACCCAAAAAATCGATATTTTTGTGTCCCAGAAGTGATCTGTACATGTCTACACCGTGTTTGAGTATTTTCAAAATACAGGCCCAAAAGATGCTCCAAATCGATATTTTAGGTGCCCAAAGTCGATATGTGCATACATCTTCTGTACCCGTTTATATCTCAAATTCAGGCTCAAAACATACGAAAATTCAATGTTTTTGGGTCCTAGAAGCGATCTGTACGTGCATACTCCGTGTTAGAGTGTTTTTAAAATATAGGCCCAAAACATGCTGAAAATCTATATTTTATGTGCCCAAAGTCAATATGTGTATGCATCTTCTGTACCCGTGTATATCTCTAATTCTGGTTCATAACACCAGAAAATTCGATATTTTTGGGTCCCAGAAGCGATCTGTACATGCCTACTCCTTGCTAGAATGTTTTCAAGATACAGACCCCAAACATGCTCAAAATCGATATTTTAAGTGTAAAAAGTCGATAAGTGCATGCATCTTCTGTACCCGTTTATATCTCAAATTCAGGTTCAAAACTCCGAAAATTCGATATTTTTGGGTCCCTTAAGCAATATGCACATGCCTACTCAGTTGTAGAATGTTTTTAAAATACAGGCTTAAAACATGCTATCAATCGATATTTTAGGTATCCAAAGTCGATATGTGCATGCATCTTCTGTACCCGTTTATATCTCAAATTCAGGCTCAGAACACCCAAAAAAATCGATATTTTTGTGTCCCAGAAGCGATCTGTACATGTCTACTCCGTGTTAGAGTATTTTTAAAATACAGGCCCAAAACATACTAAAAATCGATATTTTAGGTGCCCAAAGTCGATATGTGCATGCATCTTCTGTACCCGTTTATATCTCAAATTCAGGCTCAAAACACCCGAAAATTCAATATTTTTGGATCCCAGAAGCGATCTGTACGTGCATACTCGGTGTTAGAGTGTTTTTAAAATACAGGCCCAAAACATGCTAAAAATCGATATTTTATGTGCCCAAAGTCCAATTGCCCAATGTCAATATGTGTATGTATCTTCTGTACCCGTTTATATCCCAAATTTAGGCTCAAAACATCCGAAAATTCGATATTTTTTGTCCCAGAAGCGATCTGTACATGCCTACTCAGTGCTAAAATATTTTCAACATATAGTCCCAAAACATGCTAAAAATCGATATTTTAGGTGCCCGAAGTCGATATGTCCATGCATCTTCTGTACCCATTTATATCTCAAATTCAGGCTAAAAACACCTGAAAATTCGATATTTTTGGGTCCAAAAAGCAATCTGTACATGCCTACTCCTTGCTAGAATGTTTTCAAGATACAGACCAAAAACATGCTCAATATCGATATTTTAGGTGCAAAAAGTCGATATGTGCATGCATCTTCTGTACCCGTTAATATCTTAAATTCAGTTTAAAAACATCCGAAAATTCAATATTTTTGGGTCCCTGTAGCGATCTGTACATGCCTACTCAGTGCTAGAATGTTTTCAAATTATAGGCTCAAAACAAGCTAAAAAATTGATATTTTAGGTGTTTAAAGTCGATATGTCATTGCATCTTCTGTACCTGTTTATATCTCAAATTCTGGCTCAAAACCCCCGAAAAAACGATATTTTTGAGTCCCAAAAGCGATCTGTACATGCCTACACCGTGTTAGTGTATTTTTAAAATACTGGCCCAAAACATGCTAGAAAATCAATATGTTAGGTGACCAAAGTCGATATGTGCATGCATCTTCTGTACCCGTTTATATCCCAAATTCAGGGTCATAACACCCGAAAATTCGATATTTTTGGGTTCCAGAAGCTATCTGTACATGTCTACACCCTGTTTGAGTATTTTCAAGATACAAAATACAAAACATGCTCAAAATCGATATTTTAAGTGCAAAAAGTCGATATGTGCATGCATCTTCTGTACCCGTTTATATCTCAAATTCAGGCTCAAAACTCCGAAAATTCGATATTTTTGGGTCCCTTAAGCAATCTGCACATGCCTACTCAGTTGTAGAATGTTTTTAAAATACAGGCTTAAAACATGCTATCAATCGATATTTTAGGTGTCCAAAGTCGATATGTGCATGCATCTTCTGTACCCGTTTATATCTCAAATTCAGGCTCAGAACACCCAAAAAAATCGATATTGTTGTGTCCCAGAAGCGATCTGTACATGTCTACTCCGTGTTTGAGTATTTTTAAAATACAGGCCCAAAACATACTAAAAATCGATATTTTAGGTGCCCAAAGTCGATATGTGCATGCATCTTCTGTTCCCGTTTATATCTCAAATTCAGGCTCAAAACACCCGAAAATTCCATATTTTTGGGTCCCTTAAGCGATCTGTACATGCATACTCAGTGCTAGAATGTTTTCAAAATACAGGCCCAAAACATGCTGAAAATCGATATTTTATGTGCCCAAAGTCAATATGTGTATGCATCTTCTATACCCGTGTATATCCCAAATTCAGGTTCAAAACACCAGAAAATTCGATATTTTTGGTTCCCAGAAGCGATCTGTACATGTCTACTCCTTGCTAGAATGTTTTCAAGATACAGGCCCAAAACATGCTCAAAATCGATATTTTATGTGCCCAAAGTCAATATGTGTATGCATCTTCTGTACACGGTTATATCCCAAATTCTGGCTCAAAACCCCCGAAAATTCGATATTTTTGGGTCCCAGAAGCGATCTGTACATGTCTACACCGTATTTGAGTATTTTCAAAATACAGGCCCAAAAGATGCTCAAAATCGATATTTTAGGTGCCCAAAGTCGATATGTGCATGCATCTTCTGTACCCGTTTATATCTCCAATTCATGCTCAAAACATCCGAAAATTCAATGTTTTTTGGGTCACATAAGCGATCTGTACGTGCATACTCCGTGTTAGAGTGTTTTTTAAAATACAGGCCCAAAACATGCTGAAAATCGATATTTTATGTGCCCAAATTCAATATGTGTATGCATCTTCTGTACCCGTGTATATCCCTAATTCTGGTTCATAACACCAGAAAATTCGATATTTTTGGGTTCCAGAAGCAATCTGTACATGTCTACTCAGTGCTAGAATATTTTCAAATTATACGCCCAAAACATACTAAAAATCGATATTTTGGGTGCGAAAGTCGATATGTGCATGCATCTTCAGTACCCGTTTATATCTCAAATTCAGGCTAAAAACACACAAAAAATCGATATTTTTTGTCCCAGAAGCGATCTGTACATGTCTACACCGTGTTTGAGTATTTTCATGATACAAAATCAAAAACATGCTCAAAATCGATATTTTAAGTGCAAAAAGTCGATATGTGCATGCATCTTCTGTACCCGTTTATATCTCAAATTCAGGCTCAAAACACTCGAAAATTCAATATTTTTGGGTCCCAGAAGCGATCTGTACGTGCATACTCCGTGTTAGAGTGTTTTTAAAATACAGGCCCAAAACATGCTAAAAATCGATATTTTATATGCCAAAATTCAATATGTGTATGCATCTTCTGTACCCGTGTATATCCCTAATTTAGGTTCAAAACACCAGAAAATTCGATATTTTTGGTTACCAGAAGCGATCTGTACATGCCTACTCCTTGCTAGAATGTTTTCAAGATACAGACCCAAAACCTGTCAAAATCGATATTTTAAGTGTAAAAAGTCGATATGTGCATGCATCTTCTGTACCCGTTTATATCTCAAATTGAGGTTCAAAACTCCGAAAATTCGATATTTTTGGGTCCCTTAAGCAATCTGCACATGCCTACTCAGTTGTAGAATGTTTTTAAAATACAGGCTTAAAACATGCTATCAATCGATATTTTAGGTGTCCAAAGTCGATATGTGCATGCATCTTCTGTACCCGTTTATATCTCAAATTCAGGCTCAGAACACCCAAAAAAATCGATATTGTTGTGTCCCAGAAGCGATCTGTACATGTCTACTCCGTGTTTGAGTATTTTTAAAATACAGGCCCAAAACATACTAAAAATCGATATTTTAGGTGCCCAAAGTCGATATGTGCATGCATCTTCTGTACCCGTTTATATCTCAAATTCAGGCTCAAAACACCCGAAAATTCCATATTTTTGGGTCCCTTAAGCGATCTGTACATGCATACTCAGTGCTAGAATGTTTTCAAAATACAGGCCCAAAACATGCTGAAAATCGATTTTTAATGTGCCCAAAGTCAATATGTGTATGCATCTTCTATACCCGTGTATATCCCAAATTCAGGTTCAAAACACCAGAAAATTCGATATTTTTGGTTCCCAGAAGCGATCTGTACATGTCTACTCCTTGCTAGAATGTTTTCAAGATACAGGCCCAAAACATGCTCAAAATCGATATTTTATGTGCCCAAAGTCAATATGTGTATGCATCTTCTGTACCCGTTTATATCTCAAATTCTGGCTCAAAACCCCCGAAAATTCGATATTTTTGGGTCCCAGAAGCGATCTGTACATGTCTACACCGTATTTGAGTATTTTCAAAATACAGGCCCAAAAGATGCTCAAAATCGATATTTTAGGTGCCCAAAGTCGATATGTGCATGCATCTTCTGTACCCGTTTATATCTCAAATTCAGGCTCAAAACATCCGAAAATTCAATGTTTTTTGGGTCACATAAGCGATCTGTACGTGCATACTCCGTGTTAGAGTGTTTTTAAAATACAGGCCCAAAACATGCTGAAAATCGATATTTTATGTGCCCAAATTCAATGTGTGTATGCATCTTCTGTACCCGTGTATATCCCTAATTCTGGTTCATAACACCAGAAAATTCGATATTTTTGGGTTCCAGAAGCAATCTGTACATGTCTACTCAGTGCTAGAATATTTTCAAATTATACGCCCAAAACATACTAAAAATCGATATTTTGGGTGCGAAAGTCGATATGTGCATGCATCTTCTGTACCCGTTTATATCTCAAATTCAGGCTCAAAACACACAAAAAATCGATATTTTTGTGTCCCAGAAGCAATCTGTACATGTCTACACCGTGTTTGAGTATTTTCAAGATACAAAATCCAAAACATGCTCAAAATCGATATTTTAAGTGCAAAAAGTCGATATGTGCATGCATCTTCTGTACCCGTTTATATCTCAAATTCAGGCTTTAAAACACCCGAAAATTCGATATTTTTGTGTCCCAAAAGCGATCTGTACATGTCTACTCCGTGTTAGAGTATTTTTTAAATACAGGCCTAAAATATACTGAAAATCGATATTTTAGGTGCCCAAAGTCGATATGTGCATGCATCTTCTGTACCCGTTTATATCTCAAATTCAGGCTCAAAACACCCGAAAATTCAATATTTTTGGGTCCCAGAAGCGATCTGTACGTGCATACTCCGTGTTAGAGTGTTTTTAAAATACAGGCCCAAAACATGCTAAAAATCGATATTTTATGTGCCAAAAGTCAATATGTGTATGCATCTTCTGTACCCGTGTATACCCCTAATTCAGGTTCAAAACACCAGAAAATTCGATATTTTTAGTTACCAGAAGCGATCTGTACATGCCTACTCCTTGCTAGAATGTTTTCAAGATACAGACCCAAAACCTGTCAAAATCGATATTTTAAGTGTAAAAAGTCGATATGTGCATGAATCTTCTGTACCCGTTTATATCTCAAATTGAGGTTCAAAACTCCGAAAAATCGATATTTTTGGGTCCCTTAAGCAATCTGCACATGCCTACTCAGTTGTAGAATGTTTTTAAAATACAGGCTTAAAACATGCTATCAATCGATATTTTAGGTGTCCAAAGTCGATATGTGCATGCATCTTCTGTACCCGTTTATATCTCAAATTCAGGCTCAGAACACCCAAAAAAATCGATATTTTTGTGTCCCAGAAGCGATCTGTACATGTCTACTCCGTGTTTGAGAATTTTTAAAATACAGGCCCAAAACATACTAAAAATCGATATCTTAGGTGCCCAAAGTCAATATGTGCATGCATCTTCTGTACCCGTTTATATCTCAAATTCAGGCTCAAAACACCCGAAAATTCCATATTTTTGGGTCCCTTAAGCGATCTGTACATGCATACTCAGTGCTAGAATGTTTTCAAAATACAGGCCCAAAACATGCTGAAAATCGATATTTTATGTGCCCAAAGTCAATATGTGTATGCATCTTCTATACCCGTGTATATCCCAAATTCAGGTTCAAAACACCAGAAAATTCGATATTTTTGTGTCCCAGAAGCGATCTGTACATGTCTACACCGTGTTTGAGTATTTTCAAGATACAAAACCCAAAACATGCTCAAAATCGATATTTTAAGTGCAGAAAGTCGATATGTGCATGTATCTTCTGTACCCGTTTATATCTCAAATTCAGGCTCAAAACACCCGAAAATTCGATATTTTTGGGTCCCAAAAGCGATCTGTACATGTCTACTCCGTGTTAGAGTATTTTTAAAATACAGGCCTAAAATATACTAAAAATCGATATTTTAGGTGCCCAATGTCGATATGTGCATGCATCTTCTGTACCCGTTCATATCTCAAATTCATGCTCAGAACACCCGTAAATTCAATATTTTTGGGTCCCAGAAGCGATCTGTACGTGCATACTCCGTGTTAGAGTGTTTTTAAAAAACAGGCCCAAAACATGCTAAAAATCGATATTTTATGTGCCCAAAGTCAATATGTGTATGCATCTTCTGTACCCGTGTATATCCCTAATTCAGGTTCAAAACACCAGAAAATTCGATATTTTTGGTTACCAGAAGCGTTCTGTACATGCCTACTCCTTGCTAGAATGTTTTCAAGATACAGACCCAAAACCTGTCAAAATCGATATTTTAAGTGTAAAAAGTCGATATGTGCATGCATCTTCTGTACCCGTTTATATCTCAAATTCAGGCTCAAAACTCCGAAAATTCGATATTTTTGGGTCCCTTAAGCAATCTGCACATGCCTACTCAGTGCTAGAATGTTTTTAAAATACAGGCTTAAAACATGCTGTAAAACGATATTTTAGGTGTCCAATGTCGATATGTGCATGAATCTTCTGTACCCGTTTATATCTCAAATTCAGGCTCAAAACACCCAAAAAATCAATATTTTTGAGTCCCAGAAGCGATCTGTACATGCCTTCTCCGAGTTAGAGTATTTTTAAAATACAGGCCCAAAACATGCTCAAAATCGATATTTTAGGTGCCCAAAGTCGATATGTGCATGCATCTTCTGTATCCGTTTATATCTCAAATTCTGGCTCAAAACACCCAAAAAATCGATATTTTTGTGTCCCAGAAGCGATCTGTACATGCCTACTCCGTGTTAAAGTATTTTCAAAATACAGGCCCAAAACATGCTGAAAATCTATATTTTAGGTGCCCAAAGTCAATATATTTATAAATCTTCTGTACCCGTCTATATCCCAAATTCAGGTTCAAAACACCAGAAAATTCGGTATTTTTTGGTTCCAAAAGCGATCTGTACATGCCTACTCAGTGCTAGAATGTTTTCAAGATACAGACCCAAAACATGCTCAAAATCGATATTTTAGGTGCAAAAAGTCGATATGTGCATGCATCCTCTGTACCCGGTTATATCCCAATTTCTGGCTCAAAACACCCGAAAATTCGATATTTTTGGGTCCCAGAAGTGATCTGTACATGGCTACTCAGTGCTAGAATATTTTCAAATTATACGCCCAAAACATACTAAAAATCGATATTTTGCGTGCCAAAGTCGATATGTGCATGCATCTTCTGTACCCGTTTATATCTCAAATTCAGGCTCAAAACACCCAAAAAATCGATATTTTTGTGTCCCTGAAGCGATATGTACATGTCTACACCGTGTTTGAGTATTTTCAAAATACAGGCCCAAAACATGCTCAAAATCGATATTTTAGGTGCCCAAAGTCGATATGTGCATGCATCTTCTGTACCCGTTTATATCTCAAATTCAGGCTCGAAACACCCGAAAATTCAATGTTTTTGGGTCCCAGAAGCGATCTGTACGTGCATACTCCGTGTTAGAGTGTTTTTAAAATACAGGCCCAAAACATGCTGAAAATCGATATTTTAGGTGCAAAAAGACAATATGTGTATGCATCTTCTGTACCCGTGTATATCCCTAATTCTGGTTCATAACACCTGAAAATTCGATATTTTGGGGTCCCAGAAGCAATCTGTACATGCCTACTCCTTGCTAGAATGTTTTCAAGATACAGACCCAAAACATGCTCAAAATCGATATTTTAAGTGCAAAAAGTCGATATGCATCTTCTGTACCCGTTTATATCTCAAATTCAGGCTCAAAACACCCAAAAAATCGATATTTTTGTGTCCCAGAAGCGATCTGTACATGCCTACTCCGTGTTAGAGTATTTTCAAAATACAGGCCCAAAACATGCTCAAAATCGATATTTTAGGTGCCCAAAGTCGATATGTGCATGCATCTTCTGAATCCGTTTATATCTCAAATTCAGGCTCAAAACACTCGAAAATTCGATATTTTTGGGTCCCAGAAGCGATCTGTACATGCCTACTCCGTGTTAATGTATTTTCAAAATACAGGCCCAAAACATCCTGAAAATCTATATTTTAGGTGCCCAAAGTCAATATGTGTATGCATCTTCTGTACCCGTCTATATCCCAAATTCAGGTTCAAAACACCAGAAAATTCGGCATTTTGGGTTTCAGAAGCGATCTGTACATGCCTACTCCGTGTTAGAGTGTTTTTAAAATACAGGCCCAAAACATGCTAAAAATCGATACTTTATGTGCCCAAAGTCAATACGTGTATGCATCTCCTGTATCCGTGTATATCCCTAATTCAGGTTCAAAACACCAAAAAATTCGATATTTTTGGTTACCAGAAGCGATCTGTACATGCCTACTCCTTGCTAGAATGTTTTCAAGATACAGACCCAAAACCTGTCAAAATCGATATTTTAAGTGTAAAAAGTCGATATGTGCATGCATCTACTGTACCCGTTTATATCTCAAATTCAGGCTCAAAACTCCGAAAATTCGATATTTTTGGGTCCCTTAAGCAATCTGCACATGCCTACTCAGTGCTAGAATGTTTTTAAAATACAGGCTTAAAACATGCTATAAATCGATATTTTAGGTGTCCAATGTCGATATGTGCATACATCTTCTGTACCCGTTTATATTTCAAATTCAGGCTCAAAACACCCAAAAAATCAATATTTTTGTGTCCCAGAAGCGATCTGTACATGCCTACTCCGAGTTAGAGTATTTTCAAAATACAGGCCCAAAACATGCTCAAAATCGATATTTTAGGTGCCCAAAGTCGATATGTGCATGTATCCTCTGTATCCGTTTATATCTCAAATTCTGGCTCAAAACACCGAAAAAATCGATATTTTTGTGTCCCAGAAACAATCTGTACATGCCTACTCCGTGTTAAAGTATTTTCAAAATACAGGGCCAAAACATGCTGTAAATCTATATTTTAGGTGCCCAAAGTCAATATGTTTATAAATCTTCTGTTCCCGTCTATATCCCAAATTCAGGTTCAAAACACCAGAAAATTCGGTATTTTTTGGTTCCAAAAGCGATCTGTACATGCCTACTCCTTGCTAGAATGTTTTCAAGATACAGACCCAAAACATGCTCAAAATCGATATTTTAAGTGCAAAAAGTCGATATGCATCTTCTGTACCCGTTTATATCTCAAATTCAGGCTCAAAACACCCAAAAAATCGATATTTTTGTGTCCCAGAAGCGATCTGTACATGTCTACACCGTGTTAGAGTATTTTCATAATACAGGCCCAAAATATGCTCAAAATCGATATTTTAGGTGACCAAATTCGATATGTGCATGCATCTCCTGTACCCGTTCATATCTCAAATTCAGGCTCAGAACACCCGAAAAATCGATTTTTTTGGATCCCAGAAGCGATCTGTACGTGTCTACTCAGTGTTAGAGTATTTTAAAGATACAGGCCCAAAACATGTTCAAAATCGATATTTTGGTTGCCCAAAGTCGATATGTGCATGCATCTTCGGTTCCCGTTTATATCTCAAATTCAGACTCAAAACACCCGAATATTCGATGTTTTTGGGTCCCAAAAGCAATGTGTACATGCATACTCCGTGTTTGAGTATTTTCAGATTACAGGCCTAAAACATGCTGAAAATCGATATTTTAGCTGCCCAAAGTCAATATGTGTATGCATCTTCTGTACCCGTCTATATCCCAAATTCAGGTTCAAAACACTCGAAAATTCGATATTTTTGAGTCCCAGAAGCAATCTGTACATGCCTACTTCTTGCTAGAATGTTTTCAAGATACAGACCCAAAACATGCTCAAAATCGATATTTTAGATGCTAAAAGTCGAAATGTGCATGCATCTTTTGTACCCGTTTATATCTCAAATTCTGGCTCAAAACACCCGAAAATTCGATATTTTTGGGTCCCAGAAGCGATCTGTACATACCTACTCCGTGTTAGAGTATTTTCAAAATACAGGCCCAAAACATGCTCAAAATCGATATTTTAGGTGCCCAAAGTCGATATGTGCATGCATCTTCTGTATCCGTCTATATCCCAAATTCAGGTTCAAAACACCCGAAAATTTGATAAATTTGGGTCCCAGAAGCGATCTGTACATGCCTACTCCTTGCTTGAATTTTTTCAAGATACCGACCCAAAACATGCTCAAAATCGATATTTTAGGTGCAAAAAGTCGATATGTGCATGCATCCTCTGTACCCGGTTATATCCCAATTTCTGGCTCAAAACACCCGAAAATTCGATATTTTTGTTTCCCAGAAGCGATCTGTACATGCCTACTCAGTGCTAGAATATTTTCAAATTATACGCCCAAAACATACTAAAAATCGATATTTTGGGTGCCCAAAGTCGATATGTGCATGCATCTTCTGTACCCGTTTATATCTCAAATTCAGGCTCAAAACACCCGAAAATTCGATATTTTTGGGTCCCAAAAGCGATCTGTACATGTCTACTCCGTGTTAGAGTATTTTTAAAATACAGGCCCAAAACATACTCAAAATCGATATATTAGGTGCCCAAAGTCGATATGCGCATGCATCTTCTGTACCCGTTTATATCTCAAATTAAGGCTCAAAACACCCGAAAATTCAATATTTTTGGGTCCCAGAATCGTTCTGTACGTGCATACTCCGTGTTAATGTGTTTTCAAAATACAGGCTAAAAAACATGCTGAAAATCGATATTTTAGGTGCCCAAAGTCAATATGTGTATGCATCTTCTGTACCCGTCTATATCCCAAATTCAGGTTCAAAACACCAGAAAATTCGGTATTTTCGGGTCCCAGAAGCGACCTGTACATGCCTACTCCTTGCCAGAATGTTTTCAAGATACAGACCCAAAACATGCTAAAATCGATATTTTAGGTGCAAAAAGTCGATATGTGCATGCATCTTCTGTACCCGTTTATATCTCAAATTCAGGCTCAAAAAACCCAAAAAATCGATATTTTTGTGTCCCAGAAGCGATCAGTACATGTCTACACCGTGTTTGAGTATTTTCAAAATACAGGTCCAAAACATGCTCAAAATCGATATTTTAGGTGCCCGAAGTCGATATGTGCATGCATCTTCTGTACATGTTCATATCTCAAATTCAGGCTCAGAACAACCGAAAATTCGATTTATTTGGGTCCCAGAAACGATCTGTACGTGTCTACTCCGTGTTAGAGTATTTTAAAAATACAGGCTCAAAACATGCTCAAAATCAATATTTTGGGTGCCCAAAGTCGATATGTGCATGCATCTTCTGTACCCGTTTATATCTCAAATTCAGACTCAAAACACCCGAATATTCGATATTTTAGGGTCCCAGAAGCCATTTGTACATGCATACTCCGTGTTAGAGTATTTTTAAAATACAGGCCTAAAACATGCTGAAATTCGATATTTTAGCTGCCCAAAGTCAATATGTGTATGTATCTTCTGTACCCGTTTATATCTTAAATTCAGGCTCAAAACACCCGAAAATTCGATATTTTTGGGTCCCAAAAGCGATCTGTACATGTCTACTCCGTGTTAGAGTATTTTTAAAATACAGGCCCAAATCATACAAAAAATCGATATTTTAGGTGCCCAAAGTCGATATGTGCATGCATCTTCTGTACCCGTTTATATCTCAAATTAAGGCTCAAAACACCCGAAAATTCAATATTTTTGGGTCCCAGTATCGATCTGTACGTGCATACTCCGTGTTAGAGTGTTTTTAAAATACAGGCCCAAAACATGCTGAAAATCGATATTTTATGTGCCCAAATTCAATATGTGTATGCATCTTCAGTACCCGTGTATATCCCTAATTCAGGTTCAAAACACCAGAAAATTCGATATTTTGGGGTCCCAGAAGCGATCTGTACATGCCTACTCCTTGCTAGAATGTTTTCAAGATACTGAACCCAAAACATGCTCAAAATCGATATTTTAAGTGCAAAAAGTCGATATGTGCATGCATCTTCTGTACCCGTTTATATCTCAAATTCAGGCTCAAAACTCCGAAAATTAGATATTTTTGGGTCCCTTAAGCAATCTGCACATGCCTACTCACTGCTAGAATGTTTTTAAATTACAGGCCCAAAACATGCTATAAATCGATATTTTAGGTGCCAAAGTCGATATGTGCATGCATCTTCTGTACCCGTTTATATCTCAAATTTAGGCTCAAAACACCCCAAAAATCGATATTTTTGGGTCCCAGAAGCGTTCTGTACATGCCTACTCCTTGCTAGAATGTTTTCAAGATACAGACCCAAAACATGCTCAAAATCGATATATTAATTGCAAAAAGTCGATATGTGCATGCATTTTCTGTACCCGTTTATATCTCAAATTCAGGCTCAAAACACCGAAAATTCGATATTTTGGTGTCCCCGAAGCCATCTGTACATGCCTACTCCGTGTTAGAGTTTTTTTTAAATACAGGCCCATAACATGCTCAAAATCGATATTTTAGGTGCCCAAAGTCGATATGTGCATGCATCTTCTGTACCCGGTTATATCCCAAATTCTGGCTCAAAACCCCCGAAAATTCGATATTTTTGGGTCCCAGAAGCGATCTGTACATGCCTACTCCTTGCTAGAATATTTTCAAATTATACGCCCAAAACATACTAAAAATCGATATTTTTGGTGCCCAAAGTCGATATGTGCATGCATCTTCTGTACCCGTTTATATCTCAAATTCAGGCTCAAAACACCCGAAAATTCGATTTATTTGGGTCCCAGAAGTGATCTGTACGTGTCTACTCCGTGTTAGAGTGTTTTAAAAATACAGGCCCAAAACATGCTATAAATCGATATTTTGGGTGCCCAAAGTCGATATGTGCATGCATCTTCTGTACCCGTTTATATCTCAAATTCAGACTCAAAACTCCCGAATATTCGATATTTTTGGGTCCCAAAAGTCATCTGTACATGCATACTCCGTGTTAGAGTATTATCAAAATACAGGCCTAAAACATGATGTAAATCGATATTTTAGCTGCCCAAAGTCAATATGTGTATGCATCTACTGTACCCGTCTATATCCCAAATTCAGGTTCAAAACACGAGAAAATTCCATATTTTTGTGTCCCAGAAGCGACCTGTACATGCCTACTCCTTGCTAGAATGTTTTCAAGATACAGACTCAAAACATGCTTTAAATCGATATTTTAGGTTCAAAAAGTCGATATGTGCATGCATCCTCTGTACCCGGTTATATCCCAAATTCTGGGTCAAAACCCCCGAAAATTCGATATTTTTGTGTCCCAGAAGCGATCTGTACATGCCTACTCAGTGCTAGAATATTTTCAAATTATACGCCCAAAACATACTAAAAATCTATATTTTCGGTGCCAAAGTCGATATGTGCATGCATCTTCTGTACCCGTTTATATCTCAAATTTAGGCTCAAAACACCCAAAAAATCGATATTTTTGGGTCCCAGAAGCGTTCTGTACATGCCTACTCCTTGCTAGAATGTTTTCAAGATACAGACCCAAAACATGCTCAAAATCGATATATTAATTGCAAAAAGTCGATATGTGCATGCATTTTCTGTACCCGTCTATATCCCAAATTCAGGTTCAAAACACGAGAAAATTCCATATTTTTGGGTCCCAGAAGCGACCTGTACATGCCTACTCCTTGCTAGAATGTTTTCAAGATACAGACTCAAAACATGCTTTAAATCGATATTTTAGGTTCAAAAAGTCGATATGTGCATGCATTCTCTGTACCCGGTTATATCCCAAATTCTGGGTCAAAACCCCCGAAAATTCGTTATTTTTGGGTCCCAGAAGCGATCTGTACATGCCTACTCAGTGCTAGAATATTTTCAAATTATACGCCCAAAACATACTAAAAATCGATATTTTCGGTGCCAAAGTCGATATGTGCATGCATCTTCTTTACCCGTTTATATCTCAAATTTAGGCTCAAAACACCCAAAAAATCGATATTTTTGGGTCCCAGAAGCGTTCTGTACATGCCTACTCCTTGCTAGAATGTTTTCAAGATACAGACCCAAAACATGCTCAAAATCGATATATTAATTGCAAAAAGTCGATATGTGCATGCATCTTCTGTACCCGTTTATATCTCAAATTCAGGCTCAAAACACTCAAAAATTTAATGTTTTTGGGTCCCAGAAGCGATCTGTACGTGCATACTCCGTGTTAGAGTGTTTTTAAAATACAGGCCCAAAACATGCTGAAAATCGATATTTTATGTGCCCAAAGTCAATATGTGTATGCATCCTCTGTACCCGGTTATATATCAAATTCAGGCTCAAAACTCCGAAAATTCGATATTTTTATGTCCCAGAAGCGATCTGTACATGCATACTCCGTGTTAGAGTGTTTTTAAAATGCAGGCCCAAAACATGCTGAAAATTGATATTTTAGGTGCACAAAGTCAATATGTGTATGCATTCTCTGTACCCGGTTATATCTCAAATTCAGGCTCAAAACTCCCGAAAATTCAATATTTTTGGGTCCCAGAAACGATCTGTACATGCTTACTCAGTGCTAGAATGTTTTCAAAATAGAGGCTCAGAACATGCTAAAAATCGATATTTTGGGTGCCCAAAGTCGATATGTGCATGTATCTTCCCTACCCGTTTATTTCTCAAATTCAGGCTCAGAACACCCGAAAATTCAATATTTTTGGGTCCCAGAAGCGATCTGTACGTGCATACTCCGTGTTAGAGTGTTTTTAAAATACAGGCCCAAAACATGCTGAAAATCGATATTTTATGTGCCCAAAGACAATATGTGTATGCATCTTCTGTACCCGTGTATATCCCTAATTCAGGTTCAAAACACCCGAAAATTCGATATTTTGGGGTCCCAGAAGCGATCTGTACATGCCTACTCCTTGCTAGAATGTTTTCAAGATACAGACCCAAAACATGCTCAAAATCGATATTTTAAGTGCAAAAAGTCGATATGTGAATGCATCTTCTGTACCCGTTTATATCTCAAATTCATGCTCAAAACTCCAAAAATTCGATATTTTTGGGTCCCTTAAGCAATCTGCACATGCCTACTCAGTGCTAGAATGTTTTTAAAATACAGGCCCAAAACATGCTATAAATCGATATTTTAGGTGTCTAAAGTCGATATGTGCATGCATCATCTGTACCCGTTTATATCCCAAACTCTGGTTCAAAACACCAGAAACTTCGATATTTTGGGGTCCCAGAAGCGATCTGTACATGCCTACTCAGTGCTAGAATATTTTCAAATTATACGCCCAAAACATACTAAAAATCGATATTTTGGGTGTCAAAGTCGATATGTGCATGCATCTTCTGTACCCGTTTATATCTCAATTTCAGGCTCAAAACACCCGAAAATTCAATGTTTTTGGGTCCCAGAAGCGATATGTACGTGCATACTCCGTGTTAGAGTGTTTTTAAAATACAGGCCCAAAACATGCTGAAAATCGATATTTTATGTGCCCAAAGTCAATATGTGTATGCATCCTCTGTACCCGGTTATATCTCAAATTCAACCTCAAAACTCCGAAAATTCGATATTTTTATGTCCCAGAAGCGATCTGTACATGCATACTCCGTGTTAGAGTGTTTTTAAAATGCAGGCCCAAAACATGCTGAAAATTGATATTTTAGGTGCACAAAGTCAATATGTGTATGCATTCACTGTACCCGGTTATATCTCAAATTCTGGCTCAAAACACCCGAAAATTCAATATTTTTTGGTCCCAGAAACGATCTGTACATGCCTACTCAGTGCTAGAATATTTTCAAAATAGAGGCTCAGAACATGCTAAAAATCGATATTTTGGGTGCCCAAAGTCGATATGTGCATGCATCTTCTGTACCCGTTTATATCTCAAATTCAGGCTCAAAACACCCAAAAATTCGATATTTTTGTGTCCCAGGAGCGATCTGTACGTGTCTATTCCGTGTTAGTGTTTTAAAAATATAGACCCAAAATATGCTCAAAATCGATATTTTGGGTGCCCAAAGTCGATATGTGCATGCATCTTCTGTACCCGTGTATATCCCTAATTCAGGTTCAAAACACCCGAAAATTCGATATTTTGGGGTCCCAGAAGCGATCTGTACATGCCTACTCCTTGCTAGAATGTTTTCAAGATACAGACCCAAAACATGCTCAAAATCGATATTTTAAGTGCAAAAAGTCGATATGTGAATGCATCTTCTGTACCCGTTTATATCTCAAATTCATGCTCAAAACTCCAAAAATTCGATATTTTTGGGTCCCTTAAGCAATCTGCACATGCCTACTCAGTGCTAGAATGTTTTTAAAATACAGGCCCAAAACATGCTATAAATCGATATTTTAGGTGTCTAAAGTCGATATGTGCATGCATCATCTGTACCCGTTTATATCCCAAACTCTGGTTCAAAACACCAGAAACTTCGATATTTTGGGGTCCCAGAAGCGATCTGTACATGCCTACTCAGTGCTAGAATATTTTCAAATTATACGCCCAAAACATACTAAAAATCGATATTTTGGGTGTCAAAGTCGATATGTGCATGCATCTTCTGTACCCGTTTATATCTCAATTTCAGGCTCAAAACACCCGAAAATTCAATGTTTTTGGGTCCCAGAAGCGATATGTACGTGCATACTCCGTGTTAGAGTGTTTTTAAAATACAGGCCCAAAACATGCTGAAAATCGATATTTTATGTGCCCAAAGTCAATATGTGTATGCATCCTTTGTACCCGGTTATATCTCAAATTCAAGCTCAAAACTCCGAAAATTCGATATTTTTATGTCCCAGAAGCGATCTGTACATGCATACTCCGTGTTAGAGTGTTTTTAAAATGCAGGCCCAAAACATGCTGAAAATTGATATTTTAGGTGCACAAAGTCAATATGTGTATGCATTCACTGTACCCGGTTATATCTCAAATTCAGGCTCAAAACACCCGAAAATTCAATATTTTTTGGTCCCAGAAACGATCTGTACATGCCTACTCAGTGCTAGAATATTTTCAAAATAGAGGCTCAGAACATGCTAAAAATCGATATTTTGGGTGCCCAAAGTCGATATGTGCATGCATCTTCTGTACCCGTTTATATCTCAAATTCAGGCTCAAAACACCCAAAAATTCGATATTTTTGTGTCGCAGGAGCGATCTGTACGTGTCTATTCCGTGTTAGTGTTTTAAAAATATAGACCCAAAATATGCTCAAAATCGATATTTTGGGTGCCCAAAGTCGATATGTGCATGCATCTTCTGTACCCGTTTATGTCTCAAATTCAGACTCAAAACACCCGAATATTCGATATTTTTGGGTCCCAAAAGCCATCTGTACATGCATACTCCGTGTTAGAGTATTTTTAAAATACAGGCCAGAAACATGCTGAAAATCGATATTTTAGCTGCCCAAAGTCAATATGTGTATGCATCTTCTGTACCCGTTTATATCTCAAATTCAGGCTCAAAACACCCGAAAATTCGATATTTTTAGGTCCCAAAAGCGATCTGTACATGTCTACTCCGTGTTAGAGTATTTTTAAAATACAGGCCCAAAACATACTAAAAATCGATATTTTAGGTGCCCAAAGTCGATATGTGCATGCATCTTCTGTACCCGTTTATATCTCAAATTCAGGCTCAAAACAAACGAAAAATCAATGTTTTTCGGTCCCAGAAGCGATCTGTACGTGCATACCCCGTGTTAGAGTGTTTTTAAAATACAGGCCCAAAACATGCTGAAAATCGATATTTTATGTGCCCAAAGTCAATATGTGTATGCATTCTCTGTACCCGGTTATATCTCAAATTCAGGCTCAAAACACCCGAAAATTCGATATTTTTGGGTCCCAGAAGCGATCTGTACATGCCTACTCAGTGCTAGAATGTTTTCAAAATAGAGGCTCAGAACATTCTAAAAATCGATATTTTGGGTGCCCAAAGTCGATATGTCCATGCATCTTCTGTACCCGTTTATATCTCAAATTCAGGCTCAAAACACCCAAAAATTCGATATTTTTGTGTCGCAGGAGCGATCTGTACGTGTCTATTCCGTGTTAGAGTATTTTAAAAATACAGGCCCAAAATATGCTCAAAATCGATATTTTGGGTGCCCAAAGTCGATATGTGCATGCATCTTCTGTACCCGTTTATGTCTCAAATTCAGACTTAAAACACCCGAATATTCGATATTTTTGTGTCCCAAAAGCCATCTGTACATGCATACTCCGTGTTAGAGTATTTTTAAAATACAGGCCTAAAACATGCTCAAAATCGATATTTTAGCTACCCAAAGTCAATATGTGTATGCATCTTCTGTACCCGTTTATATCTCAAATTCAGGTTCAAAACACCCGAAAATTCGATATTTTTGGGTCCCAGAAGCGATCTGTACATGCCTACTCAGTGCTAGAATGTTTTCAAAATAGAGGCTCAGAACATTCTAAAAATCGATATTTTGGGTGCCCAAAGTCGATATGTGCATGCATCTTCTGTACCCGTTTATATCTCAAATTCAGGCTCAAAACACCCAAAAATTCGATATTTTTGTGTCGCAGGAGCAATCTGTACGTGTCTATTCCGTGTTAGAGTATTTTAAAAAATACAGGCCCAAAATATGCTCAAAATCGATATTTTGGGTGCCCAAAGTCGATATGTGCATGCATCTTCTGTACCCGTTTATGTCTCAAATTCAGACTTAAAACACCCGAATATTCGATATTTTTGTGTCCCAAAAGCCATCTGTACATGCATACTCCGTGTTAGAGTATTTTTAAAATACAGGCCTAAAACATGCTGAAAATCGATATTTTAGCTGCCCAAAGTCAATATGTGTATGCATCTTCTGTACCCGTTTATATCTCAAATTCAGGCTCAAAACACCCGAAAATTCGATATTTTTGGGTCCCAAAAGCGATCTGTACATGTCTACTCCGTGTTAGAGTATTTTTAAAATACAGGCCCAAAACATACTAAAAATCGATATTTTAGGTGCCCAAAGTCGATATGTGCATGCATCTTCTGTACCCGTTTATATCTCACATTCAGGCTCAAAACACCCGAAAATTCAATATTTTTGGGTCCCAGAAGCGATCTGTACGTGCATACTCCGTGTTAGAGTGTTTTTAAAATACAGGCCCAAAACATGCTAAAAATCGATATTTTATGTGGCCAAAGTCAATATGTGTATGCATCTTCTGTACCCGTGTATATCCCTAATTCAGGTTCAAAACACCAGAAAATTCGATATTTTGGGGTCCCAGAAGCGATCTGTACATGCCTACTCCTTGCTAGAATGTTTTCAAGATACAGACCCAAAACATGCTCAAATTCGATATTTTAAGTGCAAAAAGTCGATATGTGCATGCATCTTCTGTACCCGTTTATATCTCAAATTCAGGCTCAAAACACCCGAAAATTCGATATTTTTAGGTCCCAAAAGCGATCTGTACATGTCTACTCCGTGTTAGAGTATTTTTAAACTACAGGCCCAAAACATACTAAAAATTGATATTTTAGGTGCCCAAAGTCGATATGTGCATGGATCTTCTGTACCCGTTTATATCTCAAATTCAGGCTCAAAACAAACGAAAAATCAATGTTTTTGGGTCCCAGAAGCGATCTGTACGTGCATACCCCGTGTTAAAGTGTTTTTAAAATACAGGCCCAAAACATGCTGAAAATCGATATTTTATGTGCCCAAAGTCAATATGTGTATGCATTGTCTGTACCCGGTTATATCTCAAATTCAGGCACAAAACACCCGAAAATTCAATATTTTTGGGTCCCAGAAGCGATCTGTACATGCCTACTCAGTGCTAGAATGTTTTCAAAATAGAGGCTCAGAACATTCTAAAAATCGATATTTTGGGTGCCCAAAGTCGATATGTGCATGCATCTTCTGTACCCGTTTATATCTCAAATTCAGGCTCAAAACACCCAAAAATTCGATATTTTTGTGTCGCAGGAGCGATCTGTACGTGTCTATTCCGTGTTAGAGTATTTTAAAAAATACAGGCCCAAAATATGCTCAAAATCGATATTTTGGGTGCCCAAAGTCGATATGTGCATGCATCTTCTGTACCCGTTTATGTCTCAAATTCAGACTTAAAACACCCGAATATTCGATATTTTTGTGTCCTAAAAGCCATCTGTACATGCATACTCCGTGTTAGAGTATTTTTAAGATACAGGCCTAAAACATGCTGAAAATCGATATTTTAACTGCCCAAAGTCAATATGTGTATGCATCTTCTGTACCCGTTTATATCTCAAATTCAGGCTCAAAACACCCGAAAATTTGATATTTTTGGGTCCCAAAAGCGATCTGTACATGTCTACTCCGTGTTAGAGTATTTTTAAAATACAGGCCCAAAACATACTAAAAATCGATATTTTAGGTGCCCAAAGTCGATATGTGCATGCATCTTCTGTACCCGATTATATCTCACATTCAGGCTCAAAACACCCGAAAATTCAATATTTTTGGGTCCCAGAAGCGATCTGTACGTGCATACTCCGTGTTAGAGTGTTTTTAAAATACAGGCCCAAAACATGCTAAAAATCGATATTTTATGTGGCCAAAGTCAATATGTGTATGCATCTTCTGTACCCGTGTATATCCCTAATTCAGGTTCAAAACACCAGAAAATTCGATATTTTGGGGTCCCAGAAGCGATCTGTACATGCCTACTCCTTGCTAGAATGTTTTCAAGATACAGACCCAAAACATGCTCAAATTCGATATTTTAAGTGCAAAAAGTCGATATGTGCATGCTTCTTCTGTACCCGTTTATATCTCAAATTCAGGCTCAAAACACCCGAAAATTCGATATTTTTAGGTCCCAAAAGCGATCTGTACATGTCTACTCCGTGTTAGAGTATTTTTAAACTACAGGCCCAAAACATACTAAAAATCGATATTTTAGGTGCCCAAAGTCGATATGTGCATGCATCTTCTGTACCCGTTTATATCTCAAATTCAGGCTCAAAACAAACGAAAAATCAATGTTTTTGGGTACCAGAAGCGATCTGTACGTGCATACCCCGTGTTAAAGTGTTTTTAAAATACAGGCCCAAAACATGCTGAAAATCGATATTTTATGTGCCCAAAGTCAATATGTGTATGCATTGTCTGTACCCGGTTATATCTCAAATTCAGGCTCAAAACACCCGAAAATTCAATATTTTTGGGTCCCAGAAGCGATCTGTACATGCCTACTCAGTGCTAGAATGTTTTCAAAATAGAGGCTCAGAACATTCTAAAAATCGATATTTTGGGTGCCCAAAGTCGATATGTGCATGCATCTTCTGTACCCGTTTATATCTCAAATTCAGGCTCAAAACACCCAAAAATTCGATATTTTTGTGTTGCAGGAGCGATCTGTACGTGTCTATTCCGTGTTAGAGTATTTTATAAAATACAGGCCCAAAATATGCTCAAAATCGATATTTTGGGTGCCGAAAGTCGATATGTGCATGTATCTTCTGTACCCGTTTATGTCTCAAATTCAGACTTAAAACACCCGAATATTCGATATTTTTGTGTCCCAAAAGCCATCTGTATATGCATACTCCGTGTTAGAGTATTTTTAAAATACAGGCCTAAAACATGCTGAAAATCGTTATTTTAGCTGCCCAAAGTCAATATGTGTATGCATCTTCTGTACCCGTTTATATCTCAAATTCAGGCTCAAAACACCCGAAAATTCGATATTTTTGGGTCCCAGAAGCGATCTGTACATGCCTACTCAGTGCTAGAATGTTTTCAAAATAGAGGCTCAGAACATTCTAAAAATCGATATTTTGGGTGCCCAAAGTCGATATGTGCATGCATCTTCTGTACCCGTTTATATCTCTAATTCAGGCTCAAAACACCCAAAAATTCGATATTTTTGTGTCGCAGGAGCGATCTGTACGTGTCTATTCCGTGTTAGAGTATTTTAAAAATACAGGCCCAAAATATGCTCAAAATCGATATTTTGGGTGCCCAAAGTCGATATGTGCATGCATCTTCTGTACCCGTTTATGTCTCAAATTCAGACTTAAAACACCCGAATATTCGATATTTTTGTGTCCCAAAAGCCATCTGTACATGCATACTCTGTGTTAGAGTATTTTTAAAATACAGGACTAAAACATGCTGAAAATCGATATTTTAGCTGCCCAAAGTCAATATGTGTATGCATCTTCTGTACCCGTTTATATCTCAAGTTCAGGCTCAAAAGACCCAAAAAATCGATATTGTTGGGTCCTAGAAGCAATTTGTACATGCCTACTCCGTGTTAGAGTATTTTCAAAATACAAGTCCAAAACATGCTCAAAATCGATATTTTAGGTGCCCTAAGTCGATATGTGCATGCATCTTCTGTACCCGTGTATATCCCTAATTCAGGTTCAAAACACCAGAAAATTCGATATTTTGGGGTCCCAGAAGCGATCTGTACATGCCTACTCCTTGCTAGAATGTTTTCAAGATACAGACCCAAAACATGCTTAAAATCGATATTTTAGGTGCAAAAAGAAGAAATTTGCATGCATTTTCTGTACCCGTTCATATCTCAAATTCAGGCTCAGAACACCCGAAAATTCGATTTATTTGGGTCCCAGAAGCGATCTGTACGTGTCTAGTCAGTGTTAGAGTATTTTAAAAATTCAGGCCCAAAACATGCTCAAAATCGATATTTTTGGTGCCCAAAGTCGATATGTGCATGCATTTTCTGTACCCGTTTATATCTCAAAATCAGGCTCAAAACACCGAAAATTCGATATTTTTGGGTCCCCGAAGCCATCTGTACATGCCTACTCCGTGTTAGAGTTTTTTTAAAATACAGGCCCATAACATGCTCAAAATCGATATTTTAGGTGCCCAAAGTCGATATGTGCATGCATCTTCTGTACCCGGTTATATCCCAAATTCTGGCTCAAAACACCCGAAAATTCGATATTTTTGGGTCCCAGAAGCGATCTGTACATGCCTACTCCTTGCTAGAATATTTTCAAATTATACGCCCAAAACATACTAAAAATCGATATTTTGGGTTCCAAAGTCGATATGTGCATGCATCTTCTGTACCCGTTTATATCTCAAATTCAGGCTCAAAACACCAAAAAAAATCGATATTTTTGTGTCCCAGAAGCTATCTGTACATGTCTACACCGTGTTTGAGAATTTTCAAAATACAGGCCCAAAAGATGCTCAAAATCGATATTATAGGTGCCCAAAGTCGATATGTGCATGCATCTTCTGTACCCGTTTATATCTCAAATTCAGGCTCAAAACACTCAAAAATTTAATGTTTTTGGGTCCCAGAAGCGATCTGTACGTGCATACTCCGTGTTAGAGTGTTTTTAAAATACAGGCCCAAAACATGCTGAAAATCGATATTTTATGTGTCCAAAGTCAATATGTGTATGCATCCTCTGTACCCGGTTATATATCAAATTCAGGCTCAAAACTCCGAAAATTCGATATTTTTATGTCCCAGAAGCGATCTGTACATGCATACTCCGTGTTAGAGTGTTTTTAAAATGCAGGCCCAAAACATGCTGAAAATTGATATTTTATGTGCCTAAAGTCAATATGTGTATGCATTCTCTGTACCCGGTTATATCTCAAATTCAGGCTCAAAACTCCGAAAATTCGATATTTTTATGTCCCAGAAGCGATCTGTACATGCATACTCAGTGTTAGAGTGTTTTTAAAATGCAGGCCCAAAACATGCTGAAAATTGATATTTTAGGTGCACAAAGTCAATATGCGCATGCATCTTCTGTACCCGTTTATGTCTCAAATTCAGACTCAAAACACCCGAATATTCGATATTTTTGGGTCCCAAAAGCCATCTGTACATGCATACTCCGTGTTAGAGTATTTTTAAAATACAGGCCTAAAACATGCTGAAAATCGATATTTTAGCTGCCCAAAGTCAATATGTGTATGCATTCTCTGTACCCGGTTATATCTCAAATTCAGGCTCAAAACACCCGAAAATTCAATATTTTTGGGTCCCAGAAACGATCTGTACATGCCTACTCAGTGCTAGAATGTTTTCAAAATAGAGGCTCAGAACATTCTAAAAATCGATATTTTGGGTGCCCAAAGTCGATATGTGCATGCATCTTCTGTACCCGTTTATATCTCAAATTCAGGCTCAAAACACCAAAAAATTCGATATTTTTGTGTCGCAGGAGCGATCTGTACGTGTCTATTCCGTGTTAGAGTATTTTAAAAATACAGGCCCAAAATATGCTCAAAATCGATATTTTGGGTGCCCAAAGTCGATATGTGCATGCCTCTTCTGTACCCTTTTATGTCTCAAATTCAGACTCAAAACACCCGAATATTCGATATTTTTGGGTCCCAAAAGCCATCTGTACATGCCTACTCCGTGCTAGAGTATTTTCAAAATACAAGCCCAAAACATGCTCAAAATCGATATTTTAGGTGCCCAAAGTCGATATGTGCATGCATCTTCTGTACTTGTCTATATCCCAAATTCAGGTTCAAAACACTCGAAAATTCGATATTTTTGGGTCCCAGAAGCAATCTGTACATGCCTACTTCTTGCTAGAATGTTTTCAAGATACAGACCCAAAACATGCTTAAAATCGATATTTTAGGTGCAAAAAGAAGAAATGTGCATGCATTTTCTGTACCCGTTCATATCTCAAATTCAGGCTCAGAACACCCGAAAATTCGATTTATTTGGGTCCCAGAAGCGATCTGTACGTGTCTAGTCAGTGTTAGAGTATTTTAAAAATTCAAGCCCAAAACATGCTCAAAATCGATATTTTTGGTGCCCAAAGTCGATATGTGCATGCATCTTCTGTACCCGTTTATATCTCAAATTCAGGCTCAAAACACCCGAAAATTCAATGTTTTTGGGTCCCAGAAGCGATATGTACGTGCATACTCCGTTTTAGAGTGTTTTTAAAATACAGGCCCAAATCATGCTGAAAATCGATATTTTAGCTGCCCAAAGTCAATATGTGTATGCATCTTCTGTACCCGTGTATATCCCTAATTCTGGTTCAAAACACCAGAAAATTCGATATTTTTGGGTCCCAGAAGCGACCTGTACATGCCTACTCCTTGCTAGAATGTTTTCAAGATACAGACCCAAAACATGCTCAAAATCGATATTTTAAGTGCAAAAAGTCGATATGTGCATTCATCTTCTGTACCCGTTTATATCTCAAATTCAGGCTCAGAACTCCGAAAATTCGATATTTTTGGGTCCCTTAAGCGATCTGTACATGCCTACTCAGTGATAGAATGTTTTTAAAATACAGGCTTAAAACATGCTCAAAAATGATATTTTAGTTGTGAAAAGTCGATATGTGCATGCATCATCTGTACCCGTTTGTATCTCAAATTCAGGCTCAAAACACCCAAAAATTCGATATTTTTGGGTCCCAGAAGCGATCTGTACATGCCTACTCCGTGTTAATGTATTTTCAAAATACAGGCCCAAAACATGCTGAAAATCGATATTTTAGGTGCCCAAAGTCAATATGTGTATGCATCTTCTGTACCCGTCTAAATCCCAAATTCAGGTTCAAAACACCAGAAAATTCGATATTTTTGGGTCCCAGAAGCGACCTGTACATGCCTACTCCTAGCTAGAATGTTTTCAAGATACAGACCCAAAACATGCTTAAAATCGATGTTTTAGGTGCAAAAAGTCGATATGTGCATGCATCTTCTGTACCCGTTTATATCTCAAATTCAGGCTCAGAACACCCGAAAATTCGATTTATTTGGGTCCCAGAAGTGATCTGTACGTGTCTACTCCGTGTTAGAGTGTTTTAAAAATACAGGCCCAAAACATGCTATAAATCGATATTTTGGGTGCCCAAAGTCGATATGTGCATGCATCTTCTGTACCCGTTTATATCTCAAATTCAGACTCAAAACTCCCGAATATTCGATATTTTTGTGTCCCAAAAGCCATCTGTACATGCATACTCCGTGTTAGAGTATTATCAAAATACAGTCCTAAAACATGATGTAAATCGATATTTTAGCTGCCCAAAGTCAATATGTGTATGCATCTACTGTACCCGTCTATATCCCAAATTCAGGTTCAAAACACGAGAAAATTCCATATTTTTGGGTCCCAGAAGCGACCTGTACATGCCTACTCCTTGCTAGAATGTTTTCAAGATACAGACTCAAAACATGCTTTAAATCGATATTTTTGGTTCAAAAAGTCGATATGTGCATGCATCCTCTGTACCCGGTTATATCCCAAATTCTGGGTCAAAACCCCCGAAAATTCGATATTTTTGGGTCCCAGAAGCGATCTGTACATGCCTACTCAGTGCTAGAATATTTTCAAATTATACGCCCAAAACATACTAAAAATCGATATTTTGGGTGCCAAAGTCGATATGTGCATGCATCTTCTGTACCCGTTTATATCTCAAATTTAGGCTCAAAACACCCAAAAAATCGATATTTTTGGGTCCCAGAAGCGTTCTGTACATGCCTACTCCTTGCTAGAATGTTTTCAAGATACAGACCCAAAACATGCTCAAAATCGATATATTAATTGCAAAAAGTCGATATGTGCATGCATTTTCTGTACCCGTTTATATCTCAAATTCAGGCTCAAAACACCGAAAATTCGATATTTTTGGGTCCCCGAAGCCATCTGTACATGCCTACTCCGTGTTAGAGTTTTTTTAAAATACAGGCCCATAACATGCTCAAAATCGATATTTTAGGTGCCCAAAGTCGATATGTGCATGCATCTTCTGTACCCGGTTATATCCCAAATTCTGGCTCAAAAACCCCGAAAATTCGAAATTTTTGGGTCCCAGAAGCGATCTGTACATGCCTACTCCTTGCTAGAATATTTTCAAATTATACGCCCAAAACATACTAAAAATCGATATTTTGGGTTCCAAAGTCGATATGTGCATGCATCTTCTGTACCCGTTTATATCTCAAATTCAGGCTCAAAACACCCAAAAAAATCGATATTTTTGTGTCCCAGAAGCTATCTGTACATGTCTACACCGTGTTTGAGAATTTTCAAAATACAGGCCCAAAAGATGCTCAAAATCGATATTATAGGTGCCCAAAGTCGATATGTGCATGCATCTTCTGTACCCGTTTATATCTCAAATTCAGGCTCAAAACACTCAAAAATTTAATGTTTTTGGGTTCCAGAAACGATCTGTACGTGCATACTCCGTGTTAGAGTGTTTTTAAAATACAGGCCCAAAACATGCTGAAAATCGATATTTTATGTGCCCAAAGTCAATATGTGTATGCATCCTCTGTACCCGGTTATATATCAAATTCAGGCTCAAAACTACGAAAATTCGATATTTTTATGTCCCAGAAGCGATCTGTACATGCATACTCCGTGTTAGAGTGTTTTTAAAATGCAGGCCCAAAACATGCTGAAAATTGATATTTTATGTGCCGAAAGTCAATATGTGTATGCATTCTCTGTACCCGGTTATATCTCAAATTCAGGCTCAAAACTCCGAAAATTCGATATTTTTATGTCCCAGAAGCGATCTGTACATGCATACTCCGTGTTAGAGTGTTTTTAAAATGCAGGCCCAAAACATGCTGAAAATTGATATTTTAGGTGCACAAAGTCAATATGCGCATGCATCTTCTGTACACGTTTATGTCTCAAATTCAGACTCAAAACACCCGAATATTCGATATTTTTGGGTCCCAAAAGCCATCTGTACATGCATACTCCGTGTTAGAGTATTTTTAAAATACAGGAATAAAAAAAAAAAGAAAATCGATATTTTAGCTGCCCAAAGTCAATATGTGTATGCATTCTCTGTACCCGGTTATATCTCAAATTCAGGCTCAAAACACCCGAAAATTCAATATTTTTGGGTCCCAGAAACGATCTGTACATGCCTACTCAGTGCTAGAATGTTTTCAAAATAGAGGCTCAGAACATTCTAAAAATCGATATTTTGGGTTCCCAAAGTCGATATGTGCAGGCATATTCTGTACCCGTTTATATCTCAAATTCAGGCTCAAAACACCCAAAAATTCGATATTTTTGTGTCGCAGGAGCGATCTGTACGTGTCTATTCCGTGTTAGAGTATTTTAAAAATACAGGCCCAAAATATACTCAAAATCGATATTTTGGGTGCCCAAAGTCGATATGTGCATGCATCTTCTGTACCCGTTTATGTCTCAAATTCAGACTCAAAACACCCGAATATTCGATATTTTTGGGTCCCAAAAGCCATCTGTACATGCATACTCCGTGTTAGAGTATTTTTAAAATACAGGCCTAAAACATGCTGAAAATCGATATTTTAGCTGCCCAAAGTCAATATGTGTATGCATTTTCTGTACCCGTTTATATCTCAAATTCAGGCTCAAAACACCCGAAAATTCGATATTTTTGGGTCCCAAAAGCTATCTGTACATGTCTACTCCGTGTTAGAGTATTTTTAAAATACAGGCCCAAAACATACTAAAAATCGATATTTTGGGTGCCCAAAGTCGATATGTGCATGCATCTTCTGTACCCGTTTATATCTCAAATTCAGGCTCAAAACACCCGAAAATTCAATATTTTTGGGTCCCAAAAGCCATCTGTACGTGCATACGTCGTGTTAGAGTGTTTTTAAAATACAGGCCTAAAACATGCTGAAAATCGATATTTTATGTGCCCAAAGTCAATATGTGTATGCATCTTTTGTACCCGTGTATATCCCTAATTCTGGTTCAAAACACCCGAAAATTCGATATTTTGGGGTCCCAGAAGCGATCTGTACATGCCTACTCCTTGCTAGAATGTTTTCAAGATACAGACCCGAAACATGCTCAAAATCGATATTTTAAGTGCAAAAAGTCGATATGTGCATGCATCTTCTGTACCCGTTTATATCTCACATTCAGGCTCAAAACACCCGAAAATTCAATATTTTTGGGTCCCAGAAGCGATCTGTACGTGCATACTCCGTGTTAGAGTGTTTTTAAAATACAGGCCCAAAACATGCTAAAAATCGATATTTTATGTGGCCAAAGTCAATATGTGTATGCATCTTCTGTACCCGTGTATATCCCTAATTCAGGTTCAAAACACCAGAAAATTCGATATTTTTGGGTCCCAGAAGCGATCTGTACATGCCTACTCCTTGCTAGAATGTTTTCAAGATACAGGCCCAAAACATGCTCAAAATCGATATTTTAAGTGCAAAAAGTCGATATGTGCATGCATCTTCTGTACCCGTTTATATCTCAAATTCAGGCTCAAAACACCCGAAAATTCGATATTTTTAGGTCCCAAAAGCGATCTGTACATGTCTACTCCGTGTTAGAGTATTTTTAAAATACAGGCCCAAAACATACTAAAAATCGATATTTTAGGTGCCCAAAGTCGATATGTGCATGCATCTTCTGTACCCGTTTATATCTCAAATTCAGGCTCAAAACAAACGAAAAATCAATGTTTTTGGGTCCCAGAAGCGATCTGTACGTGCATACCCCGTGTTAAAGTGTTTTTAAAATACAGGCCCAAAACATGCTGAAAATCGATATTTTATGTGCCCAAAGTCAATATGTGTATGCATTCTCTGTACCCGGTTATATCTCAAATTCAGGCTCAAAACACCCGAAAATTCAATATTTTTGGGTCCCAGAAGCGATCTGTACATGCCTACTCAGTACAAGAATGTTTTCAAAATAGAGGCTCAGAACATTCTAAAAATCGATATTTTGGGTGCCCAAAGTCGATATGTGCATGCATCTTGTTTACCCGTTTATATCTCAAATTCAGGCTCAAAACACCCAAAAATTCGATATTTTTGTGTCGCAGGAGCGATCTGTACGTGTCTATTACGTGTTAGAGTATTTTAAAAATACAGGCCCAAAATATGCTCAAAATCGATATTTTGGGTGCCGAAAGTCGATATGTGCATGTATCTTCTGTACCCGTTTATGTCTCAAATTCAGACTTAAAACACCCGAATATTCGATATTTTTGTGCCCCGAAGCCATCTGTACATGCCTACTCCGTGTTAGAGTTATTTTAAAATACAGGCCCATAACATGCTCAAAATCGATATTTTAGGTGCCCAAAGTCGATATGTGCATGCATCTTCTGTACCCGGTTATATCCCAAATTCTGGCTCAAAACCCCCGAAAATTCGATATTTTTGGGTCCCAGAAGCGATCTGTACATGCCTACTCCTTGCTAGAATATTTTCAAATTATACGCCCAAAACATACTAAAAATCGATATTTTGGGTTCCAAAGTCGATATGTGCATGTATCTTCTGTACCCGTTTATATCTCAAATTCAGGCTCAAAACACCCAAAAAAATCGATATTTTTGTGTCCCAGAAGCTATCTGTACATGTCTACACCGTGTTTGAGTATTTTCAAAATACAGGCCCAAAAGATGCTCAAAATCGATATTATAGGTGCCCAAAGTCGATATGTGCATGCATCTTCTGTACCCGTTTATATCTCAAATTCAGGCTCAAAACACTCAAAAATTTAATGTTTTTGGGTCCCAGAAGCGATCTGTACGTGCATACTCCGTGTTAGAGTGTTTTTAAAATACAGGCCCAAAACATGCTGAAAATCGATATTTTATGTGCCCAAAGTCAATATGTGTATGCATCCTCTGTACCCGGTTATATATCAAATTCAGGCTCAAAACTCCGAAAATTCGATATTTTTATGTCCCAGAAGCGATCTGTACATGCATACTCCGTGTTAGAGTGTTTTTAAAATGCAGGCCCAAAACATGCTGAAAATTGATATTTTAGGTGCACAAAGTCAATATGTGTATGCATTCTCTGTACCCGGTTATATCTCAAATTCAGGCTCAAAACACCCGAAAATTCAATATTTTTGGGTCCCAGAAACGATCTGTACATGCTTACTCAGTGCTAGAATGTTTTCAAAATAGAGGCTCAGAACATGCTAAAAATCGATATTTTGGGTGCCCAAAGTCGGTATGTGCATGCATCTTCTCTACCCGTTTATTTCTCAAATTCAAGCTCAAAACACCCAAAAATTCGATATTTTTGTGTCCCAGGAGCGATCTGTACGTGTCTATTCCGTGTTAGTGTTTTAAAAATATAGACCCAAAATATGCTCAAAATCGATATTTTGGGTGCCCAAAGTCGATATGTGCATGCATCTTCTGTACCCGTTTATGTCTCAAATTCAGACTCAAAACACCCGAATATTCGATATTTTTGGGTCCCAAAAGCCATCTGTACATGCATACTCCGTGTTAGAGTATTTTTAAAATACAGGCCAGAAACATGCTGAAAATCGATATTTTAGCTGCCCAAAGTCAATATGTGTATGCATCTTCTGTACCCGTTTATATCTCAAATTCAGGCTCAAAACACCCGAAAATTCGATATTTTTAGGTCCCAAAAGCGATCTGTACATGTCTACTCCGTGTTAGAGTATTTTTAAAATACAGGCCCAAAACATACTAAAAATCGATATTTTAGGTGCCCAAAGTCGATATGTGCATGCATCTTCTGTACCCGTTTATATCTCACATTCAGGCTCAAAACACCCGAAAATTCAATATTTTTGGGTCCCAGAAGCGATCTGTACGTGCATACTCCGTGTTAGAGTGTTTTTAAAATACAGGCCCAAAACATGCTAAAAATCGATATTTTATGTGGCCAAAGTCAATATGTGTATGCATCTTCTGTACCCGTGTATATCCCTAATTCAGGTTCAAAACACCAGAAAATTCGATATTTTGGGGTCCCAGAAGCGATCTGTACATGCCTACTCCTTGCTAGAATGTTTTCAAGATACAGACCCAAAACATGCTCAAATTCGATATTTTAAGTGCAAAAAGTCGATATGTGCATGCATCTTCTGTACCCGTTTATATCTCAAATTCAGGCTCAAAATACCCGAAAATTCGATATTTTTAGGTCCCAAAAGCGATCTGTACATGTCTACTCCGTGTTAGAGTATTTTTAAACTACAGGCCCAATACATACTAAAAATCGATATTTTAGGTGCCCAAAGTCGATATGTGCATGCATCTTCTGTACCCGTTTATATCTCAAATTCAGGCTCAAAACAAACGAAAAATCAATGTTTTTGGGTCCCAGAAGCGATCTGTACGTGCATACCCCGTGTTAAAGTGTTTTTAAAATACAGGCCCAAAACATGCTGAAAATCGATATTTTATGTGCCGAAAGTCAATATGTGTATGCATTCTCTGTACCCGTTTATATCTCAAATTCAGGCTCAAAACACCCGAAAATTCAATATTTTTGGGTCCCAGAAGCGATCTGTACATGCCTACTCAGTGCTAGAATGTTTTCAAAATAGAGGCTCAGAACATTCTAAAAATCGATATTTAGGGTGCCCAAAGTCGATATGTGCATGCATCTTCTGTACCCGTTTATATCTCAAATTCAGGCTCAAAACACCCAAAAATTCGATATTTTTGTGTTGCAGGAGCGATCTGTACGTGTCTATTCCGTGTTAGAGTATTTTAAAAATACAGGCCCAAAATATGCTCAAAATCGATATTTTGGGTGCCGAAAGTCGATATGTGCATGTATCTTCTGTACCCGTTTATGTCTCAAATTCAGACTTAAAACACCCGAATATTCGATATTTTTGTGTCCCAAAAGCCATCTGTACATGCATACTCCGTGTTAGAGTATTTTTAAAATACAGGCCTAAAACATGCTGAAAATCGTTATTTTAGCTGCCCAAAGTCAATATGTGTATGCATCTTCTGTACCCGTTTATATCTCAAATTCAGGCTCAAAACACCCGAAAATTCGATATTTTTGGGTCCCAGAAGCGATCTGTACATGCCTACTCAGTGCTAGAATGTTTTCAAAATAGAGGCTCAGAACATTCTAAAAATCGATATTTTGGGTGCCCAAAGTCGATATGTGCATGCATCTTCTGTACCCGTTTATATCTCTAATTCAGGCTCAAAACACCCAAAAATTCGATATTTTTGTGTCGCAGGATCGATCTGTACGTGTCTATTCCGTGTTAGAGTATTTTAAAATTACAGGCCCAAAATATGCTCAAAATCGATATTTTGGGTGCCCAAAGTCGATATGTGCATGCATCTTCTGTACCCGTTTATGTCTCAAATTCAGACTTAAAACACCCGAATATTCGATATTTTTGTGTCCCAAAAGCTATCTGTACATGCATACTCCGTGTTAGAGTATTTTTAAAATACAGGCCTAAAACATGCTGAAAATCGATATTTTAGGTGCCCTAAGTCGATATGTACATGCATCTTCTGTACTTGTCTATATCCCAAATTCAGGTTCAAAACACTCGAAAATTCGATATTTTTGGGTCCCAGAAGCAATCTGTACATGCCTACCTCTTGCTAGAATGTTTTCAAGATACAGACCCAAAACATGCTTAAAATCGATATTTTAGGTGCAAAAAGAAGAAATGTGCATGCATTTTCTGTACCCGTTCATATCTCAAATTCAGGCTCAGAACACCCGAAAATTCGATTTATTTGGGTCCCAGAAGCGATCTGTACGTGTCTAGTCAGTGTTAGAGTATTTTAAAAATTCAGGCCCAAAACATGCTCAAAATCGATATTTTTGGTGCCCAAAGTCGATATGTGCATGCATCTTCTGTACCCGTTTATATCTCAAATTTAGGCTCAAAACACCCAAAAAATCGATATTTTTGGGTCCCAAAAGCGTTTTGTACATGCCTACTCCTTGCTAGAATGTTTTCAAGATACAGACCCAAAACATACTCAAAATCGATATATTAATTGCAAAAAGTCGATATGTGCATGCATTTTCTGTACCCGTTTATATCTCAAATTCAGGCTCAAAACACCGAAAATTCGATATTTTGGGGTCCCCGAAGCCATCTGTACATGCCTACTCCGTGTTAGAGTTTTTTTAAAATACAGGCCCATAACATGCTCAAAATCGATATTTTAGGTGCCCAAAGTCGATATGTGCATGCATCTTCTGTACCCGGTTATATCCCAAATTCTGGCTCAAAACCCAAGAAAATTCGATATTTTTGGGTCCCAGAAGCGATCTGTACATGCCTACTCCTTGCTAGAATATTTTCAAATTATACGCCCAAAACATACTAAAAATCGATATTTTGGGTTCCAAAGTCGATATGTGCATGCATCTTCTGTACCCGTTTATATCTCAAATTCAGGCTCAAAACACCCAAAAAAATCGATATTTTTGTGTCCCAGAAGCTATCTGTACATGTCTACACCGTGTTTGAGAATTTTCAAAATACAGGCCCAAAAGATGCTCAAAATCGATATTATTGGTGCCCAAAGTCGATATGTGCATGCATCTTCTGTACCCGTTTATATCTCAAATTCAGGCTCAAAACACTCAAAAATTTAATATTTTTGGGTCCCAGAAGCGATCTGTACGTGCATACTCCGTGTTAGAGTGTTTTTAAAATACAGGCCCAAAACATGCTGAAAATCGATATTTTATGTGCCCAAAGTCAATATGTGTATGCATCCTCTGTACCCGGTTATATATCAAATTCAGGCTCAAAACTACGAAAATTCGATATTTTTATGTCCCAGAAGCGATCTGTACATGCATACTCCGTGTTAGAGTGTTTTTAAAATGCAGGCCCAAAACATGCTGAAAATTGATATTTTATGTGCCGAAAGTCAATATGTGTATGCATTCTCTGTACCCGGTTATATCTCAAATTCAGGCTCAAAACTCCGAAAATTCGATATTTTTATGTCCCAGAAGCTATCTGTACATGCATACTCCGTGTTAGAGTGTTTTTAAAATGCAGGCCCAAAACAATACTGAAAATTGATATTTTAGGTGCACAAAGTCAATATGCGCATGCATCTTCTGTACCCGTTTATGTCTCAAATTCAGACTCAAAACACCCGAATATTCGATATTTTTGGGTCCCAAAAGCCATCTGTACATGCATACTCCGTGTTAGAGTATTTTTAAAATACAGGCCTAAAACATGCTGAAAATCGATATTTTAGCTGCCCAAAGTCAATATGTGTATGCATTCTCTGTACCCGGTTATATCTCAAATTCAGGCTCAAAACACCCGAAAATTCAATATTTTTGGGTCCCAGAAACGATCTGTACATGCCTACTCAGTGCTAGAATGTTTTCAAAATAGAGGCTCAGAACATTCTAAAAATCGATATTTTGGGTGCCCAAAGTCGATATGTGCATGCATCTTCTGTACCCGTTTATATATCAAATTCAGGCTCAAAACACCCAAAAATTCGATATTTTTGTGTCGCAGGAGCGATCTGTACGTGTCTATTCCGTGTTAGAGTATTTTAAAAATACAGGCCCAAAATATGCTCAAAATCGATATTTTGGGTGCCCAAAGTCGATATGTGCATGCATCTTCTGTACCCGTTTATGTCTCAAATTCAGACTCAAAACACCCGAATATTCGATATTTTTGGGTCCCAAAAGCCATCTGTACATGCCTACTCCGTGTTAGAGTATTTTCAAAATACAAGCCCAAAACATGCTCAAAATCGATATTTTAGGTGCCCAAAGTCGATATGTGCATGCATCTTCTGTACTTGTCTATATCCCAAATTCAGGTCCAAAACACTCGAAAATTCGATATTTTTGGGTCCCAGAAGCAATCTGTACATGCCTACTTCTTGCTAGAATGTTTTCAAGATACAGACCCAAAACATGCTTAAAATCGATATTTTAGGTGCAAAAAGAAGAAATGTGCATGCATTTTCTGTACCCGTTCATATCTCAAATTCAGGCTCAGAACACCCGAAAATTCGATTTATTTGGGTCCCAGAAGCGATCTGTACGTGTCTAGTCAGTGTTAGAGTATTTTAAAAATTCAGGCCCAAAACATGCTCAAAATCGATATTTTTGGTGCCCAAAGTCGATATGTGCATGCATCTTCTGTACCCGTTTATATCTCAAATTCAGGCTCAAAACACCCGAAAATTCAATGTTTTTGGGTCCCAGAAGCGATATGTACGTGCATACTCCGTTTTAGAGTGTTTTTAAAATACAGGCCCAAATCATGCTGAAAATCGATATTTTAGCTGCCCAAAGTCAATATGTGTATGCATCTTCTGTACCCGTGTATATCCCTAATTCTGGTTCAAAACACCCAAAAATTCGATATTTTTGGGTCCCAGAAGCGATCTGTACATGCCTACTCCTTGCTAGAATGTTTTCAAGATACAGACCCAAAACATGCTCAAAATCGATATTTTAAGTGCAAAAAGTCGATATGTGCATTCATCTTCTGTACCCGTTTATATCTCAAATTCAGGCTCAAAACTCCGAAAATTCGATATTTTTGGGTCCCTTAAGCGATCTGTACATGCCTACTCAGTGATAGAATGTTTTTAAAATACAGGCTTAAAACATGCTCAAAAATGATATTTTAGTTGTGAAAAATCGATATGTGCATGCATCTTCTGTACCCGTTTATATCTCAAATTCAGGCTCAGAACACCCGAAAATTCGATTTATTTGGGTCCCAGAAGTGATCTGTACGTGTCTACTCCGTGTTAGAGTGTTTTAAAAATACAGGCCCAAAACATGCTATAAATCGATATTTTGGGTGCCCAAAGTCGATATGTGCATGCATCTTCTGTACCCGTTTATATCTCAAATTCAGACTCAAAACTCCCGAATATTCGATATTTTTGTGTCCCAAAAGCCATCTGTACATGCATACTCCGTGTTAGAGTATTATCAAAATACAGGCCTAAAACATGATGTAAATCGATATTTTAGCTGCCCAAAGTCAATATGTGTATGCATCTACTGTACCCGTCTATATCCCAAATTCAGGTTCAAAACACGAGAAAATTCCATATTTTTGGGTCCCAGAAGCGACCTGTACATGCCTACTCCTTGCTAGAATGTTTTCAAGATACAGACTCAAAACATGCTTTAAATCGATATTTTAGGTTCAAAAAGTCGATATGTGCATGCATCCTCTGTACCCGGTTATATCCCAAATTCTGGGTCAAAACCCCCGAAAATTCGATATTTTTGGGTCCCAGAAGCGATCTGTACATGCCTACTCAGTGCTAGAATATTTTCAAATTATACGCCCAAAACATACTAAAAATCGATATTTTGGGTGCCAAAGTCGATATGTGCATGCATCTTCTGTACCCGTTTATATCTCAAATTTAGGCTCAAAACACCCAAAAAATCGATATTTTTGGGTCCCAGAAGCGTTCTGTACATGCCTACTCCTTGCTAGAATGTTTTCAAGATACAGACCCAAAACATGCTCAAAATCGATATATTAATTGCAAAAAGTCGATATGTGCATGCATTTTCTGTACCCGTTTATATCTCAAATTCAGGCTCAAAACACCGAAAATTCGATATTTTTGGGTCCCCGAAGCCATCTGTACATGCCTACTCCGTGTTAGAGTTTTTTTAAAATACAGGCCCATAACATGCTCAAAATCGATATTTTAGGTGCCCAAAGTCGATATGTGCATGCATCTTCTGTACCCGGTTATATCCCAAATTCTGGCTCAAAACCCCCGATTATTCGATATTTTTGGGTCCCAGAAGCGATCTGTACATGCCTACTCCTTGCTAGAATATTTTCAAATTATACGCCCAAAACATACTAAAAATCGATATTTTGGGTTCCAAAGTCGATATGTGCATGCATCTTCTGTACCCGTTTATATCTCAAATTCAGGCTCAAAACACCCAAAAAAATCGATATTTTTGTGTCCCAGAAGCTATCTGTACATGTCTACACCGTGTTTGAGAATTTTCAAAATACAGGCCCAAAAGATGCTCAAAATCGATATTATAGGTGCCCAAAGTCGATATGTGCCTGCATCTTCTGTACCCGTTTATATCTCAAATTCAGGCTCAAAACACTCAAAAATTTAATGTTTTTGGGTCCCAGAAGCGATCTGTACGTGCATACTCCGTGTTAGAGTGTTTTTAAAATACAGGCCCAAAACATGCTGAAAATCGAAATTTTATGTGCCCAAAGTCAATATGTGTATGCATCCTCTGTACCCGGTTATATATCAAATTCAGGCTCAAAACTACGAAAATTCGATATTTTTATGTCCCAGAAGCGATCTGTACATGCATACTCCGTGTTAGAGTGTTTTTAAAATGCAGGCCCAAAACATGCTGAAAATTGATATTTTATGTGCCGAAAGTCAATATGTGTATGCATTCTCTGTACCCGGTTATATCTCAAATTCAGGCTCAAAACTCCGAAAATTCGATATTTTTATGTCCCAGAAGCGATCTGTACATGCATACTCCGTGTTAGAGTGTTTTTAAAATGCAGGCCCAAAACATGCTGAAAATTGATATTTTAGGTGCACAAAGTCAATATGCGCATGCATCTTCTGTACCCATTTATGTCTCAAATTCAGACTCAAAACACCCGAATATTCGATATTTTTGGGTCCCAAAAGCCATCTGTACATGCATACTCCGTGTTAGAGTATTTTTAAAATACAGGCCTAAAACATGCTGAAAATCGATATTTTAGCTGCCCAAAGTCAATATGTGTATGCATTCTCTGTACCCGGTTATATCTCAAATTCAGGCTCAAAACACCCGAAAATTCAATATTTTCGGGTCCCAGAAACGATCTGTACATGCCTACTCAGTGCTAGAATGTTTTCAAAATAGAGGCTCAGAACATTCTAAAAATCGATATTTTGGGTGCCCAAAGTCGATATGTGCATGCATCTTCTGTACCCGTTTATATCTCAAATTCAGGCTCAAAACACCCAAAAATTCGATATTTTTGTGTCGCAGGAGCGATCTGTACGTGTATATTCCGTGTTAGAGTATTTTAAAAATACAGGCCCAAAATATGCTCAAAATCGATATTTTGGGTGCCCAAAGTCGATATGTGCATGCATCTTCTGTACCCGTTTATGTCTCAAATTCAGACTCAAAACACCCGAATATTCGATATTTTTGGGTCCCAAAAGCCATCTGTACATGCATACTCCGTGTTAGAGTATTTTTAAAATACAGGCCTAAAACATGCTGAAAATCGATATTTTAGCTGCCCAAAGTCAATATGTGTATGCATTTTCTGTACCCGTTTATATCTCAAATTCAGGCTCAAAACACCCGAAAATTCGATATTTTTGGGTCCCAAAAGCTATCTGTACATGTCTACCCCGTGTTAGAGTATTTTTAAAATACAGGCCCAAAACATACTAAAAATCGATATTTTAGGTGCCCAAAGTCGATATGTGCATGCATCTTCTGTACCCGTTTATATCTCAAATTCAGGCTCAAAACACCCGAAAATTCAATATTTTTGGGTCCCAAAAGCCATCTGTACGTGCATACTCCGTGTTAGAGTGTTTTTAAAATACAGGCCCAAAACATGCTGAAAATCGATATTTTATGTGCCCAAAGTCAATATGTGTATGCATCTTTTGTACCCGTGTATATCCCTAATTCAGGTTCAAAACACCCGAAAATTCGATATTTTGGGGTCCCAGAAGCGATCTGTACATGCCTACTCCTTGCTAGAATGTTTTCAAGATACAGACCCAAAACATGCTCAAAATCGATATTTTAAGTGCAAAAAGTCGATATGTGAATGCATCTTCTGTACCCGTTTATATCTCAAATTCATGCTCAAAACTCCGAAAATTCGATATTTTTGGGTCCCTTAAGCAATCTGCACATGCCTACTCAGTGCTAGAATGTTTTTAAAATACAGGCCCAAAACATGCTATAAATCGATATTTTAGGTGTCTAAAGTCGATATGTGCATGCATCATCTGTACCCGTTTATATCCCAAACTCTCGTTCAAAACACCAGAAACTTCGATATTTTGGGGTCCCAGAAGCGATCTGTACATGCCTACTCAGTGCTAGAATATTTTCAAATTATACGCCCAAAACATACTAAAAATCGATATTTTGGGTGTCAAAGTCGATATGTGCATGCATCTTCTGTACCCGTTTATATCTCAATTTCAGGCTCAAAACACCCGAAAATTCAATGTTTTTGGGTTCCAGAAGCGATATGTACGTGCATACTCCGTGTTAGAGTGTTTTTAAAATACAGGCCCAAAACATGCTGAAAATCGATATTTTATGTGCCCAAAGTCAATATGTGTATGCATCCTCTGTACCCGGTTATATCTCAAATTCAGGCTCAAAACTCCGAAAATTCGATATTTTTATGTCCCAGAAGCGATCTGTACATGCATACTCCGTGTTAGAGTGTTTTTAAAATGCAGGCCCAAAACATGCTGAAAATTGATATTTTAGGTGCACAAAGTCAATATGTGTATGCATTCTCTGTACCCGGTTATATCTCAAATTCAGGCTCAAAACACCCGAAAATTCAATATTTTTTGGTCCCAGAAACGATCTGTACATGCCTACTCAGTGCTAGAATGTTTTCAAAATAGAGGCTCAGAACATGCTAAAAATCGATATTTTGGGTGCCCAAAGTCGATATGTGCATGCATCTTCTGTACCCGTTTATATCTCAAATTCAGGCTCAAAACACCCAAAAATTCGATATTTTTGTGTCCCAGGAGCAATCTGTACGTGTCTATTCCGTGTTAGTGTTTAAAAAATATAGACCCAAAATATGCTCAAAATCGATATTATGGGTGCCCAAAGTCGATATGTGCATGCATCTTCTGTACCCGTTTATGTCTCAAATTCAGACTCAAAACACCCGAATATTCGATATTTTTGGGTCCCAAAAGCCATCTGTACATGCATACTCCGTGTTAGAGTATTTTTAAAATACAGGCCAAAAACATGCTGAAAATCGATATTTTAGCTGCCCAAAGTCAATATGTGTATGCATCTTCTGTACCCGTTTATATCTCAAATTCAGGCTCAAAACACCCGAAAATTCGATATTTTTAGGTCCCAAAAGCGATCTGTACATGTCTACTCAGTGTTAGAGTATTTTTAAAATACAGGCCTAAAACATACTAAAAATCGATATTTTAGGTGCCCAAAGTCGATATGTGCATGCATCTTCTGTACCCGTTTATATCTCAAATTCAGGCTCAAAACAAACGAAAAATCAATGTTTTTGGGTCCCAGAAGCGATCTGTACGTCTATACCCCGTGTTAGAGTGTTTTTAAAATACAGGCCCAAAACATGCTAAAAATCGATATTTTATGTGCCCAAAGTCAATATGTGTATGCATTCTCTGTACCCGTGTATATCCCTAATTCAGGTTCAAAACACCAGAAAATTCGATATTTTGGGGTCCCAGAAGCGATCTGTACATGCCTACTCCTTGCTAGAATGTTTTCAAGATACAGACCCAAAACATGCTCAAAATCGATATTTTAAGTGCAAAAAGTCGATATGTGCATGCATCTTCTGTACCCGTTTATATCTCAAATTCAGGCTCAAAACACCCGAAAATTCGATATTTTTAGGTCCCAAAAGCGATCTGTACATGTCTACTCCGTGTTAGAGTATTTTTAAAATACAGGCCCAAAACATACTAAAAATCGATATTTTAGGTGCCCAAAGTCGATATGTGCATGCATCTTCTGTACCCGTTTATATCTCAAATTCAGGCTCAAAACAAACGAAAAATCAATGTTTTTGGGTCCCAGAAGCGATCTGTACGTGCATACCCCGTGTTAAATTGTTTTTAAAATACAGGCCCAAAACATGCTGAAAATCGATATTTTATGTGCCCAAAGTCAATATGTGTATGCATTCTCTGTACCCGGTTATATCTCAAATTCAGTCTCAAAACACCCGAAAATTCAATATTTTTGGGTCCCAGAAGCGATCTGTACATGCCTACTCAGTGCTAGAATGTTTTCAAAATAGAGGGTCAGAACATTCTAAAAATCGATATTTTGGGTGCCCAAAGTCGATATGTGCATGCATCTTGTGTACCCGTTTATATCTCAAATTCAGGCTCAAAACACCCAAAAATTCGATATTTTTGTGTCGCAGGAGCGATCTGTACGTGTCTATTACGTGTTAGAGTATTTTAAAAATACAGGCCCAAAATATGCTCAAAATCGATATTTTGGGTGCCGAAAGTCGATATGTGCATGTATCTTCTGTACCCGTTTATGTCTCAAATTCAGACTTAAAACACCCGAATATTCGATATTTTTGTGTCCCAAAAGCCATCTGTACATGCATACTCCGTGTTAGAGTATTTTTAAAATACAGGCCTAAAACATGCTGAAAATCGATATTTTAGCTGCCCAAAGTCAATATGTGTATGCATCTTCTGTACCCGTTTATATCTCAAATTCAGGCTCAAAACACCCGAAAATTCGATATTTTTGGGTCCCAGAAGCGATCTGTACATGCCTACACAGTGCTAGAATGTTTTCAAAATAGAGGCTCAGAACATTCTAAAAATCGATATTTTGGGTGCCCAAAGTCAATATGTGCATGCATCTTCTGTACCCGTTTATATCTCAAATTCAGGCTCAAAACACCCAAAAATTCGATATTTTTGTGTCGCAGGAGCGATCTGTACGTGTCTATTCCGTGTTAGAGTATTTTAAAAATACAGGCCCAAAATATGCTCAAAATCGATATTTTGGGTGCCCAAAGTCGATATGTGCATGCATCTTCTGTACCCGTTTATGTCTCAAATTCAGACTTAAAACACCCGAATATTCGATATTTTTGTGTCCCAAAAGCCATCTGTACATGCATACTCCGTGTTAGAGTATTTTTAAAATACAGGCCTAAAACATGCTCAAAATCGATATTTTAGCTGCCCAAAGTCAATATGTGTATGCATCTTCTGTACCCGTTTATATCTCAAATTCAGGCTCAAAACACCCGAAAATTCGATATTTTTGGGTCCCAAAAGCTATCTGTACATGTCTACTCCGTGTTAGAGTATTTTTAAAATACAGGCCCAAAACATACTAAAAATCGATATTTTAGGTGCCCAAAGTCGATATGTGCATGCATCTTCTGTACCCGTTTATATCTCACATTCAGGCTCAAAACACCCGAAAATTCAATATTTTTGGGTCCCAGAAGCGATCTGTACGTGCATACTCCGTGTTAGAGTGTTTTTAAAATACAGGCCCAAAACATGCTAAAAATCGATATTTTATGTGGCCAAAGTCAATATGTGTATGCATCTTCTGTACCCGTGTATATCCCTAATTCAGGTTCAAAACACCAGAAAATTCGATATTTTGGGGTCCCAGAAGCGATCTGTACATGCCTACTCCTTGCTAGAATGTTTTCAAGATACAGACCCAAAACATGCTCAAAATCTATATTTTAAGTGCAAAAAGTCGATATGTGCATGCATCTTCTGTACCCGTTTATATCTCAAATTCAGGCTCAAAACAAACGAAAAATCAATGTTTTTGGGTCCCAGAAGCGATCTGTACGTGCATACCCCGTGTTAGAGTGTTTTTAAAATACAGGCCCAAAACATGCTGAAAATCGATATTTTATGTGCCCAAAGTCAATATGTGTATGCATCTTCTGTACCCGTGTATATCCCTAATTCAGGTTCAAAACACCAGAAAATTCGATATTTTGGGGTCCCAGAAGCGATCTGTACATGCCTACTCCTTGCTAGAATGTTTTCAAGATACAGACCCAAAACATGCTCAAAATCGATATTTTAGGTGCAAAAAGTCGATATGTGCATGCATCTTCTGTACCCGTTTATATCTCAAATTCAGGCTCAAAACTCCGAAAATTCGACATTTTTGGGTCCCTTAAGCAATCTATACATGCCTACTCAGTGCTAGAATGTTTTTAAAATACTGGCCCAAAACATGCTATAAATCGATATTTTAGGTGTCTAAAGTCGATATGTGCATGCATCTTCTGTACCCGTTTAAATCTCAAATTCAGGCACAAAACACCCAAAAAATCGATATTTTTTTGTCCCTTAAGCGATCTGTACATGCATACTCCGTGTTAGAGTATTTTAAAAATACAGGCCCAAAACATGCTGAAAATCGATATTTTAGCTGCCCAAAGTCAATATGTGTATGCATCTTCTGTACCCGTCTCTATCTCAAATTCAGGTTCAAAACACCAGAAAATTCGATATTTTTGGGTCCCCGAAGCGATCTGTACATGCCTACTCCGTGTTAGAGTATTTTCAAAATACAGGCCAAAAACATGCACAAAATCGATATTTTAGGTGCCCAAAGTCGATATGTGCATGCATCTTCTGTATCCGTCTATATCCCAAATTCAGGTTCAAAACACCAGAAAATTCGATATTTTGGGGTCCCAGAAGCGATCTGTACATGCCTACTCCTTGCTAGAATTTTTTCATGATACAGACCCAAAACATGCTCAAAATCGATATTTTAGGTGCAAAAAGTCGATATGTGCATGCATCTTCTGTACCCGTTTATATCTCAAATTCAGGCTCAAAACACCCGAAAATTCGATATTTTTGGGTACCAGAAGCGATCTGTACGTGCATACTCCGTGTTAGAGTGTTTTTATAATACAGGCCCAAAACATGCTGAAAATCAAAGTTTTAGGTTCCCAAAGTCAATATGTGTATGCATCTTCTGTACCCGTGTATATCCCAAATTCAGGTTCAAAACACTCGAAAATTCTATATTTTAGGGTCCCAGAAGCAATCTGTACATGCCTACTTCTTGCTAGAATGTTTTCAAGATACACACCCAAAACATGCTCAAAATCGATATTTTAGGTGCAAAAAGTCGATATGTGCATGCATCTTCTGTACCCTTTTATATATCAATTTCAGGCTCAAAACACCCGAGAATTCGATATTTTTTTTGTCCCCGAAGCGATCTGTACATGCCTACTCCGTGTTAGAGTGTTTTCAAAATATAGGCCCAAAACATGCTCAAAATCGATATTTTTGGTGCCCAAAGTCGATATGTGCATGCATCTTCTGTATCCGTCTATATTCCAAATTCAGGTTCAAAACCCCGAAAATTCGATATTTTTGGGTTCCAGAAGCGATCTGTACATGCCTATTCTTTGCTAGAATTTTTTCAAGATACAGACCCAAAACATGCTCAAAATCGATATTTTAGGTGCAAAAAGTCGATATGTGCATGCATCTTCTGTACCCGTTTATATCTCAAATTCAGGCTCAAAACACCCGAAAATTCGATATTTTTAGGTCCCAAAAGCGATCTGTACATGTCTACTCCGTGTTAGAGTATTTTTAAAATACAGGCCCAAAACATACTAAAAATCGATATTTTAGGTGCCCAAAGTCGATATGTGCATGCATCTTCTGTACCCGTTTATATCTCAAATTCAGGCTCAAAACAAACGAAAAGTCAATGTTTTTGGGTCCCAGAAGCGATCTGTACGTGCATACCCCGTGTTAGAGTGTTTTTAAAATACAGGGCCAAAACATGCTGAAAATCGATATTTTATGTGCCCAAAGTCAATATGTATATGCATTCTCTGTACCCGGTTATATCTCAAATTCAGGCTCAAAACACCCGAAAATTCAATATTTTTGGGTCCCAGAAGCGATCTGTACATGCCTACTCAGTGCTAGAATGTTTTCAAAATAGAGGCTCAGAACATTCTAAAAATCGATATTTTGGGTGCCCAAAGTCGATATGTGCATGCATCTTCTGTACCCGTTTATATCTCAAATTCAGGCTCAAAACACTCAAAAATTTAATGTTTTTGGGTCCCAGAAGCGATCTGTACGTGCATACTCCGTGTTAGAGTGTTTTTAAAATACAGGCCCAAAACATGCTAAAAATCGAAATTTTATGTGGCCAAAGTCAATATGTGTATGCATCTTCTGTACCCGTGTATATCCCTAATTCAGGTTCAAAACACCAGAAAATTCGATATTTTGGGGTCCCAGAAGCGATCTGTACATGCCTACTCCTTGCTAGAATGTTTTCAAGATACAGACCCAAAACATGCTCAAAATCGATATTTTAAGTGCAAAAAGTCGATATGTGCATGCATCTTCTGTACCCGTTTATATCTCAAATTCAGGCTCAAAACACCCGAAAATTCGATATTTTTAGGTCCCAAAAGCGATCTGTACATGTCTACTCCGTGTTAGAGTATTTTTAAAATACAGGCCCAAAACATACTAAAAATCGATATTTTAGGTGCCCAAAGTCGATATGTGCATGCATCTTCTGTACCCGTTTATATCTCAAATTCAGGCTCAAAACAAACGAAAAATCAATGTTTTTGGGTCCCAGAAGCGATCTGTACGTGCATACCCCGTGTTAAATTGTTTTTAAAATACAGGCCCAAAACATGCTGAAAATCGATATTTTATGTGCCCAAAGTCAATATGTGTATGCATTCTCTGTACCCGGTTATATCTCAAATTCAGGCTCAAAACACCCGAAAATTCAATATTTTTGGGTCCCAGAAGCGATCTGTACATGCCTACTCAGTGCTAGAATGTTTTCAAAATAGAGGGTCAGAACATTCTAAAAATCGATATTTTGGGTGCCCAAAGTCGATATGTGCATGCATCTTGTGTACCCGTTTATATCTCAAATTCAGGCTCAAAACACCCAAAAATTCGATATTTTTGTGTCGCAGGAGCGATCTGTACGTATCTATTACGTGTTAGAGTATTTTAAAAATACAGGCCCAAAATATGCTCAAAATCGATATTTTGGGTGCCGAAAGTCGATATGTGCATGTATCTTCTGTACCCGTTTATGTCTCAAATTCAGACTTAAAACACCCGAATATTCGATATTTTTGTGTCCCAAAAGCCATCTGTACATGCATACTCCGTGTTAGAGTATTTTTAAAATACAGGCCTAAAACATGCTGAAAATCGATATTTTAGCTGCCCAAAGTCAATATGTGTATGCATCTTCTGTACCCGTTTATATCTCAAATTCAGGCTCAAAACACCCGAAAATTCGATATTTTTGGGTCCCAGAAGCGATCTGTACATGCCTACACAGTGCTAGAATGTTTTCAAAATAGAGGCTCAGAACATTCTAAAAATCGATATTTTGGGTGCCCAAAGTCAATATGTGCATGCATCTTCTGTACCCGTTTATATCTCAAATTCAGGCTCAAAACACCCAAAAATTCGATATTTTTGTGTCGCAGGAGCGATCTGTACGTGTCTATTCCGTGTTAGAGTATTTTAAAAATACAGGCCCAAAATATGCTCAAAATCGATATTTTGGGTGCCCAAAGTCGATATGTGCATGCATCTTCTGTACCCGTTTATGTCTCAAATTCAGACTTAAAACACCCGAATATTCGATATTTTTGTGTCCCAAAAGCCATCTGTACATGCATACTCCGTGTTAGAGTATTTTTAAAATACAGGCCTAAAACATGCTCAAAATCGATATTTTAGCTGCCCAAAGTCAATATGTGTATGCATCTTCTGTACCCGTTTATATCTCAAATTCAGGCTCAAAACACCCGAAAATTCGATATTTTTGGGTCCCAAAAGCTATCTGTACATGTCTACTCCGTGTTAGAGTATTTTTAAAATACAGGCCCAAAACATACTAAAAATCGATATTTTAGGTGCCCAAAGTCGATATGTGCATGCATCTTCTGTACCCGTTTATATCTCACATTCAGGCTCAAAACACCCGAAAATTCAATATTTTTGGGTCCCAGAAGCGATCTGTACGTGCATACTCCGTGTTAGAGTGTTTTTAAAATACAGGCCCAAAACATGCTAAAAATCGATATTTTATGTGGCCAAAGTCAATATGTGTATGCATCTTCTGTACCCGTGTATATCCCTAATTCAGGTTCAAAACACCAGAAAATTCGATATTTTGGGGTCCCAGAAGCGATCTGTACATGCCTACTCCTTGCTAGAATGTTTTCAAGATACAGACCCAAAACATGCTCAAAATCGATATTTTAAGTGCAAAAAGTCGATATGTGCATGCATCTTCTGTACCCGTTTATATCTCAAATTCAGGCTCAAAACAAACGAAAAATCAATGTTTTTGGGTCCCAGAAGCGATCTGTACGTGCATACCCCGTGTTAGAGTGTTTTTAAAATACAGGCCCAAAACATGCTGAAAATCGATATTTTATGTGCCCAAAGTCAATATGTGTATGCATCTTCTGTACCCGTGTATATCCCTAATTCAGGTTCAAAACACCAGAAAATTCGATATTTTGGGGTCCCAGAAGCGATCTGTACATGCCTACTCCTTGCTAGAATGTTTTCAAGATACAGACCCAAAACATGCTCAAAATCGATATTTTAGGTGCAAAAAGTCGATATGTGCATGCATCTTCTGTACCCGTTTATATCTCAAATTCAGGCTCAAAACTCCGAAAATTCGACATTTTTGGGTCCCTTAAGCAATCTATACATGCCTACTCAGTGCTAGAATGTTTTTAAAATACTGGCCCAAAACATGCTATAAATCGATATTTTAGGTGTCTAAAGTCGATATGTGCATGCATCTTCTGTACCCGTTTAAATCTCAAATTCAGGCACAAAACACCCAAAAAATCGATATTTTTTTGTCCCTTAAGCGATCTGTACATGCATACTCCGTGTTAGAGTATTTTAAAAATACAGGCCCAAAACATGCTGAAAATCGATATTTTAGCTGCCCAAAGTCAATATGTGTATGCATCTTCTGTACCCGTCTCTATCTCAAATTCAGGTTCAAAACACCAGAAAATTCGATATTTTTGGGTCCCCGAAGCGATCTGTACATGCCTACTCCGTGTTAGAGTATTTTCAAAATACAGGCCAAAAACATGCACAAAATCGATATTTTAGGTGCCCAAAGTCGATATGTGCATGCATCTTCTGTATCCGTCTATATCCCAAATTCAGGTTCAAAACACCAGAAAATTCGATATTTTGGGGTCCCAGAAGCGATCTGTACATGCCTACTCCTTGCTAGAATTTTTTCATGATACAGACCCAAAACATGCTCAAAATCGATATTTTAGGTGCAAAAAGTCGATATGTGCATGCATCTTCTGTACCCGTTTATATCTCAAATTCAGGCTCAAAACACCCGAAAATTCGATATTTTTGGGTACCAGAAGCGATCTGTACGTGCATACTCCGTGTTAGAGTGTTTTTATAATACAGGCCCAAAACATGCTGAAAATCAAAGTTTTAGGTTCCCAAAGTCAATATGTGTATGCATCTTCTGTACCCGTGTATATCCCAAATTCAGGTTCAAAACACTCGAAAATTCTATATTTTAGGGTCCCAGAAGCAATCTGTACATGCCTACTTCTTGCTAGAATGTTTTCAAGATACACACCCAAAACATGCTCAAAATCGATATTTTAGGTGCAAAAAGTCGATATGTGCATGCATCTTCTGTACCCTTTTATATATCAATTTCAGGCTCAAAACACCCGAGAATTCGATATTTTTTTTGTCCCCGAAGCGATCTGTACATGCCTACTCCGTGTTAGAGTGTTTTCAAAATATAGGCCCAAAACATGCTCAAAATCGATATTTTTGGTGCCCAAAGTCGATATGTGCATGCATCTTCTGTATCCGTCTATATTCCAAATTCAGGTTCAAAACCCCGAAAATTCGATATTTTTGGGTTCCAGAAGCGATCTGTACATGCCTACTCTTTGCTAGAATTTTTTCAAGATACAGACCCAAAACATGCTCAAAATCGATATTTTAGGTGCAAAAAGTCGATATGTGCATGCATCTTCTGTACCCGTTTATATCTCAAATTCAAGCTCAAAACACCCGAAAATTCGATATTTTTAGGTCCCAAAAGCGATCTGTACATGTCTACTCCGTGTTAGAGTATTTTTAAAATACAGGCCCAAAACATACTAAAAATCGATATTTTAGGTGCCCAAAGTCGATATGTGCATGCATCTTCTGTACCCGTTTATATCTCAAATTCAGGCTCAAAACAAACGAAAAGTCAATGTTTTTGGGTCCCAGAAGCGATCTGTACGTGCATACCCCGTGTTAGAGTGTTTTTAAAATACAGGGCCAAAACATGCTGAAAATCGATATTTTATGTGCCCAAAGTCAATATGTATATGCATTCTCTGTACCCGGTTATATCTCAAATTCAGGCTCAAAACACCCGAAAATTCAATATTTTTGGGTCCCAGAAGCGATCTGTACATGCCTACTCAGTGCTAGAATGTTTTCAAAATAGAGGGTCAGAACATTCTAAAAATCGATATTTTGGGTGCCCAAAGTCGATATGTGCATGCATCTTCTGTACCCGTTTATATCTCAAATTCAGGCTCAAAACACTCAAAAATTTAATGTTTTTGGGTCCCAGAAGCGATCTGTACGTGCATACTCCGTGTTAGAGTGTTTTTAAAATACAGGCCCAAAACATGCTGAAAATCGATATTTTATGTGCCCAAAGTCAATATGTGTATGCATCCTCTGTACCCGGTTATATATCAAATTCAGGCTCAAAACTCCGAAAATTCGATATTTTTATGTCCCAGAAGCGATCTGTACATGCATACTCAGTGTTAGAGTGTTTTTAAAATGCAGGCCCAAAACATGCTGAAAATTGATATTTTAGGTGCACAAAGTCAATATGTGTATGCATTCTCTGTACCCGGTTATATCTCAAATTCAGGCTCAAAACACAAGAAAATTCAATATTTTTGGGTCCCAGAAACGATCTGTACATGCTTACTCAGTGCTAGAATGTTTTCAAAATAGAGGCTCAGAACATGCTAAAAATCGATATTTTGGGTGCCCAAAGTCGATATGTGCATGCATCTTCTCTACCCGTTTATTTCTCAAATTCAAGCTCACAACACCCAAAAATTCGATATTTTTGTGTCCCAGGAGCGATCTGTACGTGTCTATTCCGTGTTAGTGTTTTAAAAATATAGACCCAAAATATGCTCAAAATCGATATTTTGGGTGCCCAAAGTCGATATGTGCATGCATCTTCTGTACCCGTTTATGTCTCAAATTCAGACTCAAAACACCCGAATATTCGATATTTTTGGGTCCCAAAAGCCATCTGTACATGCATACTCCGTGTTAGAGTATTTTTAAAATACAGGCCAGAAACATGCTGAAAATCGATATTTTAGCTGCCCAAAGTCAATATGTGTATGCATCTTCTGTACCCGTTTATATCTCAAATTCAGGCTCAAAACACCCGAAAATTCGATATTTTTAGGTCCCAAAAGCGATCTGTACATGTCTACTCCGTGTTAGAGTATTTTTAAAATACAGGCCCAAAACATACTAAAAATCGATATTTTAGGTGCCCAAAGTCGATATGTGCATGCATCTTCTGTACCCGTTTATATCTCACATTCAGGCTCAAAACACCCGAAAATTCAATATTTTTGGGTCCCAGAAGCGATCTGTACGTGCATACTCCGTGTTAGAGTGTTTTTAAAATACAGGCCCAAAACATGCTAAAAATCGATATTTTATGTGGCCAAAGTCAATATGTGTATGCATCTTCTGTACCCGTGTATATCCCTAATTCAGGTTCAAAACACCAGAAAATTCGATATTTTGGGGTCCCAGAAGCGATCTGTACATGCCTACTCCTTGCTAGAATGTTTTCAAGATACAGACCCAAAACATGCTCAAATTCGATATTTTAAGTGCAAAAAGTCGATATGTGCATGCATCTTCTGTATCCGTTTATATCTCAAATTCAGGCTCAAAATACCCGAAAATTCGATATTTTTAGGTCCCAAAAGCGATCTGTACATGTCTACTCCGTGTTAGAGTATTTTTAAACTACAGGCCCAATACATACTAAAAATCGATATTTTAGGTGCCCAAAGTCGATATGTGCATGCATCTTCTGTACCCGTTTATATCTCAAATTCAGGCTCAAAACAAACGAAAAATCAATGTTTTTGGGTCCCAGAAGCGATCTGTACGTGCATACCCCGTGTTAAAGTGTTTTTAAAATACAGGCCCAAAACATGCTGAAAATCGATATTTTATGTGCCGAAAGTCAATATGTGTATGCATTCTCTGTACCCGTTTATATCTCAAATTCAGGCTCAAAACACAAGAAAATTCAATATTTTTGGGTCCCAGAAGCGATCTGTACATGCCTACTCAGTGCTAGAATGTTTTCAAAATAGAGGCTCAGAACATTCTAAAAATCGATATTTAGGGTGCCCAAAGTCGATATGTGCATGCATCTTCTGTACCCGTTTATATCTCAAATTCAGGCTCAAAACACCCAAAAATTCGATATTTTTGTGTTGCAGGAGCGATCTGTACGTGTCTATTCCGTGTTAGAGTATTTTAAAAATACAGGCCCAAAATATGCTCAAAATCGATATTTTGGGTGCCGAAAGTCGATTTGTGCATGTATCTTCTGTACCCGTTTATGTCTCAAATTCAGACTTAAAACACCCGAATATTCGATATTTTTGTGTCCCAAAAGCCATCTGTACATGCATACTCCGTGTTAGAGTATTTTTAAAATACAGGCCTAAAACATGCTGAAAATCGTTATTTTAGCTGCCCAAAGTCAATATGTGTATGCATCTTCTGTACCCGTTTATATCTCAAATTCAGGCTCAAAACACCCGAAAATTCGATATTTTTGGGTCCCAGAAGCGATCTGTACATGCCTACTCAGTGCTAGAATGTTTTCAAAATAGAGGCTCAGAACATTCTAAAAATCGATATTTTGGGTGCCCAAAGTCGATATGTGCATGCATCTTCTGTACCCGTTTATATCTCTAATTCAGGCTCAAAACACCCAAAAATTCGATATTTTTGTGTCGCAGGATCGATCTGTACGTGTCTATTCCGTGTTAGAGTATTTTAAAAATACAGGCCCAAAATATGCTCAAAATCGATATTTTGGGTGCCCAAAGTCGATATGTGCATGCATCTTCTGTACCCGTTTATGTCTCAAATTCAGACTTAAAACACCCGAATATTCGATATTTTTGTGTCCCAAAAGCCATCTGTACATGCATACTCCGTGTTAGAGTATTTTTAAAATACAGGCCTAAAACATGCTGAAAATCGATATTTTAGGTGCCCTAAGTCGATATGTGCATGCATCTTCTGTACTTGTCTATATCCCAAATTCAGGTTCAAAACACTCGAAAATTCGATATTTTTGGGTCCCAGAAGCAATCTGTACATGCCTACCTCTTGCTAGAATGTTTTCAAGATACAGACACAAAACATGCCTAAAATCGATATTTTAGGTGCAAAAAGAAGAAATGTGCATGCATTTTCTGTACCCGTTCATATCTCAAATTCAGGCTCAGAACACCCGAAAATTCGATTTATTTGGGTCCCAGAAGCGATCTGTACGTGTCTAGTCAGTGTTAGAGTATTTTAAAAATTCAGGCCCAAAACATGCTCAAAATCGATATTTTTGGTGCCCAAAGTCGATATGTGCATGCATCTTCTGTACCCGTTTATATCTCAAATTTAGGCTCAAAACACCCAAAAAATCGATATTTTTGGGTCCCAAAAGCGTTTTGTACATGCCTACTCCTTGCTAGAATGTTTTCAAGATACAGACCCAAAACATGCTCAAAATCGATATATTAATTGCAAAAAGTCGATATGTGCATGCATTTTCTGTACCCGTTTGTATCTCAAATTCAGGCTCAAAACACCGAAAATTCGATATTTTGGGGTCCCCGAAGCCATCTGTACATGCCTACTCCGTGTTAGAGTTTTTTTAAAATACAGGCCCATAACATGCTCAAAATCGATATTTTAGGTGCCCAAAGTCGATATGTGCATGCATCTTCTGTACCCGGTTATATCCCAAATTCTGGCTCAAAACCCCCGAAAATTCGATATTTTTGGGTCCCAGAAGCGATCTGTACATGCCTACTCCTTGCTAGAATATTTTCAAATTATACGCCCAAAACATACTAAAAATCGATATTTTGGGTTCCAAAGTCGATATGTGCATGCATCTTCTGTACCCGTTTATATCTCAAATTCAGGCTCAAAACACCCAAAAAAATCGATATTTTTGTGTCCCAGAAGCTATCTGTACATGTCTACACCGTGTTTGAGAATTTTCAAAATACAGGCCCAAAAGATGCTCAAAATCGATATTATTGGTGCCCAAAGTCGATATGTGCATGCATCTTCTGTACCCGTTTATATCTCAAATTCAGGCTCAAAACACTCAAAAATTTAATATTTTTGGGTCCCAGAAGCGATCTGTACGTGCATACTCCGTGTTAGAGTGTTTTTAAAATACAGGCCCAAAACATGCTGAAAATCGATATTTTATGTGCCCAAAGTCAATATGTGTATGCATCCTCTGTACCCGGTTATATATCAAATTCAGGCTCAAAACTACGAAAATTCGATATTTTTATGTCCCAGAAGCGATCTGTACATGCATACTCCGTGTTAGAGTGTTTTTAAAATGCAGGCCCAAAACATGCTGAAAATTGATATTTTATGTGCCGAAAGTCAATATGTGTATGCATTCTCTGTACCCGGTTATATCTCAAATTCAGGCTCAAAACTCCGAAAATTCGATATTTTTATGTCCCAGAAGCGATCTGTACATGCATACTCCGTGTTAGAGTGTTTTTAAAATGCAGGCCCAAAACAATACTGAAAATTGATATTTTAGGTGCACAAAGTCAATATGCGCATGCATCTTCTGTACCCGTTTATGTCTCAAATTCAGACTCAAAACACCCGAATATTCGATATTTTTGGGTCCCAAAAGCCATCTGTACATGCATACTCCGTGTTAGAGTATTTTTAAAATACAGGCCTAAAACATGCTGAAAATCGATATTTTAGCTGCCCAAAGTCAATATGTGTATGCATTCTCTGTACCCGGTTATATCTCAAATTCAGGCTCAAAACACCAAAAAAATTCAATATTTTTGGGTCCCAGAAACGATCTGTACATGCCTACTCAGTGCTAGAATGTTTTCAAAATAGAGGCTCAGAACATTCTAAAAATCGATATTTTGGGTGCCCAAAGTCGATATGTGCATGCATCTTCTGTACCCGTTTATATCTCAAATTCAGGCTCAAAACACCCAAAAATTCGATATTTTTGTGTCGCAGGAGCGATCTGTACGTGTCTATTCCGTGTTAGAGTATTTTAAAAATACAGGCCCAAAATATGCTCAAAATCGATATTTTGGGTGCCCAAAGTCGATATGTGCATGCATCTTCTGTACCCGTTTATGTCTCAAATTCAGACTCAAAACACCCGAATATTCGATATTTTTGGGTCCCAAAAGCCATCTGTACATGCCTACTCCGTGCTAGAGTATTTTCAAAATACAAGCCCAAAACATGCTCAAAATCGATATTTTAGGTGCCCAAAGTCGATATGTGCATGCATCTTCTGTACTTGTCTATATCCCAAATTCAGGTCCAAAACACTCGAAAATTCGATATTTTTGGGTCCCAGAAGCAATCTGTACATGCCTACTTCTTGCTAGAATGTTTTCAAGATACAGACCCAAAACATGCTTAAAATCGGTATTTTAGGTGCAAAAAGAAGAAATGTGCATGCATTTTCTGTACCCGTTCATATCTCAAATTCAGGCTCAGAACACCCGAAAATTCGATTTATTTGGGTCCCAGAAGCGATCTGTACGTGTCTAGTCAGTGTTAGAGTATTTTAAAAATTCAGGCCCAAAACATGCTCAAAATCGATATTTTTGGTGCCCAAAGTCGATATGTGCATGCATCTTCTGTACCCGTTTATATCTCAAATTCAGGCTCAAAACACCCGAAAATTCAATGTTTTTGGGTCCCAGAAGCGATCTGTACATGCCTACTCCTTGCTAGAATGTTTTCAAGATACAGACCCAAAACATGCTCAAAATCGATATTTTAAGTGCAAAAAGTCGATATGTGCATTCATCTTCTGTACCCGTTTATATCTCAAATTCAGGCTCAAAACTCCGAAAATTCGATATTTTTGGGTCCCTTAAGCGATCTGTACATGCCTACTCAGTGATAGAATGTTTTTAAAATACAGGCTTAAAACATGCTATAAATCGATATTTTGGGTGCCCAAAGTCGATATGTGCATGCATCTTCTGTACCCGTTTATATCTCAAATTCAGACTCAAAACTCCCGAATATTCGATATTTTTGTGTCCCAAAAGCCATCTGTACATGCATACTCCGTGTTAGAGTATTATCAAAATACAGGCCTAAAACATGATGTAAATCGATATTTTAGCTGCCCAAAGTCAATATGTGTATGCATCTACTGTACCCGTCTATATCCCAAATTCAGGTTCAAAACACGAGAAAATTCCATATTTTTGGGTCCCAGAAGCGACCTGTACATGCCTACTCCTTGCTAGAATGTTTTCAAGAAACAGACTCAAAACATGCTTTAAATCGATATTTTAGGTTCAAAAAGTCGATATGTGCATGCATCCTCTGTAACCGGTTATATCCCAAATTCTGGGTCAAAACCCCCGAAAATTCGATATTTTTGGGTCCCAGAAGCGATCTGTACATGCCTACTCAGTGCTAGAATATTTTCAAATTATACGAACAAAACATACTAAAAATCGATATTTTGGGTGCCAAAGTCGATATGTGCATGCATCTTCTGTACCCGTTTATATCTCAAATTTAGGCTCAAAACACCCAAAAAATCGATATTTTTGGGTCCCAGAAGCGTTCTGTACATGCCTACTCCTTGCTAGAATGTTTTCAAGATACAGACCCAAAACATGCTCAAAATCGATATATTAATTGCAAAAAGTCGATATGTGCATGCATTTTCTGTACCCGTTTATATCTCAAATTCAGGCTCAAAACACCGAAAATTCGATATTTTTGGGTCCCCGAAGCCATCTGTACATGCCTACTCCGTGTTAGAGTTTTTTTAAAATACAGGCCCATAACATGCTCAAAATCGATATTTTAGGTGCCCAAAGTCGATATGTGCATGCATCTTCTGTACCCGGTTATATCCCAAATTCTGGCTCAAAACCCCCGATTATTCGATATTTTTGGGTCCCAGAAGCGATCTGTACATGCCTACTCCTTGCTAGAATATTTTCAAATTATACGCCCAAAACATACTAAAAATCGATATTTTGGGTTCCAAAGTCGATATGTGCATGCATCTTCTGTACCCGTTTATATCTCAAATTCAGGCTCAAAACACCCAAAAAAATCGATATTTTTGTGTCCCAGAAGCTATCTGTACATGTCTACACCGTGTTTGAGAATTTTCAAAATACAGGCCCAAAAGATGCTCAAAATCGATATTATAGGTGCCCAAAGTCGATATGTGCCTGCATCTTCTGTACCCGTTTATATCTCAAATTCAGGCTCAAAACACTCAAAAATTTAATGTTTTTGGGTCCCAGAAGCGATCTGTACGTGCATACTCCGTGTTAGAGTGTTTTTAAAATACAGGCCCAAAACATGCTGAAAATCGATATTTTATGTGCCCAAAGTCAATATGTGTATGCATCCTCTGTACCCGGTTATATATCAAATTCAGGCTCAAAACTACGAAAATTCGATATTTTTATGTCCCAGAAGCGATCTGTACATGCATACTCCGTGTTAGAGTGTTTTTAAAATGCAGGCCCAAAACATGCTGAAAATTGATATTTTATGTGCCGAAAGTCAATATGTGTATGCATTCTCTGTACCCGGTTATATCTCAAATTCAGGCTCAAAACTCCGAAAATTCGATATTTTTATGTCCCAGAAGCGATCTGTACATGCATACTCCGTGTTAGAGTGTTTTTAAAATGCAGGCCCAAAACATGCTGAAAATTGATATTTTAGGTGCACAAAGTCAATATGCGCATGCATCTTCTGTACCCATTTATGTCTCAAATTCAGACTCAAAACACCCGAATATTCGATATTTTTGGGTCCCAAAAGCCATCTGTACATGCATACTCCGTGTTAGAGTATTTTTAAAATACAGGCCTAAAACATGCTGAAAATCGATATTTTAGCTGCCCAAAATCAATATGTGTATGCATTCTCTGTACCCGGTTATATCTCAAATTCAGGCTCAAAACACCCGAAAATTCAATATTTTCGGGTCCCAGAAACGATCTGTACATGCCTACTCAGTGCTAGAATGTTTTCAAAATAGAGGCTCAGAACATTCTAAAAATCGATATTTTGGGTGCCCAAAGTCGATATGTGCATGCATCTTCTGTACCCGTTTATATCTCAAATTCAGGCTCAAAACACCCAAAAATTCGATATTTTTGTGTCGCAGGAGCGATCTGTACGTGTATATTCCGTGTTAGAGTATTTTAAAAATACAGGCCCAAAATATGCTCAAAATCGATATTTTGGGTGCCCAAAGTCGATATGTGCATGCATCTTCTGTACCCGTTTATGTCTCAAATTCAGACTCAAAACACCCGAATATTCGATATTTTTGGGTCCCAAAAGCCATCTGTACATGCATACTCCGTGTTAGAGTATTTTTAAAATACAGGCCTAAAACATGCTGAAAATCGATATTTTAGCTGCCCAAAGTCAATATGTGTATGCATTTTCTGTACCCGTTTATATCTCAAATTCAGGCTCAAAACACCCGAAAATTCGATATTTTTGGGTCCCAAAAGCTATCTGTACATGTCTACCCCGTGTTAGAGTATTTTTAAAATACAGGCCCAAAACATACTAAAAATCGATATTTTAGGTGCCAAAAGTCGATATGTGCATGCATCTTCTGTACCCGTTTATATCTCAAATTCAGGCTCAAAACACCCGAAAATTCAATATTTTTGGATCCCAAAAGCCATCTGTACGTGCATACTCCGTGTTAGAGTGTTTTTAAAATACAGGCCCAAAACATGCTGAAAATCGATATTTTATGTGCCCAAAGTCAATATGTGTATGCATCTTTTGTACCCGTGTATATCCCTAATTCAGGTTCAAAACACCCGAAAATTCGATATTTTGGGGTCCCAGAAGCGATCTGTACATGCCTACTCCTTGCTAGAATGTTTTCAAGATACAGACCCAAAACATGCTCAAAATCGATATTTTAAGTGCAAAAAGTCGATATGTGAATGCATCTTCTGTACCCGTTTATATCTCAAATTCATGCTCAAAACTCCGAAAATTCGATATTTTTGGGTCCCTTAAGCAATCTGCACATGCCTACTCAGTGCTAGAATGTTTTTAAAATACAGGCCCAAAACATGCTATAAATCGATATTTTAGGTGTCTAAAGTCGATATGTGCATGCATCATCTGTACCCGTTTATATCCCAAACTCTCGTTCAAAACACCAGAAACTTCGATATTTTGGGGTCCCAGAAGCGATCTGTACATGCCTACTCAGTGCTAGAATATTTTCAAATTATACGCCCAAAACATACTAAAAATCGATATTTTGGGTGTCAAAGTCGATATGTGCATGCATCTTCTGTACCCGTTTATATCTCAATTTCAGGCTCAAAACACCCGAAAATTCAATGTTTTTTGGTTCCAGAAGCGATATGTACGTGCATACTCCGTGTTAGAGTGTTTTTAAAATACAGGCCCAAAACATGCTGAAAATCGATATTTTATGTGCCCAAAGTCAATATGTGTATGCATCCTCTGTACCCGGTTATATCTCAAATTCAGGCTCAAAACTCCGAAAATTCGATATTTTTATGTCCCAGAAGCGATCTGTACATGCATACTCCGTGTTAGAGTGTTTTTAAAATGCAGGCCCAAAACATGCTGAAAATTGATATTTTAGGTGCACAAAGTCAATATGTGTATGCATTCTCTGTACCCGGTTATATCTCAAATTCAGGCTCAAAACACCCGAAAATTCAATATTTTTTGGTCCCAGAAACGATCTGTACATGCCTTCTCAGTGCTAGAATGTTTTCAAAATAGAGGCTCAGAACATGCTAAAATTCGATATTTTGGGTGCCCAAAGTCGATATGTGCATGCATCTTCTGTACCCGTTTATATCTCAAATTCAGGCTCAAAACACCCAAAAATTCGATATTTTTGTGTCCCAGGAGCAATCTGTACGTGTCTATTCCGTGTTAGTGTTTTAAAAATATAGACCCAAAATATGCTCAAAATCGATATTATGGGTGCCCAAAGTCGATATGTGCATGCATCTTCTGTACCCGTTTATGTCTCAAATTCAGACTCAAAACACCCGAATATTCGATATTTTTGGGTCCCAAAAGCCATCTGTACATGCATACTCCGTGTTAGAGTATTTTTAAAATACAGGCCAAAAACATGCTGAAAATCGATATTTTAGCTGCCCAAAGTCAATATGTGTATGCATCTTCTGTACCCGTTTATATCTCAAATTCAGGCTCAAAACACCCGAAAATTGGATATTTTTAGGTCCCAAAAGCGATCTGTACATGTCTACTCAGTGTTAGAGTATTTTTAAAATACAGGCCCAAAACATACTAAAAATCGATATTTTAGGTGCCCAAAGTCGATATGTGCATGCATCTTCTGTACCCGTTTATATCTCAAATTCAGGCTCAAAACAAACGAAAAATCAATGTTTTTGGGTCCCAGAAGCGATCTGTACGTCTATACCCCGTGTTAGAGTGTTTTTAAAATACAGGCCCAAAACATGCTAAATTTCGATATTTTAAGTGCCCAAAGTCAATATGTGTATGCATTCTCTGTACCCGTTTATATCTCAAATTCAGGCTCAAAACACCCGAAAATTCAATATTTTTGGATCCTAGAAGCGATCTGTACATGCCTACTCAGTGCTAGAATGTTTTCAAAATAGAGGCTCAGAACATTCTAAAAATCGATATTTTGGGTGCCCAAAGTCGATATGTGCATGCATCTTCTGTACCCGTTTATATCTCACATTCAGGCTCAAAACACCCGAAAATTCAATATTTTTGGGTCCCAGAAGCGATCTGTACGTGCATACTCCGTGTTAGAGTGTTTTTAAAATACAGGCCCAAAACATGCTAAAAATCGAAATTTTATGTGGCCAAAGTCAATATGTGTATGCATCTTCTGTACCCGTGTATATCCCTAATTCAGGTTCAAAACACCAGAAAATTCGATATTTTGGGGTCCCAGAAGCGATCTGTACATGCCTACTCCTTGCTAGAATGTTTTCAAGATACAGACCCAAAACATGCTCAAAATCGATATTTTAAGTGCAAAAAGTCGATATGTGCATGCATCTTCTGTACCCGTTTATATCTCAAATTCAGGCTCAAAACACCCGAAAATTCGATATTTTTAGGTCCCAAAAGCGATCTGTACATGTCTACTCCGTGTTAGAGTATTTTTAAAATACAGGCCCAAAACATACTAAAAATCGATATTTTAGGTGCCCAAAGTCGATATGTGCATGCATCTTCTGTACCCGTTTATATCTCAAATTCAGGCTCAAAACAAACGAAAAATCAATGTTTTTGGGTCCCAGAAGCGATCTGTACGTGCATACCCCGTGTTAAATTGTTTTTAAAATACAGGCCCAAAACATGCTGAAAATCGATATTTTATGTGCCCAAAGTCAATATGTGTATTCATTCTCTGTACCCGGTTATATCTCAAATTCAGGCTCAAAACACCCGAAAATTCAATATTTTTGGGTCCCAGAAGCAATCTGTACATGCCTACTCAGTGCTAGAATGTTTTCAAAATAGAGGGTCAGAACATTCTAAAAATCGATATTTTGGGTGCCCAAAGTCGATATGTGCATGCATCTTGTGTACCCGTTTATATCTCAAATTCAGGCTCAAAACACCCAAAAATTCGATATTTTTGTGTCGCAGGAGCGATCTGTACGTGTCTATTACGTGTTAGAGTATTTTAAAAATACAGGCCCAAAATATGCTCAAAATCGATATTTTGGGTGCCGAAAGTCGATATGTGCATGTATCTTCTGTACCCGTTTATGTCTCAAATTCAGACTTAAAACACCCGAATATTCGATATTTTTGTGTCCCAAAAGCCATCTGTACATGCATACTCCGTGTTAGAGTATTTTTAAAATACAGGCCTAAAACATGCTGAAAATCGATATTTTAGCTGCCCAAAGTCAATATGTGTATGCATCTTCTGTACCCGTTTATATCTCAAATTCAGGCTCAAAACACCCGAAAATTCGATATTTTTGGGTCCCAGAAGCGATCTGTACATGCCTACTCAGTGCTAGAATGTTTTCAAAATAGAGGCTCAGAACATTCTAAAAATCGATATTTTGGGTGCCCAAAGTCAATATGTGCATGCATCTTCTGTACCCGTTTATATCTCAAATTCAGGCTCAAAACACCCAAAAATTCGATATTTTTGTGTCGCAGGAGCGATCTGTACGTGTCTATTCCGTGTTAGAGTATTTTAAAAATACAGGCCCAAAATATGCTCAAAATCGATATTTTGGGTGCCCAAAGTCGATATGTGCATGCATCTTCTGTACCCGTTTATGTCTCAAATTCAGACTTAAAACACCCGAATATTCGATATTTTTGTGTCCCAAAAGCCATCTGTACATGCATACTCCGTGTTAGAGTATTTTTAAAATACAGGCCTAAAACATGCTCAAAATCGATATTTTAGCTGCCCAAAGTCAATATGTGTATGCATCTTCTGTACCCGTTTATATCTCAAATTCAGGCTCAAAACACCCGAAAATTCGATATTTTTGGGTCCCAAAAGCTATCTGTACATGTCTACTCCGTGTTAGAGTATTTTTAAAATACAGGCCCAAAACATACTAAAAATCGATATTTTAGGTGCCCAAAGTCGATATGTGCATGCATCTTCTGTACCCGTTTATATCTCACATGCAGGCTCAAAACACCCGAAAATTCAATATTTTTGGGTCCCAGAAGCGATCTGTACGTGCATACTCCGTGTTAGAGTGTTTTTAAAATACAGGCCCAAAACATGCTAAAAATCGATATTTTATGTGGCCAAAGTCAATATGTGTATGCATCTTCTGTACCCGTGTATATCCCTAATTCAGGTTCAAAAACACCTGAAAATTCGATATTTTGGGGTCCCAGAAGCGATCTGTACATGCCTACTCCTTGCTAGAATGTTTTCAAGATACAGACCCAAAACATGCTCAAAATCGATATTTTAAGTGCAAAAAGTCGATATGTGCATGCATCTTCTGTACCCGTTTATATCTCAAATTCAGGCTCAAAACAAACGAAAAATCAATGTTTTTGGGTCCCAGAAGCGATCTGTACGTGCATACCCCGTGTTAGAGTGTTTTTAAAATACAGGCCCAAAACATGCTGAAAATCGATATTTTATGTGCCCAAAGTCAATATGTGTATGCATCTTCTGTACCCGTGTATATCCCTAATTCAGGTTCAAAACACCAGAAAATTCGATATTTTGGGGTCCCAGAAGCGATCTGTACATGCCTACTCCTTGCTAGAATGTTTTCAAGATACAGACCCAAAACATGCTCAAAATCGATATTTTAGGTGCAAAAAGTCGATATGTGCATGCATCTTCTGTACCCGTTTATATCTCAAATTCAGGCTCAAAACACCCGAAAATTCGATATTTTTAGGTCCCAAAAGCGATCTGTACATGTCTACTCCGTGTTAGAGTATTTTTAAAATACAGGCCCAAAACATACTAAAAATCGATATTTTAGGTGCCCAAAGTCGATATGTGCATGCATCTTCTGTACCCGTTTATATCTCAAATTCAGGCTCAAAACAAACGAAAAGTCAATGTTTTTGGGTCCCAGAAGCGATCTGTACGTGCATACCCCGTGTTAGAGTGTTTTTAAAATACAGGGCCAAAACATGCTGAAAATCGATATTTTATGTGCCCAAAGTCAATATGTGTATGCATTCTCTGTACCCGGTTATATCTCAAATTCAGGCTCAAAACACCCGAAAATTCAATATTTTTGGGTCCCAGAAGCGATCTGTACATGCCTACTCAGTGCTAGAATGTTTTCAAAATAGAGGCTCAGAACATTCTAAAAATCGATATTTTGGGTGCCCAAAGTCGATATGTGCATGCATCTTCTGTACCCGTTTATATCTCAAATTCAGGCTCAAAACACCCAAAAATTCGATATTTTTGTGTCCCAGAAGCGATCTGTACATGCATACTCCGTGTTAGAGTGTTTTTTTAAAATGCAAGCCCAAAACATGCTGAAAATTGATATGTTAGGTGCACAAAGTCAATATGTGTATGCATTCTCTGTACCCGGTTATATCTCAAATTGAGGCTCAAAACACCCGAAAATTCAATATTTTTGGGTCCCAGAAGCGATCTGTACATGCCTACTCAGTGCTAGAATGTTTTCAAAATAGAGGCTCAGAACATGCTAAAAATCGATATTTTGGGTGCCCAAAGTCGATATGTGCATGCATCTTCTGTACCCGTTTATATCTCAAATTCAGGCTCAAAACACCCAAAAATTCGATATTTTTGTGTCCCAGGAGCGATCTGTAGATGCATACTCCGTGTTAGAGTATTTTTAAAATACAGGCCTAAAACATGCTGAAAATCGATATTTTAGCTGCCCAAAGTCAATATGTGTATGCATCTTCTGTACCCGTTTATATCTCAAATTCAGGCTCAAAACACCCGAAAATTCAATATTTTTGGGTCCCAGAAGCGATATGTACGTGCATACTCCGTGTTAGAGTGTTTTTAAAATACAGGCCCAAAACATGCTGAAAATCGATATTTTATGTGCCCAAAGTCAATATGTGTATGCATCTTCTGTACCCGTGTATATCCCTAATTCAGGTTCAAAACACCAGAAAATTCGATATTTTGGGGTCCCAGAAGCGATCTGTACATGCCTACTCCTTGCTAGAATGTTTTCAAGATACAGACCCAAAACATGCTCAAAATCGATATTTTAGGTGCAAAAAGTCGATATGTGCATGCATCTTCTGTACCCGTTTATATCTCAAATTCAGGCTCAAAACTCCGAAAATTCGATATTTTGGGTCCCTTAAGCAATCTATACATGCCTACTCAGTGCTAGAATGTTTTTAAAATACTGGCCCAAAACATGCTATAAATAAATATTTTAGGTGTCTAAAGTCGATATGTGCATGCATCTTCTGTACCCGTTTAAATCTCAAATTCAGGCTCAAAACACACAAAAAATCGATATTTTTGTGTCCCTTAAGCGATCTGTACATGCATACTCCGTGTTAGAGTATTTTCAAAATACAGGCCCAAAACATGCTGAAAATCGATATTTTAGCTGCCCAAAGTCAATATGTGTATGCATCTTCTGTACCCGTCTCTATCTCAAATTCAGGTTCAAAACACCCGAAAATTCGATATTTTAGGGTCCCCGAAGCGATCTGTACATGCCTACTCCGTGTTAGAGTATTTTCAAAATACAGGCCCAAAACATGCTCAAAATCGATATTTTAGGTGCCCAAAGTCGATTTGTGAATGCATCTTCTGTATCCGTCTATATCCCAAATTCAGGTTCAAAACACAAGAAAATTCGATATTTTGGGGTCCCAGAAGCGATCTGTACATGCCTACTCCTTGCTAGAATTTTTTCAGGATACAGACCCAAAACATGCTCAAAATCGATATTTTTGGTGCAAAAAGTCGATATGTGCATGCATCTTCTGTACCCGTCTCTATCTCAAATTCAGGTTCAAAACACCCGAAAATTCGATATTTTAGGGTCCCCGAAGCGATCTGTAGATCCGTGTTAGAGTATTTTCAAAATGCAGGCCCAAAACATGCTCAAAATCGATATTTTAGGTGCCCAAAGTCGATATGTGAATGCATCTTCTGTATCCGTCTATATCCCAAATTCAGGTTCCAAACACTCGAAAATTCTATATTTTAGGGTCCCAGAAGCAATCTGTAGATGCCTACTTCTTGCTAGAATGTTCTCAAGATACACACCCAAAACATGCTCAAAATCGATATTTTAGGTGCAAAAAGTCGATATGTGCATGCATCTTCTGTACCCTTTTATATATCAATTTCAGGTTCAAAACACCCAAAAATTCGATATTTTTTTTGTCCCCGAAGCGATCTGTACATGCCTACTCCGTGTTAGAGTGTTTTCAAAATATAGGCCCAAAACATGCTGAAAATCGATATTTTAGGTGCAAAAAGTCGATATGTGCATGCATCTTCTGTACCCGTTTATATCTCAAATTCAGGCTCAAAACACCCGAAAATTCCATATTTTTGTGTCCCAAAAGCGATCTGTACATGTCTACTCCGTGTTAGAGTATTTTTAAAATAGAGGCCGAAAGCATACTAAAAATCGATATTTTAGTTGCCCAAAGTCGATATGTGCATCCATCTTCTATACCCGTTTATATCTCAAATTCAGGCTCAAAACACCCGAAAATTCAATATTTTTGGGTCCCTTAAGCGATCTGTACATGTCTACTCCGTGTTAGAGTATTTTTAAAATAGAGGCCCAAAACATACTAAAAATCGATATTTTAGGTGCCCAAAGTCGGTATGTGCATCCATCTTCTATACCCGTTTATATCTCAAATTCAGGCTCAAAACACCCGAAAATTCAATATTTTTGGGTCCCTTAAGCGATCTGTACATGCATACTCAGTGCTAGAATGTTTTCAAAATATAGGCTCAAAACATGCTAAAAATCGATATTTTAGGTGTCCAAAGTCGATATGTGCATGCTTCTTCTGTACCCTTTATATCTCAAATTTAGGTTCAAAACACCCGAAAATTCGATATTTTTGGGTCCCAAAAGCAATATGTACATGTCTACTCAATGTTAGAGTATTTTTAAAATACAGGCCCAAAACATACTAAAAATCGATATTTTAGGTGCCCAAAGTCGATATGTGCATGCATCTTCTGTACCCGTTTATATCTCAAATTCAGGCTTAAAACACCCGAAAATTCACTATTTTTGGGTCCCTTAAGCGATCTGTACATGCATACTCAGTGCTAGAATGTTTTCAAAATATAGGCTCAAAACATGCTAAAAATCGATATTTTACGTGTCCAAAGTCGATATGTGCATACATCTTTTGTACCCGTTTATATCCCAAATTCAACCTCAAAACACCCGAAAATTCGATATTTTTTGGTTCACAGAAGCAATCTGTACATATCTATTCAATGAAAGAATATTTTTATAATATAGGCCCAAAACAAGCTAAAAATCGATATTATAGGTGCCCAATGTCGATATGTGAATGCATATGCTGTACCCGTTTATATCTCAAATTCAGGCTCAAAACACCCGAAAATTCGATATTTTGGGGTCCCAAAAGCGATCTGTACATGTCTACTCCGTGTTAGAGTATTTTTAAAATACAGGCCCAAAACATACTAAAAATCGATATTTTAGGTGCCCAAAGTCGATATGTGCATGCATCTTCTGTACCCGTTTATATCTCAAATTCAGGCTCAAAACACCCGAAAAATCAATATTTTTGGGTCTCAGAAGCGATCTGTACGTGCATACTCCGTGTTAGAGTGTTTTTAAAATACAGGCCCAAAACATGCTGAAAATCGATATTTTATGTGCCCAAAGTCAATATGTGTATGCATCTTCTGTACCCGTGTATATCCCTAATTCAGGTTCAAAACCCCAGAAAATTCGATATTTTGGGGTCACAGAAGCGATCTGTACATGCCTACTCCTTGCTAGAATGTTTTCAAGATACAGACCCAAAACATGCTCAAAATCGATATTTTAGGTGCAAAAAGTCGATATGTGCATGCATCTTCTGTACCCGTTTATATCTCAAATTCAGGCTCAAAACTCCGAAAATTCGATATTTTTGGGTCCCTTAAGCAATCTATACATGCCTACTCAGTGCTAGAATGTTTTTAAAATACTGGCCCAAAACATGCTATAAATAAATATTTTAGGTGTCTAAAGTCGATATGTGCATGCATCTTCTGTACCCGTTTAAATCTCAAATTCAGGCTCAAAACACCCAAAAAATCGATATTTTTGTGTCCCTTAAGCGATCTGTACATGCATTCTCCGTGTTAGAATATTTTCAAAATACAGGCCCAAAACATGCTGAAAATCGATATTTTAGCTGCCCAAAGTCAATATGTGTATGCATCTTATGTACCCGTCTCTATCTCAAATTCAGGTTCAAAACACCCGAAAATTCGATATTTTTGGGTCCCCGAAGCGATCTGTACATGCCTACTCCGTGTTAGAGTATTTTCAAAATACAGGCCCAAAACATGCTCAAAATCGATATTTTAGGTGCCCAAAGTCGATATGTGCATGCATCTTCTGTATCCGTCTATATCCCAAAATCAGGTTCAAAACACCAGAAAATTCGATATTTTAGGGTCCCAGAAGCGATCTGTACATGCCTACTCCTTGCTAGAATTTTTTCAAGATACAGACCCAAAACATGCTCAAAATCGATATTTTAGGTGCAAAAAGTCGATATGTGCATGCATCTTCTGTACCCGTTTATATCTCAAATTCAGGCTCAAAACACCCGAAAAATCGATATTTTTGGGTACCGGAAGCGATCTGTACGTGCATACTCCGTGTTAGAGTGTTTTTATAATACAGGCCCAAAACATGCTGAAAATCGAAGTTTTAGGTTCCCAAAGTCAATATGTGTATGCATCTTCTGTACCCGTGTATATCCCAAATTCAGGTTCAAAACTCTCGAAAATTCTATATTTTAGGGTCCCAGAAGCAATCTGTACATGCCTACTTCTTGCTAGAATGTTTTCAAGATACACACCCAAAACATGCTCAAAATCGATATTTTAGGTGCAAAAAGTCGATATGTGAATGCATCTTCTGTACCCTTTTATATATCAATTTCAGGCTCAAAACACCCGAAAATTCGATATTTTTTTTGTCCCCGAAGCGATCTGTACATGCCTACTCCGTGTTAGAGTGTTTTCAAAATATAGGCCCAAAACATGCTCAAAATCGATATTTTGGGTGCCCAAAGTCGATATGTGCATGCATCTTCTGTATCCGTCTATATTCCAAATTCAGGTTCAAAACCCCGAAAATTCGATATTTTTGGGTTCCAGAAGCGATCTGTACATGCCTACTCTTTGCTAGAATTTTTTCTAGATACAGACCCAAAACATGCTCAAAATCGATATTTTAGGTGCAAAAAGTCGATATGTGCATGCATCTTCTGTACCCGTTTATATCTCAAATTCAGGCTCAAAACACCCGAAAATTACATATTTTGGGGTCCCAAAAGCGACCTGTACATATCTACTCCGTGTTAGAGTATTTTTAAAATAGAGGCCGAAAACATACTAAAAATCGATATTTTAGTTGCCCAAAGTCGATATGTGCATCCATCTTCTATACCCGTTTATATCTCAAATTCAGGCTCAAAACACCCGAAAATTCAATATTTTTGGGTCCCTTAAGCGATCTGTACATGTCTACTCCGTGTTAGAGTATTTTTAAAATAGAGGCCCAAAACATACTAAAAATCGATATTTTAGGTGCCCAAAGTCATTATGTGCATCCATCTTCTATACCCGTTTATATCTCAAATTCAGGCTCAAAACACCCGAAAATTCAATATTTTTGGGTCCCTTAAGCGATCTGTACATGCATACTCAGTGCTAGAATGTTTTCAAAATATAGGCTCAAAACATGCTAAAAATCGATATTTTACGTGTCCAAAGTCGATATGTGCATACATCTTTTGTACCCGTTTATATCCCAAATTCAACCTCAAAACACCCAAAAATTCGATATTTTTGTGTCCCAGGAGCGATCTGTACATGTCTATTCCGTGTTAGAGTATTTTAAAAATACAGGCCCAAAATATGCTTAAAATCAATATTTTGGGTGCCCAAAGTCGATATGTGCATGCATCTTCTGTACCCGTTTATGTCTCAAATTCAGACTCAAAACACCCGAATATTCGATATTTTTTGGGTCCCAAAAGCCATCTGTACATGCATACTCCGTGTTAGAGTGTTTTTTTAAAATGCAAGCCCAAAACATGCTGAAAAATGATATGTTAGGTACACAATGTCAATATGTGTATGCATTCTCTGTACCCGGTTATATCTCAAATTGAGGCTCAAAATACCCGAAAATTCAATATTTTTGGGTCCCAGAAGGGATCTGTACATGCCTACTCAGTGCTAGAATGTTTTCAAAATAGAGGCTCAGAACATGCTAAAAATCGATATTTTGGGTGCCCAAAGTCTATATGTGCATGCATCTTCTGTACCCGTTTATATCTCAAATTCAGGCTCAAAACACCCAAAAATTCGATATTTTTGTGTCCCAGGAGCGATCTGTACGTGTCTATTCCGTGTTAGAGTATTTTAAAAATACAGGCCCAAAATATGCTCAAAATCAATATTTTGGGTGCCCAAAGTCGATATGTGCATGCATCTTCTGTACCCGTTTATATCTCAAATTCAGGCTCAAAACACCCGAAAATTCGATATTTTAGGGTCCCAAAAGCGATCTGTACATGTCTACTCCGTGTTAGAGTATTTTTAAAATACAGGCCCAAAACATACTAAAAATCGATATTTTAGGTGCCCAAAGTCGATATGTGCATGCATCTTCTGTACCCGTTTATATCTCAAATTCAGGCTCAAAACACCCGAAAATTCAATATTTTTGGGTCCCAGAAGCGATCTGTACATGCATACTCCGTGTTAGAGTATTTTCAAAATACAGGCCCAAAACATGCTCAAAATCGATATTTTAGCTGCCCAAAGTCAATATGTGTATGCATCTTCTGTACCCGTCTCTATCTCAAATTCAGGTTCAAAACACCCGAAAATTCGATATTTTTGGGTCCCCGAAGCGATCTGTACATGCCTACTCCGTGTTAGAGTATTTTCAAAATACAGGCCCAAAACATGCTCAAAATCGATATTTTAGGTGCCCAAAGTCGATATGTGCATGCATCTTCTGTATCCGTCTATATCCCAAATTCAGGTTCAAAACACCAGAAAATTCGATATTTTGGGGTCCCAGAAGCGATCTGTACATGCCTACTCCTTGCTAGAATTTTTTCAAGATACAGACCCAAAACATGCTCAAAATCGATATTTTAGGTGCAAAAAGTCGATATGTGCATGCATCTTCTGTATCCGTTTATATCTCAAATTCAGGCTCAAAACACCCGAAAATTCGATATTTTTGGGTACCAGAAGCGATCTGTACGTGCATACTCCGTGTTAGAGTGTTTTTATAATACAGGCCCAAAACATGCCTAAAATAGAAGTTTTAGGTTCCCAAAGTCAATATGTGTATGCATCTTCTGTACCCGTGTATATCCCAAATTCAGGTTCAAAACACTCGAAAATTCTATATTTTAGGGTCCCAGAAGCAATCTGTACATGCCTACCTCTTGCTAGAATGTTTTCAAGATACACACCCAAAACATGCTCAAAATCGATATTTTAGATGCAAAAAGTCGATATGTGCATGCATCTTCTGTACCCTTTTATATATCAATTTCAGGCTCAAAAAACCCGAAAATTCGATATTTTTCTTGTCCCCGTAGCGATCTGTACATGCCTACTCCGTGTTAGAGTGTTTTCAAAATATAGGCCCAAAACATGCTCAAAATCGATATTTTGGGTGCCCAAAGTCGATATGTGCATGCATCTTCTGTATCCGTCTATATTCCAAATTCAGGTTCAAAACCCCGAAAATTCGATATTTTTGGGTTCCAGAAGCGATCTGTACATGCCTACTCTTTGCTAGAATTTTTTCAAGATACAGACCCAAAACATGCTCAAAATCGATATTTTAGGTGCAAAAAGTCGATATGTGCATGCATCTTCTGTACCCGTTTATATCTCAAATTTAGGCTCAAAACACCCGAAAATTCGATATTTTTGGGTCCAAGAAGTGATCTGTACATGCCTACTCAGTCCTAGAATGTTTTCAAAATATAGGGTCAAAACATGCTAAAAATCGATATTTTATGTGTCCCAAGTCAATATGTGTATGCATCTTCTGTACCCGTTTATATCCCAAATTCAGGCTCAAAACACCCGAAAATTCGATATTTTTGGGTCACAGAAGCGATCTGTACATGCCTACTCTGTGTTAGAGTATTTTCAAAATATAGGCCAAAAACATGCTAAAAATCGATATTTTGGGTGCCCAAAGTTGATATCTGCATGCATCTTCAGTACCCGTTTCTATCTCAAATTCAGGCTAAAAACGACGGAAAAATTAATATTTTTGGGCCCCAAGAAGCGATCTGTACCTGCCTACTCAGTACCAGAATGTTTTCAAAATATAGGCTCAAAACATGCTAAAAATCGATTATTTAGGTGTCCAATGTCGATATGTGCATGCATCTTCTGTACCCGTTTCTATCTAGAATTCAGGCTCAAAACACCCGAAAATTCGATATTTTTGTGTCACAGAAGATATCTGTACATGCCTACTTCGTGTTAGAGTATTTACAAAATACATGTCCAAAACATGCTGAAATTCGATATTTTGGGTGCGCAAAGTCGAAATGTGCATTTATCTTCTGTACCCGTTTATATCTAGAATTCAGGGTCAAAACACCAGAAAATTAGATATTTTTGTGTCACAGAAGATATCTGTACATGCCTACTCTTTGCTAGAATGTTTTCAAGATACAGACCCAAAATATGCTCAAAATCGATATTTTTGGTGCAAAAAGTAGATATGAGCATGCATCTTCAGTACCCGTTTATATCTCAAATGCAGGCTCAAAACACCCAAAATTTCGATATTTTTGGGTCACAGAAGCTATCTGTACATGCCTACTCAGTGAAAGAATATTTTCAAAATATAGGCCATAAACAAGCTAAAAATCGATTTTATAGATTCCCAATGTCGATATGTGCATGCATATGCTGTACCCGTTTATATCTCAAATTCAGGCTCAAAATACCCGAAAATTTAATATTTTTGGGTCCCAGAAGCGATCTGTACATGCCTACTCCGAGTTAGAGTACTTTCAAAATACAGGCCATAAAACATGCTGAAAATCGATATTTTAGGTGCCCAAAGTCGGTATGTGCATGCATCTTCTGTACCCGTTTATATCTCAAATTCATGCTCAAAACACCCGAAAATTCGAGATTTTTGGGTGCCAGAAGCGATCTGTACATGCCTACTCCGTGTTAGAGTATTTTCAAAATACATGCCAAAAACATGCTGAAAATCGATATTTTAGCTACACATAGTCGATATGTGCATGCATCTTCTGTACCCGTTTATATCCCAAATTCAGGCTCAAAACAACCGAAAATTCGATATTTTTGGGTCCCAGAAGCGATCTGTTCATGCCTTCTCCGTGTTTGAGTACTTTCAAAATACAGGCCCAAAACATGCTAAAAATCGATATTTTAGGTGCCCAAAGTGGATATGAGCATGCATCTTCTGTACCCGATTATATCTCAAATTCAGGCTCAAAATTCCCGAAAACTCGATGTTTTTGGGCCCCAGAAGCAATCTGTACATGCCTATTCCGTGTTAGAGTATTTTCAAAATACAGGCCCAAAACATGCTGAAAATCGATATTTGAGGTGCCCAAAGTCAATATGTGTATGCATCTTCTGTACCCGTTTATATCTCAAATTCAGGCTCAAAACACCCGAAAATTCGATATTTTTGGGTCCCAGAAGCGATCTGTACATGCCTACTCTGTGTTAGAGTATTTTCAAAATATAGGCCCAAAACATGTTAAATATCGATATCTTGGGTGCCGAAAGTTGATATCTGCATGCATCTTCAGTACCCGTTTATATCTCAAATTCAGGCTCAAATTGACGGAAAATTCAATTTTTTGGGTCCCAGAAGCGATTTGTACATGCCTACTCAGTGCTAGAATGTTTTCAAAATATAGGCTCAAAACATGCTAAAATTCGATAATTTAGGTTCCCAAAGTCGATATGTGCATGCATCTTCTGTACCCGTTTATATCTCAAATTCATGCTCAAAACACCCGAAAATTCGAGATTTTTGGGTCCCAGAAGCGATCTGTACATACCTACTCCGTATTAGAGTATTTTCAAAATTCAGGCCCAAAACATGCTGAAAATCGATATTTTAGCTCCACAAAGTCGATATGTGCATGCATCTTCTGTACCCGTTTATATCTCAAATTCAGGCTCAAAACACCCGAAAATTCAATATTTTTGGGTCCCAGAAGCGATCTGTACATGCCTACTCTGTGTTAGTGTATTTTTTTAAAATATAGGCTCAAAACATGTTAAAAATCGATAATTTAGGTGTCCAAAGTCGATATGTGCATGCATCTTCTGTACCTGTTTATATCTCAAATTCAGACTCAAGACACCCGAAAATTCGATATTTTTTGGTCCCTGAAGTAACTTGTACATGCCTACGCTTTTCTAGAATGTTTTCAAGATACAGACCCAAAATATGCTCAAAATCGATATTTTAGGTGCAATAAGTGGATATGTGCAAGCATCTTCAGTACCCGTTTATATCTCAAATGCAAGCTCAAAACACCCAAAAATTCAATATTTTTGGGTCCCCGAAGCGATCTTTACATGTCTACTCAGTGCTATAATGTTTTCAAAATATTGGCTTAAAACATGCTAAAAATCGATATTTTACGTGTCCAAAGTCGATATGTGCATACATCTTTTGTACCCGTTTATATCCCAAATTCAGGCTCAAAACACCCGAAAATTCAATATTTTTGGGTTCCAGAAGCGACCTGTATATGCCTACTCCATGTTAGAATGTTTTCAAGATACAGACCCAAAACATGCCCAAAATCGATATTTTAGGTGCAAGAAGTCGATATGTGCATGCATTTTCAGTACCCGTTTATATCTCAAATTCAGTCTCAAAACGCCCGAAAATTCTATATTTTTGGGTCCCAGAAGCGATCTGTACATGCCTACTCTGTGTTAGAGTATTTTCAAAATATAGGCCCAAAACATGTTAAATATCGATATCTTGGATGCCGAAAGTTGATATCTGCATGCATCTTCAGTACCCGTTTATATCTCAAATTCAGGCTCAAATTGACGGAAAATTCAATGTTTTTGGGTCCCAGAAGCGATTTGTACATGCCTACTCAGTGCTAGAATGTTTTCATAATATAGGCTCAAAACATGCTAATATTCGATAATTTAGGTGCCCAAAGTCAATATGTGCATACATCTTTTGTACCCGTTTATATCCCAAATTCAGGCTCAAAACACCCGGAAATTCGATATTTTTGGGTCAGACAAGCGATCTGTACATGCCTACTCAGTAATAGAATATTTTTAAAATATAGGCCCAAAACAAGCTAAAAATCGATATTTTAGCTCCACAAAGTCGATATGTGCATGCATCTTCTGTACCCGTTTATATCTCAAATTCAGGCTCAAAACGCCCGAAAATTCAATATTTTTGGGTCCCAGAAGCGATCTGTACATGCCTACTCTGTGTTAGTGTATTATTTTAAAATATAGGCTTAAAACATGCTAAAAATCGATAATTTATGTGTCCAAAGTCGATATGTGCATGCATCTTCTGTACCTGTTTATATCTCAAATTCAGACTCAAGACACCCGAAAATTCGATATTTTTTGGGTCCCTGAAGGAACTTGTACATGCCTACTCTTTCCTAGAATGTTTTCAAGATACAGACCCAAAAAATGCTCAAAATCGATATTTTAGGTGCAAAAAGTGGCTATGTGCAAGCATCTTCAGTACCCGTTTATATCTCAAATGCAGGCTCAAAACTCCCAAAAATTCAATATTTTTGGGTCCCCGAAGCGATCTGTACATGTCTACTCAGTGCTACAATGTTTTCAAAATATTGGCTTAAAACATGCTAAAAATCGATATTTTACGTGTGCAAAGTCGATATGTGCATACATCTTTTGTACCCGTTTATATCCCAAATTCAGGCTCAAAACACCCGGAAATTCGATATTTTTGGGTCAGACAAGTGATCTGTACATGCCTACTCAGTAATAGAATATTTTTAAAATATAGGCCCAAAACAAGCTAAAAATCGATATTTTAGCTCCACAAAGTCGATATGTGCATGCATCTTCTGTACCCGTTTATATCTCAAATTCAGGCTCAAAACACCCGAAAATTCAATATTTTTGGGTCCCAGAAGCGATCTGTACATGCCTACTCTGTGTTAGTGTATTTTTTTAAAATATAGGCTCAAAACATGCTAAAAATCGATAATTTATGTGTCCAAAGTCGATATGTGCATGCATCTTCTGTACCTGTTTATATCTCAAATTCAGACTCAAGACACCCGAAAATTCGATATTTTTTGGGTCCCTGAAGCAACTTGTACATGCCTACTCTTTTCTAGAATGTTTTCAAGATACAGACCCAAAAAATGCTCAATATCGATATTTTAGGTGCAAAAAGTGGCTATGTGCAAGCATCTTCAGTACCCGTTTATATCTCAAATGCAGGCTCAAAACTCCCAAAAATTCAATATTTTTGGGTCCCCGAAGCGATCTGTACATGTCTACTCAGTGCTACAATGTTTTCAAAATATTGGCTTAAAACATGCTAAAAACCGATATTTTACGTGTCCAAAGTCGATATGTGCATACATCTTTTGTACCCGTTTATATCCCAAATTCAGGCTCAAAACACCCGGAAATTCGATAATTTTGGGTCAGACAAGCGATCTGTACAAGCCTACTCAGTAATAGAATATTTTTAAAATATAGGCCCAAAACAAGCTAAAAATCGATATTTTAGGTGCCCAAAGTCGATATGTGCATGCATCTTCTGTACCCGTTTATATCTCAAATTCAGGCTCCAAACAACCGGAAATTCGATATTTTGGGGTCCCAGAAGCTATCTGCACATGCCGACTCAGATACAGGCCCAAAACATGCTGAAAATCGATATTTTAGGTGCCCAAAGTCAATATGTGTATGCATCTTCTGTACCCGTTTATATCTCAAATTTAGGCTCAAAACCCCCGAAAATTCGATATTTTTCGGTCCCAGAAGCGATCTGTACATGCCTAGTCCGTGTTAGAGTATTTTCAATATACAGGCCCAAAACATGCTGAAAATCGATATTTTAGGTGCCCAAAGTCGATATCTCAAATTCAGGCCCAAAACACCCGCAAATTCGATATTCTGGGGTCCCAGAAGCGATCTGTACATGCTTACTCCGTGTTAGAGTATTTTCAATATACAGGCCCAAAACATACTGAAAATCGATCTTTTTGGTGCCCAAAAGTCGATATGTGGATGCATCTTCTGTACCCGTTTATATTTCAAATTCAGGCTCCAAACACCCGAAAATTCGATATTTTGGAGTCCCAGAAGCGATCTGTACATGCCTACTCAGTGCTAGAATATTTTCAAAATATAGGCCAAAAACATGCTAAAATCGATATTTTAGGTTCCCAAAGTCGATATCTCAAATTCAGGCCCAAAACACCCGAAAATTCGATATTTTGGGGTCACAGAAGCGATCTGTACATGCCTACTCAGATACAGGCTCATAACATGCTAAAAATCGATATTTTAAGTGTCCAAAGTCGATATGTGCATGCATCTTCTGCACCCGTTTATATACCAAATTCAGGCTCAAAACACCCGAAAATTCGATATTTTTGGGTTTCAGAAGCGATCTGTACATGCCTCCTCCGTGTTAGAGTATTTTCCAAATATTGGCCCAAAACATGCTAAAAATCGATATTGTGGGTGCCCAAAGTCGATATGTGCATGCATTTTCTGTACCCGTTTATATCTCAATTTTAGGCTCAAAACACCCGAAAATTCAATATTTTTGGGTTCCAGAAGCGATCTGTACATGCTCTCTCTGTGCTAGAATATTTTACAAAATATAGGCCTAAAACATGCTGAAAATCATTTGTTTTTTTGTGAAGAAAGTCGATATGTGCATGAATCATCTGTACCCGTTTATATCCCAAATTCATTCTCAAAACACCAGAAAATTCGGTATTTTTGGGTCTTAGAAGCGCTCTGTACATGCTTACCCAGTGCTAGATTAAATTCAAAATATAGGGCCAAAACATACTAAAAATCGATATTTTAGGTGCCCAAAGTCGAAATGTTCATGCATCTTCTGTACCCGTTTATATCCCAAATTCAGTCTCAAAACACCTGAAAATTCGATATTTTTGGATTCCAGAAGCAATCTCCACATGCATAGTCAGTGCTAGAATATTTTCATAATACAGGCCCAAAACATGCTTAAAATCGATATTATAGGTGATCAAAGTCGATATCTGCATGCATTTTCTGTTCCCGTTTATATCCCAAATTCAGGCTAAAAACACCTGAAAATTTGATTTTTTTGGGTGCCTGAAGCGATCTGTACATGCCTACTCAGTGTTAGAATATTTTCAAAATACAGGCCCAAAATAAGCTGAAAATCGCAATTTTTGGTGCCCAAAATCGATATGTGCATGAATCATCAGCACTCGCTTGTATCTTAAATTCAGGCCTAAAACACCTTAAAATTCGATAATTTTTGTTCCCAGAAGGGATCTATAAATGCCTACTCAATGTTAAAATATTTTCAAAATACAGACCCAAAACAAGCTGAAAACCGATATTTTATGTGCCCAAAATCCATATGTGCATTCATCTTCTGTACCCGTTTATATCCCAAACTCAGGCTCAAAACACCCGAAAATCCGATATTTTTTGGTCTCAGAAGCAATCTGAACATGCTTACACAATGCTAGAATACATTCAAAATATAGAGCCAAAACATCTTGAAAATCGATACTTCAGGTTACCAAAGTCGATATGTGCATGTATCTTCAGTACAGGTTTCTATCTCAAATTCAGGCTCAAAACACCCGAAAATTCTATATTTTTGGGTCCTAGAAGCAATCTGTACATGCCTACTCCTAGTTAGAATGTTTTCAAGATACAGACCCAAAACATGCTCAAAATCGATATTTTAGGTGCCCAAAAGTCGATATGTGCATGCATCTTCTGTACCCGTTTATATCTCAAATTCTGGCTCAAAACACCCGTAAATTCGATATTTTGGGGTCCCAGAAGCGATCTGTACATGCCTACTCCGTGTTAGAGTATTTTTAATATACAGGCCCAAAACATACTGAAAATCGATCTTTTAGGTGCCCAAAAGTCGATATGTGTATGCATCTTCTTCTGCACACGTTTATATCCCAAATTCAACCTCAAAACACCCGAAAATTCTATATTTTTGGATCCCAGAAGCGATCTGTACATGTCTACTCAGTGCTAGAATGTTTTAAAATATAGGCTTAAAACATGCTAAAAATCAATATTTTATGTGTCCAAAGTCGATATGTGCATACATCTTTTGTACCCGTTTATATCTCAAATTCAGGCTCAAAACACCCGAAACTTCGATATTTTGGGGTCCCAGAAGCGATCTGTACATGCCTACGCAGTGCTAGAATATTTTCAAAATACAGGCCCAAAACATGCTAAAAAATCGATATTTTAGGTGCCTAAAGTCGATATCTCAAATTCAGGCCCAAAACATCCGAAAATTCGATATTTTGGGGTGCCAGAAGCGATCTGTACATGTCTACTCCGTGTTAGAGTATTTTTAATATACAGGCCCAAAACATACTGAAAATCGATCTTTTAGGTGCCCAAAAGTCGATATGCGTATGCATCTTCAGTACTCATTTATATCTCAAATTCAAGCTCAAAACACCCGAAAAGTCAATATTTTTGGTTTTTTTAGAAGCGATCTGTACATGCCTACTCCATGTTAGAGTATTTTCAAAATACAGGCCAAATGTATGCTGAAAATCGATATTTTAGGTGCCCAAAGACAATATGTACATGCATCTTCTGTACCCGTTTAAAACTCAAATTCAGGCTCAAAACACCCGAAAATTCGGTAATTTTGGGTCCAAGAAGCGATCTGTATATGCTTACTCCGTGATAAAGTATTTTAAAAAATACATGCCCAAAACATGCTGAAAATCCATATTTTAGGTGCCCAAAGTCGATTTGTGTATACATCTTCTGTACCCGTTTATATCTCAAAATCAGGCTCAAAACACCCTAAAATTTGATATATTTGGGTCACAGAAGCGATCTGTACATGCCTACTCCGTGTTAGAGTATTTTCAAAATACAGGCCCAAAACATGCTGAAAATCAATATTTTAGGTGCCCAAAGTCAATATGTGCATGCTTCTTCTGTACCCGATTATATCTCAAATTCAGGCTCAAAATATCCGAAAATTCGAAATTTTTGGGTCCCAGAAGCGATCTGTACATGCCTACTTCGTGTTAGAGTATTTTCAAAATAAAGGCCCAAAACATGCTAAAAATCGATATTTTGGGTGCCCAAAGTCGATATGTGCAAGCATTATCTGTACCCGTTTATATCTCAAATTCAGGCTCAAAGCACCCTAAAATTCGTTAATTTTGTGTCCCAGAAGCGATCTGTACATCCCTACTCCATGCTAGAATGTTTTCAAGATACAGACCCAAAACATGCTCAAAATCGATATTTTAGGTGCAAAAAGTCGATATCTGCATGCATCTTCAGTGCCCGTTTATATCTCAAATTCAGGCTCAAAACGCCCGAAAATTCAATATTTTTGGGTCCCAGAAGCGATCTGTACATGCCTACTCTGTGTTAGTGTATTATCTTAAAATATAGGCTTAAAACATGCTAAAAATCGATAATTTATGTGTCCAAAGTCGATATGTGCATGCATCTTCTGTACCTGTTTATATCTCAAATTCAGACTCAAGACACCCGAAAATTCGATATTTTTTGGGTCCCTGAAGGAACTTGTACATGCCTACTCTTTCCTAGAATGTTTTCAAGATACAGACCCAAAAAATGCTCAAAATCGATATTTTAGGTGCAAAAAGTGGCTATGTGCAAGCATCTTCAGTACCCGTTTATATCTCAAATGCAGGCTCAAAACTCCCAAAAATTCAATATTTTTGGGTCCCCGAAGCGATCTGTACATGTCTACTCAGTGCTACAATGTTTTCAAAATATTGGCTTAAAACATGCTAAAAATCGATATTTTACGTGTGCAAAGTCGATATGTGCATACATCTTTTGTACCCGTTTATATCCCAAATTCAGGCTCAAAACACCCGGAAATTCGATATTTTTGGGTCAGACAAGTGATCTGTACATGCCTACTCAGTAATAGAATATTTTTAAAATATAGGCCCAAAACAAGCTAAAAATCGATATTTTAGCTCCACAAAGTCGATATGTGCATGCATCTTCTGTACCCGTTTATATCTCAAATTCAGGCTCAAAACACCCGAAAATTCAATATTTTTGGGTCCCAGAAGCGATCTGTACATGCCTACTCTGTGTTAGTGTATTTTTTTAAAATATAGGCTCAAAACATGCTAAAAATCGATAATTTATGTGTCCAAAGTCGATATGTGCATGCATCTTCTGTACCTGTTTATATCTCAAATTCAGACTCAAGACACCCGAAAATTCGATATTTTTTGGGTCCCTGAAGCAACTTGTACATGCCTACTCTTTTCTAGAATGTTTTCAAGATACAGACCCAAAAAATGCTCAATATCGATATTTTAGGTGCAAAAAGTGGCTATGTGCAAGCATCTTCAGTACCCGTTTATATCTCAAATGCAGGCTCAAAACTCCCAAAAATTCAATATTTTTGGGTCCCCGAAGCGATCTGTACATGTCTACTCAGTGCTACAATGTTTTCAAAATATTGGCTTAAAACATGCTAAAAACCGATATTTTAAGTGTCCAAAGTCGATATGTGCATACATCTTTTGTACCCGTTTATATCCCAAATTCAGGCTCAAAACACCCGGAAATTCGATAATTTTGGGTCAGACAAGCGATCTGTACAAGCCTACTCAGTAATAGAATATTTTTAAAATATAGGCCCAAAACAAGCTAAAAATCGATATTTTAGGTGCCCAAAGTCGATATGTGCATGCATCTTCTGTACCCGTTTATATCTCAAATTCAGGCTCCAAACAACCGGAAATTCGATATTTTGGGGTCCCAGAAGCTATCTGCACATGCCGACTCAGATACAGGCCCAAAACATGCTGAAAATCGATATTTTAGGTGCCCAAAGTCAATATGTGTATGCATCTTCTGTACCCGTTTATATCTCAAATTTAGGCTCAAAACCCCCGAAAATTCGATATTTTTCGGTCCCAGAAGCGATCTGTACATGCCTAGTCCGTGTTAGAGTATTTTCAATATACAGGCCCAAAACATGCTGAAAATCGATATTTTAGGTGCCCAAAGTCGATATCTCAAATTCAGGCCCAAAACACCCGCAAATTCGATATTCTGGGGTCCCAGAAGCGATCTGTACATGCTTACTCCGTGTTAGAGTATTTTCAATATACAGGCCCAAAACATACTGAAAACCGATCTTTTTGGTGCCCAAAAGTCGATATGTGGATGCATCTTCTGTACCCGTTTATATTTCAAATTCAGGCTCCAAACACCCGAAAATTCGATATTTTGGAGTCCCAGAAGCGATCTGTACATGCCTACTCAGTGCTAGAATATTTTCAAAATATAGGCCAAAAACATGCTAAAATCGATATTTTAGGTTCCCAAAGTCGATATCTCAAATTCAGGCCCAAAACACCCGAAAATTCGATATTTTGGGGTCACAGAAGCGATCTGTACATGCCTACTCAGATACAGGCTCATAACATGCTAAAAATCGATATTTTAAGTGTCCAAAGTCGATATGTGCATGCATCTTCTGCACCCGTTTATATACCAAATTCAGGCTCAAAACACCCGAAAATTCGATATTTTTGGGTTTCAGAAGCGATCTGTACATGCCTCCTCCGTGTTAGAGTATTTTCCAAATATTGGCCCAAAACATGCTAAAAATCGATATTGTGGGTGCCCAAAGTCGATATGTGCATGCATTTTCTGTACCCGTTTATATCTCAATTTTAGGCTCAAAACACCCGAAAATTCAATATTTTTGGGTTCCAGAAGCGATCTGTACATGCTCTCTCTGTGCTAGAATATTTTACAAAATATAGGCCTAAAACATGCTGAAAATCATTTGTTTTTTTGTGAAGAAAGTCGATATGTGCATGAATCATCTGTACCCGTTTATATCCCAAATTCATTCTCAAAACACCAGAAAATTCGGTATTTTTGGGTCTTAGAAGCGCTCTGTACATGCTTACCCAGTGCTAGATTAAATTCAAAATATAGGGCCAAAACATACTAAAAATCGATATTTTAGGTGCCCAAAGTCGAAATGTTCATGCATCTTCTGTACCCGTTTATATCCCAAATTCAGTCTCAAAACACCTGAAAATTCGATATTTTTGGATTCCAGAAGCAATCTCCACATGCATAGTCAGTGCTAGAATATTTTCATAATACAGGCCCAAAACATGCTTAAAATCGATATTATAGGTGATCAAAGTCGATATCTGCATGCATTTTCTGTTCCCGTTTATATCCCAAATTCAGGCTAAAAACACCTGAAAATTTGATTTTTTTGGGTGCCTGAAGCGATCTGTACATGCCTACTCAGTGTTAGAATATTTTCAAAATACAGGCCCAAAATAAGCTGAAAATCGCAATTTTTGGTGCCCAAAATCGATATGTGCATGAATCATCAGCACTCGCTTGTATCTTAAATTCAGGCCTAAAACACCTTAAAATTCGATAATTTTTGTTCCCAGAAGGGATCTATAAATGCCTACTCAATGTTAAAATATTTTCAAAATACAGACCCAAAACAAGCTGAAAACCGATATTTTATGTGCCCAAAATCCATATGTGCATTCATCTTCTGTACCCGTTTATATCCCAAACTCAGGCTCAAAACACCCGAAAATCCGATATTTTTTGGTCTCAGAAGCAATCTGAACATGCTTACACAATGCTAGAATACATTCAAAATATAGAGCCAAAACATCTTGAAAATCGATACTTCAGGTTACCAAAGTCGATATGTGCATGTATCTTCAGTACAGGTTTCTATCTCAAATTCAGGCTCAAAACACCCGAAAATTCTATATTTTTGGGTCCTAGAAGCAATCTGTACATGCCTACTCCTAGTTAGAATGTTTTCAAGATACAGACCCAAAACATGCTCAAAATCGATATTTTAGGTGCCCAAAAGTCGATATGTGCATGCATCTTCTGTACCCGTTTATATCTCAAATTCTGGCTCAAAACACCCGTAAATTCGATATTTTGGGGTCCCAGAAGCGATCTGTACATGCCTACTCCGTGTTAGAGTATTTTTAATATACAGGCCCAAAACATACTGAAAATCGATCTTTTAGGTGCCCAAAAGTCGATATGTGTATGCATCTTCTTCTGCACACGTTTATATCCCAAATTCAACCTCAAAACACCCGAAAATTCTATATTTTTGGATCCCAGAAGCGATCTGTACATGTCTACTCAGTGCTAGAATGTTTTAAAATATAGGCTTAAAACATGCTAAAAATCAATATTTTATGTGTCCAAAGTCGATATGTGCATACATCTTTTGTACCCGTTTATATCTCAAATTCAGGCTCAAAACACCCGAAACTTCGATATTTTGGGGTCCCAGAAGCGATCTGTACATGCCTACGCAGTGCTAGAATATTTTCAAAATACAGGCCCAAAACATGCTAAAAAATCGATATTTTAGGTGCCTAAAGTCGATATCTCAAATTCAGGCCCAAAACATCCGAAAATTCGATATTTTGGGGTGCCAGAAGCGATCTGTACATGTCTACTCCGTGTTAGAGTATTTTTAATATACAGGCCCAAAACATACTGAAAATCGATCTTTTAGGTGCCCAAAAGTCGATATGCGTATGCATCTTCAGTACTCATTTATATCTCAAATTCAAGCTCAAAACACCCGAAAAGTCAATATTTTTGGTTTTTTTAGAAGCGATCTGTACATGCCTACTCCATGTTAGAGTATTTTCAAAATACAGGCCAAATGTATGCTGAAAATCGATATTTTAGGTGCCCAAAGACAATATGTACATGCATCTTCTGTACCCGTTTAAAACTCAAATTCAGGCTCAAAACACCCGAAAATTCGGTAATTTTGGGTCCAAGAAGCGATCTGTATATGCTTACTCCGTGATAAAGTATTTTAAAAAATACATGCCCAAAACATGCTGAAAATCCATATTTTAGGTGCCCAAAGTCGATTTGTGTATACATCTTCTGTACCCGTTTATATCTCAAAATCAGGCTCAAAACACCCTAAAATTTGATATATTTGGGTCACAGAAGCGATCTGTACATGCCTACTCCGTGTTAGAGTATTTTCAAAATACAGGCCCAAAACATGCTGAAAATCAATATTTTAGGTGCCCAAAGTCAATATGTGCATGCTTCTTCTGTACCCGATTATATCTCAAATTCAGGCTCAAAATATCCGAAAATTCGAAATTTTTGGGTCCCAGAAGCGATCTGTACATGCCTACTTCGTGTTAGAGTATTTTCAAAATAAAGGCCCAAAACATGCTAAAAATCGATATTTTGGGTGCCCAAAGTCGATATGTGCAAGCATTATCTGTACCCGTTTATATCTCAAATTCAGGCTCAAAGCACCCTAAAATTCGTTAATTTTGTGTCCCAGAAGCGATCTGTACATCCCTACTCCATGCTAGAATGTTTTCAAGATACAGACCCAAAACATGCTCAAAATCGATATTTTAGGTGCAAAAAGTCGATATCTGCATGCATCTTCAGTGCCCGTTTATATCTCAAATTCAGGCTCAAAACACCCAAAAATTCAATATGCTTGGGTCCCCGAAGCAATCTGTACATGTCTACTCAGTGCTAGAATGTTTTAAAATATAGGCTTAAAACATGCTAAAAATCAATATTTTATGTGTCCAAAGTCGATATGTGCATACATCTTTTGTACCCGTGTATATCCCAAATTCATGCTCAAAACACCCGAAAATTCGAAATTTTTGGGTCCCAGAAGCGATCTGTACATGCCTAGTCAGTGATAGAATATTTTCAAAATATAGGCCTAAAACATGCTAAAAATCGATATTTTAGGTGCCAAATGATGATATGTGCATGCATCTTCTGTACCCGTTTATATCTCAATTTCAGGCTCAAAACACCCGAAAAATCGATATTTTTGGGTTCCAGAACCGATCTGTACATGTCTACTCAGAGCTACTGAAGCGATCTGTACATGCCTACTCCGTGTTAGAGTATGTTTTAAAAATACAGGCCCGAAACATGATATAAATCAATATTTTGGGTGCCCAAATTCGATATGTGCATGCATCTTCTGTACGCGATTATATATCTAATTCAGGCTCAAAATACCCGAAAATTCGATATTTTTGTGTTCCAGAAGCGATCTGTACATGCCTACTCCGTGTTAGAGTATTTTCAAAATACAGGCTAAAAACATGCTCAAAATCGATATTTTGGGTGCCCAAAGTCAATATGTGCATGCATCTTCTGCACCCGTTTATATCTCAAATTCAGGCTCAAAGCACCCGAAAATTCGATATTTTGGGGTCCCAGAAGCGATCTGTACATGCCTACTCCGTGTTAGAATAATTTCAAAATATTGGCCTATAACATGCTAAAAATTGATATTTTGGGTGCCTAAAGTCGATATGTGCATGCATCTTCAGCACCCGTTTATATCCCAAATTCAGGCTCAAAACACCCGAAAATTCGATATTTTTGGGTCCCAGAAGCGATCTGTACATGCCTCCTCCGTGTTAGAGTATTTTCCAAATATTGGCCCAAAACATGCGAAAAATCGATATTGTGGGTGCCCAAAGTCGATATGTGCATGCATTTTCGGTACCCGTTTATATCTCAAATTCAGGCTCAAAACACCCGAAATTCGATATTTTTGGGTCCCAGAAGCGATCTGTTCATGCCTACCCCGTGTTAGAGTATTTTCAAAATACAGGCCAAAAAACATGCTCAAAATCGATATTTTGGGTGCCCAAAGTCGATATGTGCATGCATCTTCAGTACCCGTTTACATTCCAAATTGAGGTTCAAAACACCCGAAAATTCAATATTTTTGGGTAACAGAAGCGGTCTGTACATGCTCACTCTGTGCTAGAATATTTTACAAAATATAGGCCTAAAACATGCTGAAAATCGTTTTTTTTTGTGAAGAAAGTCGATATGTGGAAGCATTTTCTGTACCCGTTTATATCTCAAATTCAGGCTCAAAACACCCGAAAATTCGATATTTTTGGGTCCCAGAAGCGATCTGTACATGCTTACCCAGTGCTAGATTAAATTCAAAATATAGGGCCAAAACATACTAAAAATCGATATTTTAGGTGCCCAAAGTCGAAATGTTCATGCATCTTCTGTACCCGTTTATATCCCAAATTCAGTCTCAAAACACCTGAAAATTCGATATTTTTGGATCCCAGAAGCAATCTCCACATGCATAGTCAGTGCTAGAATATTTTCAAAATACAGGCCCAAAACATGCTTAAAATCGATATTATAGGTGATCAAAGTCGATATCTGCCTGCATCTTCTGTTCCCGTTTATATCCCAAATTCAGGCTAAAAACACCTGAAAATTTGATTTTTTTGGGTGCCTGAAGCGATCTGTACATGCCTACTCAGTGTTAGAATATTTTCAAAATACAGGCCCAAAATAAGCTGAAAATCGCAATTTTTGGTGCCCAAAATCGATATGTGCATGAATCATCATCACTTGCTCGTATCCCAAATTCAGGCTTAAAACACCTTAAAATTCGATACTTTTTGTTCCCAGAAGGGATCTGTAAATGCCTACTCAATGTCAAAATATTTTCAAAATACAGACCCAAAACAAGCTGAAAACCGATATTTTATGTGCCCAAAATCCATATGTGCATTCATCTTCTGTACCCGTTTATATCCCAAATTCAGGCTCAAAACACCCGAAAATTCGATATTTTTGGGTCTCAGAAGCAATCTGAACATGCTTACACAATGCTAGAATACATTCAAAATATAGGGCCAAAACATCCTGAAAATCGATACTTCAAGTGACCAAAGTCGATATGTGCATGTATCTTCAGTACCGGTTTCTATCTCAAATTCAGGCTCAAAACACCCGCAAATTCTATATTTTTGGGTCCTAGAAGCGATCTGTACATGCCTACTCCTAGTTAGAATGTTTTCAAGATGCAGAACCAAAACATGCTCAAAATCGATATTTTAGGTGCCCAAATGTCGATATGTGCATGCATCTTCTGTACCCGTTTATATCTCAAATTCAGGCTCAAAACACCCGTAAATTCGATATTTTGGGGTCCCAGAAGCGATCTGTACATGCCTACGCAGTGCTAGAATATTTTCAAAATACATTCCCAAAACATGCTAAAAATCGATATTTTAGGTGCCCAAAGTCGATATCTCAAATTCAAGCCCAAAACACCCGAAAATTCGATATTTTGGGGTCCCAGAAGCGATCTGTACATGGCTACCCCGTGTTAGAGTATTTTTAATATACAGGCCCAAAACATACTGAAAATCGATCTTTTAGGTGCCTAAAAGTTGATATGTGTATGCATCTTCTGCACACGTTTATATCCCAAATTCAACCTCAAAACACCCGAAAATTCGATATTTTTAGGTCCCAGAAGCGATCTGTACATGCCTACTCAGTGCTAGAATGTTTTCAAAATGTAGGCTCAAAACATGCTAAAAATCGATATTTTAAGTGTCCAAAGTCGATATGTGCATGCATCTTCTGTACCCGTTAATATCTCAAATTCAGGCTAAAACACCCGAAAATTCGATATTTTGGTTTCCCAAAAGTGATCTGTACATATCTACTTTGTGCTAGAATATTTTCAAAATATTGGCTCAAAACATGCAATAAAGCGATATTTTAAGTGTCCAAAGTCGATATGTGCATGCATCTTCTGTACCCGTTTATATCTCAAATTCAGGCTCCAAACACCCGAAAATTCGATATTTTGGGGTCCCAAAAGCGATCTGTACATGCCTACTCAGATATAGGCCCAAAACATGCTGAAAATCAATATTTTAGGTGCCCAAAGTCAATATGTGTATGCATCTTCTGCACCCGTTTATATCTCAAATTCAACCACAAAACACCCGAAAATACAATATTTTTCGGTCCCAGAAGCGATCTGTACATGCCTACTCAGTGCTAGAATGTTTTCAAAATATAGGCTCAAAACATGCTAAAAATCGATATTTTAAGTGTCCAAAGTCGATATGTGCATGCATCTTCTGTACCTGTTTATATCTCAAATTCAGGCTCAAAACACCCGAAAATTCGGTATTTTTGGGTCCTAGAAGCGATCTGTACATGCCTACTCCTAGTTAGAATGTTTTCAAGATACAGACCCAAAACATGCTCAAAATCGATATTTTAGGTGCCCAAAAGTCGATATGTGCATGCATCTTCTGTACCCTTTTGTATCTCAAATTCAGGCTCAAAACACACGAAAATTGGATATTTTGGAGTCCCAAAAGCGTTCTGTACATGCCTACTCAGTGCTAGAATATTTTCAAAATTCAGGCCCAAAACATGCTAGAAATCGATATTTTAGGTGCCCAAAGTCGATATTTCAAATTCAATCCCAAAACACCCGAAAATTCGATATTTTGGGGTCCCAGAAGCGATCTGTACTTGCCTTCTCCGTTTTAGAGTATTTTCAAAATACAGGCCCAAAACATGCTGAAAATCGATATTTTAGGTGCCCAGAGTCAATATGTGCATGCATTTTCTGTACCCGTTTATATCTCAAATTCAGGCTCAAAACACCCGAAAATTCGATATTTTGGGGTCCCAGAAGCGATCTGTACATGCTTACTCAGTGCTAGAATATTTTCAAAATATAGGGCCAAAATATGCTAAAAATCGATATTTTAGGTGCCCAAAGTCGATATCTCAAATTTATCCACAAAACACCCGAAAATTCGATATTTTGGGGGTCCCAGAAGCGATCTGTACATGCCTACTCCGTGTTAGAGTATTTTCAAAATACAGGCCCAAAACATACAGAAAATCGATATTTTAGGTGCCCAAAAGTCGATATGTGTATGCATCTTCTGCACCCGTTTATATCCCAAATTCAACCTCAAAACACCCGAAAACTCGATATTTTTGGGTCCCAGAAGCGATCTGTACATGCCTACTCAGTGCTAGAATGTTTTCAAAATATAGGCTCAAAACATGCTAAAAATCGATATTTTAAGTGTCCAAAGTCGATAGGTGCATGCATCTTCTGTACCTGTTTATATCTAAAATTCAGACTCAAAACACCCGAAAATTCGGTATTTTTGGGTCCTAGAAGCGATCTGTACATGCCTACTCCTAGTTAGAATGTTTTCAAGATACAGACCCAAAACATGCTCAAAAACGATATTTTAGGTGCCCAAAGTCGATATCTCAAATTCAGTCCCAAAACACCCGAAAATTCGATATTTTGGGGTCCCAGAAGCGATCTGTACATGCTTACTCCGTGTTAGAGTATTTTCAATATACAGGCCCAAAACATACTGAAAATCGATCTTTTAGGTGCCCAAAAGTCGATATGTGTATGCATCTTCTGCACCCGTTTATATCCCAAATTCAACCTCAAAACACCCGAAAATTCGATATTTTTGGGTCCCAGAAGCGATCTGTACATGCCTACTCAGTGCTAGAATGTTTTCAAAATATAGGCTCAAAACATGCTAAAAATAGATATTTTAAGTGTCCAAAGTCGATATGTGCATGCATCTTCTGTACCCGTTTATATCTCAAATTCAGGCTTAAAACACCCGAAAATTCGATATTTTGGGGTCCCAGAAGTGATCTGTACATATCTACTTTGTGCTAGAATATTTTCAAAATATAGGCTCAAAACATGCTAAAAATCGATATTTTAAATGTCCAAAGTCGATATGTGCATGCATCTTCTGTTCCCGTTTATATCTCAAATTCAGGCTTCAAACACCCGAAAATTCGATATTTTGGGGTCCCAGAAGCGACCTGTACAAGCCTACTCAGATACAGGCCGAAAACATGCTAAAAATCGATATTTTAGGTGCCCAAAGTCAATATGTGTATGCATCTTCTGCACCCGTTTATATCTCAAATTCAACCACAAAACACCCGAAAATTCGATATTTTTCGGTCCCAGAAGCGATCTGTACATGCCTACTCAGTGCTAGAATGTTTTCAAAATATAGGCTCAAAACATGCTAAAAATCGATATTTTAAGTGTCCAAAGTCGATATGTGCATGCATATTCTGTACCCGTTTATATCTCAAATTCAGGCTCAAAACACCCAAAAAATCGATATTTTTGGGTCCTAGAAGCGATCTGTACTTGCCTACTCCTAGTTAGAATGTTTTCAAGATACAGACCCAAAACATGCTCAAAATCGATATTTTAGGTGCCCAAAAGTCGATATGTGCATTCATATTCTGTACCCGTTTGTATCTCAAATTCAGGCTCAAAACACCCGAAAATTCGATATTTGGGGGTCCCAGAAGCGATCTGTACATGCCTAATCAGTGCTAGAATATTTTCAAAATTCAGGCCCAAAACATGCTAGAAATCGATATTTTAGGTGCCCAAAGTCGATATTTCAAATTCAGGCCCAAAACACCCGAAAATTCGATATTTTGGGGTCCCAGAAGCGATCTGTACATGCCTACTCAGATACAGGCCCAAAACATGCTGAAAATCGATATTTTAGGTGCCCAAAGTCAATATGTGTATGCATCTTCTGCACACGTTTATATCTCAAATTCAACCACAAAACACCCGAAAATTCGATATTTTTCGGTCCCAGAAGCGATCTGTACATGCCTACTCAGTGCTAGAATGTTTTCAAAATATAGGCTCAAAACATGCTAAAAATCGATATTTTAAGTGTCCAAAGTCGATAGGTGCATGCATCTTCTGTACCTGTTTATATCTAAAATTCAGACTCAAAACACCCGAAAATTCGGTATTTTTGGGTCCTAGAAGCGATCTGTACATGCCTACTCCTAGTTAGAATGTTTTCAAGATACAGACCCAAAACATGCTCAAAAACGATATTTTAGGTGCCCAAAGTCGATATCTCAAATTCAGTCCCAAAACACCCGAAAATTCGATATTTTGGGGTCCCAGAAGCGATCTGTACATGCTTACTCCGTGTTAGAGTATTTTCAATATACAGTCCCAAAACATACTGAAAATCGATCTTTTAGGTGCCCAAAAGTCGATATGTGTATGCATCTTCTGCACCCGTTTTTATCCCAAATTCAACCTCAAAACCCCCGAAAATTCGATATTTTTGGGTCCCAGAAGCGATCTGTACATGCCTACTCAGTGCTAGAATGTTTTCAAAATATAGGCTCAAAACATGCTAAAAATAGATATTTTAAGTGTCCAAAGTCGATATGTGCATGCATCTTCTGTACCCGTTTATATCTCAAATTCAGGCTTAAAACACCCGAAAATTCGATATTTTGAGGTCCCAGAAGTGATCTGTACATATCTACTTTGTGCTAGAATATTTTCAAAATATAGGCTCAAAACATGCTAAAAATCGATATTTTAAATGTCCAAAGTCGATATGTGCATGCATCTTCTGTTCCCGTTTATATCTCAAATTCAGGCTTCAAACACCCGAAAATTCGATATTTTGGGGTCCCAGAAGCGATCTGTACATGCCTTCTCAGATACAGGCCCAAAACATGCTAAAAATCAATATTTTAGGTGCCCAAAGTCAATATGTGTATGCATCTTCTGCACCCGTTTATATCTCAAATTCAACCACAAAACACCCGAAAATTCGATATTTTTCGGTCCCAGAAGCGATCTGTACATGCCTACTCAGTGCTAGAATGTTTTCAAAATATAGGCTCAAAACATGCTAAAAATCGATAATTTAAGTGTCCAAAGTCGATATATGCATGCATATTCTATACCCGTTTATATCTCAAATTCAGGCTCAAAACACCCGAAAAATCGATATTTTTGGGTCCTAGAAGCGATCTGTACTTGCCTACTCCAAGTTAGAATGTTTTCAAGATACAGACCCAAAACATGCTCAAAATCGATATTTTAGGTGCCCTAAAGTCGATATGTGCATTCATATTCTGTACCCGTTTGTATCTCAAATTCAGGCTCAAAACACCCGAAAATTCGATATTTGGGGGTCCCAGAAGCGATCTGTACATGCCTAATCAGTGCTAGAATATTTTCAAAATTAAGGCCCAAAACATGCTAGAAATCGATATTTTAGGTGCCCAAAGTCGATATTTCAAATTCAGGCCCAAAACACCCGAAAATTCGATATTTTGGGGTCCCAGAAGCGATCTGTACATGCCTACTCAGATACAGGCCCAAAACATGCTGAAAATCGATATTTTAGGTACCCAAAGTCAATATGTGTATGCATCTTCTGTACCTGTTTATATCTCAAATTCAGGCTCAAAACACCCGAAAATTCGGTATTTTTGGGTCCTAGAAGCGATCTGTACATGCCTACTCCTAGTTAGAATGTTTTCAAGATACAGACCCAAAACATGCTCAAAAACGATATTTTAGGTGCCCAAAGTCAATATGTGTATGCATCTTCTGCACCCGTTTATATCTCAAATTCAACCACAAAACACCCGAAAATTCGATATTTTTCGGTCCCAGAAGCGATCTGTACATGCCTACTCAGTGCTAGAATGTTTTCAAAATATAGGCTCAAAACATGCTAAAAATCGATATTTTAAGTGTCCAAAGTCGATATGTGCATGCATATTCTGTACCCGTTTATATCTCAAATTCAGGCTCAAAACACCCGAAAAATCGATATTTTTGGGTCCTAGAAGCGATCTGTACTTGCCTACTCCAAGTTAGAATGTTTTCAAGATACAGACCCAAAACATGCTCAAAATCGATATTTTAGGTGCCCAAAAGTCGATATGTGCATTCATATTCTGTACCCGTTTGTATCTCAAATTCAGGCTCAAAACACCCGAAAATTCGATATTTTGGGGTCCCAGAAGCGATCTGTACATGCCTAATCAGTGCTAGAATATTTTCAAAATTCAGTCCCAAAACATACTGAAAAATCGATATTTTAGGTGCCTAAAAGTCGATATGTGTATGCATCTTCTGCACCCGTTTATATCCCAAATTCAACCTCAAAATACCCGAAAAATCGATATTTTTGGGTCCCTGAAGCTATCTGTACATGCCTACTCAGTGCTAGAATGTTTTCAAAATATATGCTCAAAACATGCTAAAAATCGATATTTTAAATGTCCAAAGTCAATATGTGCATGCATCTTCTGTACCCGTTTATATCTCAAATTCAGGCTAAAAACACCCGAAAACTCGATATTTTGGGTTCCCAGAAGTGATCTGTACATATCTACTTTGTGCTAGAATATTTTCAAAATATAGGCTCAAAACATGCTATAAAGCGATATTTTAAGTGTCCAAAGTCGATATGTGCATGCATCTTCTGTACCGTTTATATCTCAAATTCAGGCTCCAAACACCCGAAAATTCGATATTTTGGGGTCCCAGAAGCGATCTGTACATGCCTACTCAGATACAGGCCCAAAACATGCTCAAAATCGATATTTTAGGTGCGCAAAGTCAATATGTGTATGCATCTTCTGCACCCGTTTATATCTCAAATTCAACCACAAAATACCCGAAAATTCGATATTTTTCGGTCCCAGAAGCGATCTATACATGCCTACTCAGTGCTAGAATGTTTTCAAAATATAGGCTAAAAACATGCTAAAAATAGATATTTTAAGTGTCCAAAGTCGATATGTGCATGCATCTTCTGTACCTGTTTATATCTCAAATTCAGTCTCAAAACACCCGAAAATTCGGTATTTTTGGGTCCTAGAAGCGATCTGTACATGCCTACTCCTAGTTAGAATGTTTTCAAGATACAGACCCAAAACATGCTCAAAATCGATATTTTAGGAGCCCAAAGTCGATATCTCAAATTCAGTCCCAAAACACCCGAAAATTCGATATTTTGGGATCCCAGAAGCGATCTGTACATGTTTACTCCGTGTTAGAGTATTTTCAATATACAGGCCCAAAACATACTGAAAATCGATCTTTTAGGTGCCCAAAAGTCGATATGTGTATGCATCTACTGCACCCGTTTATATCCCAAATTCAACCTCAAAACACCCGAAAATTCGATATTTTTGGGTCCCAGAAGCGATCTGTACAGGTCTACTCAGTGCTAGAATGTTTTCAAAATATAGGCTCAAAACATGCTAAAAATCGATATTTTAAGTGTCCAAAGTCGATATGTGCATACATCTTCTGTACCCGTTTATATCTCAAATTTAGGCTTAAAACACCCGAAAATTCGATATTTTGGGGTCCCAGAAGTGATCTGTACATATCTACTTTGTGCTAGAATATTTTCAAAATATAGGCTCAAAACATGCTAAAAATCGATATTTTAAGTGTCCAAAGTCGATATGTGCATGCATATTCTGTACCCGTTTATATCTCAAATTCATGCTCAAAACACCCGAAAAATCGATATTTTTGGGTCCTAGAAGCGATCTGTACTTGCCTACTCCTAGTTAGAATGTTTTCAAGATACAGACCCAAAACATGCTCAAAATCGATATTTTAGGTGCCCAAAAGTCGATATGTTTATGAATCTTCAGTACCTGTTTATATCTCAAATTCAGGGTCAAAACACCCGAAAATTCTATATTTTGGGGTCCCAGAAGCGATCTGTACATGCCTACTCAGTGCTAGAATATTTTCAAAATATAGGCCCAAAACATGCTAAAAATCGATATTTTAGGTGCCCAAAGTCGATATCTCAAATTCAGGCCCAAAACATCCGAAAATTCGATATTTTTTGGTCCCAGAAGCGATCTGTACATGCCTACTCAGATACAGGCTCAAAACATGCTAAAAACCGATATTTTAAGTGTCCAAAGTCGATATGTGCATGCATCTTCTTCACCCGTTTATATCCCAAATTCAGGCTCAAAACACCCAAAAATTCGATATTTTTGGGTCCCAGAATCGATCTGTACATGCCTCCTAAGTGTTAGAGTATTTTCCAAATATTGGCCCAAAACACGCTAAAAATCGATATTGTCGGTGCCCAAAGTCGAAATGTGCATGCATTTTCTGTACCCGTTTATATCTCACATTCAGGCTCAAAAAACCCGAAAATTCGACATTTTTGGGTCCCAGAAGCGATCTGTACATGCCTACTCCGTGTTAGAGTATTTTCAAAATACAGGCCAAAAACATGCTCAAAATCGATATTTTGGGTGCCCAAAGTCGATATGTGCATGCATCTTCAGTAACCGTTTACATTCAAAATTGAGGTTCAAAACACCCAAAAATTAATTATTTTTGTTTCCCAGAAGCGATCTGTACATGCTCACTCTGTGCTAGAATATTTAACAAACTATAGGCCAAAAACATGCTGAAAATAGTTTTTTTTTTTGTGAAAGAAAGTCGATATGTGCATGCATCTTCTGTACCCATCTATATCCCAAATTCATTCTCAAAACACCAGGAAATTCGGTATTTTTGGGTCTTAGAAGCGCTCTGTACATGCTTACCCAGTGCTAGATTAAATTCAAAATATAGGGCCAAAACATACTAAAAATCGATATTTTAGGTGCCCAAAGTCGAAATGTTCATTCATCTTCTGTACACGTTTATATCCCAAATGTAGTCTCAAAACACCTGAAAATTCGATATTTTTGGATCCCAGAAGCAATTTCCACATGCATAGTGAGTGCTAGAATATTTTCAAAATACAGGCCCAAATCATGCTTAAAATCGATATTATAGGTGATCAAAGTCGATATCTGCATGCATCTTCTGTTCCCGTTTATATCCCAAATTCAGGCTAAAAACACCCGAAAATTTGATTTTTTGGGGTCCCAGAAGCGATCTGTACATGCCTACTCAGTGTTAGAATATTTTCAAAATACAGGCCCAAAATAAGCTGAAAACCGATATTTTATGTGCCCAAAATCCATATGTGCATTTATCTTCTGTACCCGTTTATATCCCAAATTCAGGCTCAAAACAACCGAAAATTCGATATTTTTGGGTCTCAGAAGCAATCTGAACATGCTTACACAATGCTAGAATACATTCAAAATATAGGGCCAAAACATTCTGAAAATCGATACTTCAGGTGACCAAAGTCGATATGTGCATATATCTTCACTACCGGTTTCTATCTCAAATTCAGGCTCAAAACACCCGAAAAATCTATATTTTTGGGTCCTAGAAGCGATCTGTACATGCCTACTCCTAGTTAGAATGTTTTCAAGATACAGACCCAAAACATGCTCAAAACCGATATTTTAAGTGCCCAAAAGTCAATATGTGCATGCATCTTCAGTACCCGTTTATATCTCAAATTCAGGCTCAAAACACCCGAAAATTCTATATTTTGGGGTCCCAGAAGCGATTTGTACATGCCTACTCAGATACAGGCTCAAAACATGCTGAAAATCGATATTTTAGGTGCCCAAAGTCAATAAGTGTATGCATCTTCTCCACTCGTTTAAATCTTAAATTCAACCACAAAACTCCCGAAAATTCGATATTTTTTAGTCCCAGAAGCGATCTGTACATGCCTACTAAGTGCTAGAATGTTTTCAAAATACAGACCCAAAACATGCTCAAAACCGATATTTTAAGTGCCCAAAAGTCGATATGTGCATGCATCTTCTGTACCCGTTTATATCTCAAATTCAGGCTCAAAACACCCGAAAATTCGATATTTTGGGGTCCCAGAAGCGATCTGTACATGCCTACGCAGTGCTAGAATATTTTCAAAATACAGGCCCAAAACATGCTAAAAATCGATATTTTAGGTGCCCAAAGTCGATATCTCAAATTCATGCCCAAAACACCCGAAAATTCGATATTTTGGGGTCCCAGAAGCGATCTGTACATGCCTACTCCGTGTTAGAGTATTTTTAATATACAGGCCCAAAACATACTGAAAATCGATCTTTTAGGTGCCCAAAAGTCGATATGTTTATGCATCTTCTGCACCCGTTTATATCCCAAATTCAACCTCAAAACACTCGAAAATTCGATATTTTAGGGTCCCAGAAGCGATCTGTACATGCCTACTCAGTGCTAGAATGTTTTTAAAATATAGGCTCAAAACATGCTAAAAATCGATATTTTAAGTGTCCAAAGTCGATATGTGAATGCATCTTCTGTACCCGTTTATATCTCAAATTCAGGCTCAAAACACCTTAAAAATCGGTATTTTTGGGTCCCAGAAGCGATCTGTACTTGCCTACTCCTAGTTAGAATGTTTTCAAGATACAGACCCAAAACATGCTCAAAATCGATATTTTAGGTGCCCAAAAGTCGATACGTGCATGCATCTTCAGTACCTGTTTATATCTTAAATTCAGGCTCAAAACACCCGAAAATTCGATATTTTGGGGTCCCAGAAGCGATCTGTACATGCCTACGCAGTGCTAGAATATTTTCAAAATACAGGCCAAAAACATGCTAAAAATCGATATTTTAGGTGCCCAAAGTCGATATCTCAAATTCATACCCAAAACACCCGAAAATTCGATATTTTGGGGTCCCAGAAGCGATCTGTACATGCCTACTCCGTGTTAGAGTATTTTTAATATACAGGCCCAAAACATACTGAAAATCGATCTTTTAGGTGCCCAAAATTCGATATGTGTATGCATCTTCTGCACCCGTTTATATCCCAAATTCAACCTCAAAACACCCGAAAATTCGATATTTTAGGGTCCCAGAAGCGATCTGTACATGCCTACTCACTGCTAGAATGTTTTTAAAATATAGGCTCAAAACATGCTAAAAATCGATATTTTAAGTGTCCAAAGTCGATATGTGAATGCATCTTCTGTACCCGTTTATATCTCAAATTCAGGCTCAAAACACCTTAAAAATCGGTATTTTTGGTTCCCAGAAGCGATCTGTACTTGCCTACTCCTAGTTAGAATGTTTTCAAGATACAGACCCAAAACATGCTCAAAATCGATATTTTAGGTGCCCAAAAGTCGATATGTGCATGCATCTTCAGTACCTTTTTATATCTTAAATTCAGGCTCAAAACACCCGAAAATTCGATATTTTTGGGTCCCTGAAGCGATCTGTACATGCCTACCCCGTGTTAGAATATATTCAAAATACAGGCCCAAAATATGCTGAATATCGATATTTTAGGTGCCCAAAGTCAATATGTGCATGCATTTTCTGTACCCGTTTATATCTCAAATTCAGGCTCAAAACACCCGAAAAATCGATATTTTTGGGTCCCAGGAGCGATCTGTACATGCTTACTCAGTGCTAGAATATTTTCAAAATATATGCCCAAAACATGCTAAAAATCGATATTTTAGGTGCCCAAAGTCGATATCTCAAATTTATCCCCAAAACACCCGAAAATTCGATATTTTGGGGTCCAAGAAGCGATTTGTACATGCCTACTCCGTGTTAGAGTATTTTTAATATACAGGCCCAAAACATACTGAAAATCGATCATTTAGGTGACCAAAAGTCGATATGTGTATGCATCTTCTGCACCCGTTTATATACCAAATTAAACCGCAAAACACCCGAAAATTCGATATTTTAAGGTCCCAGAAGCGATCTGTACATGCCTACTCAGTGCTAGAATGTTTTCAAAATATAGGCTCAAAACATGCTAAAAATCGATATTTTAAGTGTCCAAAGTCGATATGTGCATGCATCTTCTGTACCCGTTTATATCTCAAATTCAGGCTCAAAACCACCGAAAAATCGGTATTTTTGGGTCCCAGAAGTGATCTGTACATATCTACTTTGTGCTAGAATATTTTCATAATATAGGCTCAAAACATGCTAAAAACCGATATTTTAAGTGTCCAAAGTCGATATGTGCATGCATCTTCTGTACCCGTTTATATCTCAAAGTCAGGCTCGAAACACCCGAAAATTCGATATTTGGGGTCCCAGAAGCGATCTGTACATGCCTACTCCTAGTTAGAATGTTTTCAAGATACAGACCCAAAACATGCTCAAAATCGATATTTTAGGTGCCCAAAAGTCGATATGTGCATGCATCTTCTGTACCCGTTTATATCTCAAATTCAGGCTCAAAACACCCGAAAATTCGATATTTTGGGGTCCCAGAAGCGATCTGTACATGCCTACGCAGTGCTAGAATATTTTCAAAATACAGGCCCAAAACATGCTAAAAATCGATATTTTAGGTGCCCAAAGTCGATATCTCAAATTCATGCCCAAAACACCCGAAAATTCGATATTTTGGGGTCCCAGAAGCGATCTGTACATGCCTACTCCGTGTTAGAATATTTTTAATATACAGGCCCAAAACATACTGAAAATCGATCTTTTAGGTGCCCAAAAGTCGATATGTGTATGCATCTTCTGCACCCGTTTATATCCCAAATTCAACCTCAAAACACCCGAAAATTCGATATTTTAGGGTCCCAGAAGCGATCTGTACATGCCTACTCAGTGCTAGAATGTTTTAAAAATATAGGCTCAGAACATGCTAAAAATCGATATTTTAAGTGTCCAAAGTCGATATGTGAATGCATCTTCTGTACCCGTTTATATCTCAAATTCAGGCTCAAAACACCTTAAAAATCGGTATTTTTGGGTCCCAGAAGCGATCTGTACTTGCCTACTCCTAGTTAGAATGTTTTCAAGATACAGACCCAAAACATGATCAAAATCGATATTTTAGGTGCCCAAAAGTCGATATGTGCATGCATCTTCAGTACCTGTTTATATCTTAAATTCAGGCTCAAAACACCCGAAAATTCGATATTTTTGGGTCCCTGAAGCGATCTGTACATGCCTACTCCGTGTTAGAATATATTCAAAATACAGGCCCAAAACATGCTGAAAATCGATATTTTAGGTGCCCAAAGTCAATATGTGCATGCATTTTCTGTACCCGTTTATATCTCAAATTCAGGCTCAAAACACCCGAAAATTCGATATTTTTGGGTCCCAGGAGCGATCTGTACATGCGTACTCAGTGCTAGAATATTTTCAAAATATATGCCCAAAACATGCTAAAAATCGATATTTTAGGTGCCCAAAAGTCGATATCTCAAATTTATCCCCAAAACACCCGAAAATTCGATATTTTGGGGTCCAAGAAGCGATTTGTACATGCCTACTCCGTGTTAGAGTATTTTTAATATACAGGCCCACAACATACTGAAAATCGATCATTTAGGTGACCAAAAGTCGATATGTGTATGCATCTTCTTCACCCGTTTATATACCAAATTCAACCTCAATACACCCGAAAATTCGATATTTTAAGGTCCCAGAAGCGATCTGTACATGCCTACTCAGTGCTAGAATGTTTTCAAAATATAGGCTCAAAACATGCTAAAAATCGATATTTTAAGTGTCCAAAGTCGATATGTGCATGCATCTTCTGTACCCGTTTATATCTCAAATTCAGGCTCAAAACCACCGAAAAATCGGTATTTTTGGGTCCCAGAAGTGATCTGTATCATATCTACTTTGTGCTAGAATATTTTCATAATATAGGCTCAAAACATGCTAAAAAGCGATATTTTAAGTGTCCAAAGTCGATATGTGCATGCATCTTCTGTACCCGTTTATATCTCAAAGTCAGGCTCGAAACACCCGAAAATTCGATATTTGGGGTCCCAGAAGCGATCTGTACATGCCTACTCCTAGTTAGAATGTTTTCAAGATACAGACCCAAAACATGCTCAAAATCGATAATTTAGGTGCCCAAAAGTCGATATGTGCATGCATCTTCTGTACCCGTTTATATCTCAAATTCAGGCTCAAAACACCCGAAAATTCGAAATTTTGGGGTCCCAGAAGCGATCTGTACATGCCTACGCAGTGCTAGAATATTTTCAAAATACAGGCCCAAAACATGCTAAAAATCGATATTTTAGGTGCCCAAAGTCGATATCTCAAATTCATGACCAAAACACCCGAAAATTCGATATTTTGGGGTCCCAGAAGCGATCTGTACATGCCTACTCCGTGTTAGAGTATTTTTAATATACAGGCCCAAAACATACTGAAAATCGATCTTTTAGGTGCCCAAAAGTCGATATGTGTATGCATCTTCTGCACCCGTTTATATCCCAAATTCAACCTCAAAACACCCGAAAATTCGATATTTTAGGGTCCCAGAAGCGATCTGTACATGCCTACTCAGTGCTAGAATGTTTTAAAAATATAGGCTCAGAACATGCTAAAAATCGATATTTTAAGTGTCCAAAGTCGATATGTGAATGCATCTTCTGTACCCGTTTATATCTCAAATTCAAGCTCAAAACACCTTAAAAATCGGTATTTTTGGGTCCCAGAAGCGATCTGTACTTGCCTACTCCTAGTTAGAATGTTTTCAAGATACAGACCCAAAACATGCTCAAAATCGATATTTTAGGTGCCCAAAAGTCGATATGTGCATGCATCTTCAGTACCTGTTTATATCTTAAATTCAGGCTCAAAACACCCGAAAATTCGATATTTTTGGGTCCCTGAAGCGATCTGTACATGCCTACTCCGTGTTAGAATATATTCAAAATACAGGCCCAAAACATGCTGAAAATCGATATTTTAGGTGCCCAAAGTCAATATGTGCATGCATTTTCTGTACCCGTTTATATCTCAAATTCAGGCTCAAAACACCCGAAAATTCGATATTTTTGGGTCCCAGGAGCGATCTGTACATGCGTACTCAGTGCTAGAATATTTTCAAAATATATGCCCAAAACATGCTAAAAATCGATATTTTAGGTGCCCAAAAGTCGATATCTCAAATTTATCCCCAAAACACCCGAAAATTCGATATTTTGGGGTCCAAGAAGCGATTTGTACATGCCTACTCCGTGTTAGAGTATTTTTAATATACAGGCCCACAACATACTGAAAATCGATCATTTAGGTGACCAAAAGTCGATATGTGTATGCATCTTCTTCACCCGTTTATATACCAAATTCAACCTCAAAACACCCGAAAATTCGATATTTTAAGGTCCCAGAAGCGATCTGTACATGCCTACTCAGTGCTAGAATGTTTTCAAAATATAGGCTCAAAACATGCTAAAAATCGATATTTTAAGTGTCCAAAGTCGATATGTGCATGCATCTTCTGTACCCGTTTATATCTCAAATTCAGGCTCAAAACCACTGAAAAATTCGATATTTTTGGGTCCCAGAAGTGATCTGTATCATATCTACTTTGTGCTAGAATATTTTCATAATATAGGCTCAAAACATGCTAAAAAGCGATATTTTAAGTGTCCAAAGTCGATATGTGCATGCATCTTCTGTACCCGTTTATATCTCAAAGTCAGGCTCGAAACACCCGAAAAATCGATATTTGGGGTCCCAGAAGCGATCTGTACATGCCTACTCCTAGTTAGAATGTTTTCAAGATACAGACCCAAAACATGCTCAAAATCGATATTTTAGGTGCCCAAAAGTCGATATGTGCATGCATCTTCTGTACCCGTTTATATCTCAAATTCAGGCTCAAAACACCCGAAAATTCGATATTTTGGGGTCCCAGAAGCGATCTGTACATGCCTACGCAGTGCTAGAATATTTTCAAAATACAGGCCCAAAACATGCTAAAAATCGATATTTTAGGTGCCCAAAGTCGATATCTCAAATTCATGCCCAAAACACCCGAAAATTCGATATTTTGGGGTCCCGGAAGCGATCTGTACATGCCTACTCCGTGTTAGAGTATTTTTAATATACAGGCCCAAAACATACTGAAAATCGATCTTTTAGGTGCCCAAAAGTCGATATGTGTATGCATCTTCTGCACCCGTTTATATCCCAAATTCAACCTCAAAACACCCGAAAATTCGATATTTTAGGGTCCCAGAAGCGATCTGTACATGCCTACTCAGTGCTAGAATGTTTTTAAAATATAGGCTCAAAACATGCTAAAAATCGATATTTTAAGTGTCCAAAGTCGATATGTGAATGCATCTTCTGTACCCGTTTATATCTCAAATTCAGGCTCAAAACACCTTAAAAATCGGTATTTTTGGGTCCATGAAGCGATCTGTACTTGCCTACTCCTAGTTAGAATGTTTTCAAGATACAGACCCAAAACATGCTCAAAATCGATATTTTAGGTGCCCAAAAGTCGATATGTGCATGCATCTTCAGTACCTGTTTATATCTTAAATTCAGGCTCAAAACCCCCGAAAATTCGATATTTTTGGGTCCCAGAAGCGATCTGTACATGCCTACGCAGTGCTAGAATATTTTCAAAATACAGGCCAAAAACATGCTGAAAATCGATATTTTAGGTGCCCAAAGTCAATATGTGCATGCATTTTCTGTACCCGTTTATATCTCAAATTCAGGCTCAAAACACCTGAAAATTCGATATTTTTGGGTCCCAGGAGCGATCTGTACATGCTTACTCAGTGCTAGAATATTTTCAAAATATATGCCCAAAACATACTAAAAATCGATATTTTAGGTGTCCAAAGTCGATATCTCAAATTTATCCCCAAAACACCCGAAAATTCGATATTTTGGGGTCCCAGAAGCGATTTGTACATGCCTACTCCGTGTTAGAGTATTTTCAAAACACAGGCCCAAAACATATAGAAAATAGATATTTTAGGTGCCCAAAAGTCGATATGTGCATGCATCTTCTATACCCGTTTATTTCACAAATTCAGGCTCCAAACACGCAAAAATTCCATATATTTTGGTCCCAGAAGTGATCTGTACATGCCTACTCAGATACAGGCCCAAAACATGCTGAAAATCGATATTTTAGGTGCCCAAAGTCAATATGTGTATGCATCTTCTGCAACCGTTTATATCCCAAATTCAACCTCAAAACACCCGAAAAAAGATATTTTTGGGTCCCAGAAGCGATCTGTACATGCCTACTCAGTGCTAGAATGTTTTTAAAATATAGGCTCAAAACATACTAAAAATCGATATTTTAAGTGTCCAAAGTCGATATGTGCATGCCTCTTCTGTACCCGTTTATATCTCAAATTCAGGCTCAAAACACCCGAAAATTCCATATTTTTGGGTCCTAGAAGTGATCTGTACATGCCTACTCCTAGTTAGAATGTTTTCAAGATACAGACCGAAAACATGCTCAAAATCGATATTTTAGGTGCCCAAAAGTCGATATGTGCATGCATCTTCTGTACCCGTTTGTATCTCAAATTCAGGCTCAAAACACCTGAAAATTCGATATTTTGGGGTCCTAGAAGCGATCTGTACATGCCTACTCAGTGCTAGAATATTTTCAAAATTCAGGCCCAAAACATGCTAAAAATCGATATTTTAGGTGCCCAAAGTCGATATCTCAAATTCAGGTCCAAAACACCCGAAAATTTGATATTTTGGGGTCCCAGAAGCGATCTGTACATGCTTACTCCGTGTTAGAGTATTTTTAATATACTGGCCCAAAACATACTGAAAATCGATATTTTAGGTGTCCAAAAGTCGATATGTGGATGCATCTTCTGTACCCGTTTATATCTCAAATTCAGGCTCCAAACACCCGAAAATTCGATATTTTGGGGTCCCAGAAGCGACCTGTACATGCCTACTCAGTGCTAGAATATTTTCAAAATATAGGTCCAAAACATGCTAAAAATCGATATTTTAGGTGCCCAAAGTCGATATCTTAAATTAAAGCCCAAACACCCGAAAATTCGATATTTTTTGGTCCCAGAAGCGATCTGTACATGCCTACTCAGAAACAGGCACAAAACATGCTAAAAATCGATATTTTAAGTGTCCGAAGTCGATATGTGCATGCATCTTCTGCACCTGTTTATATCCCAAATTCAGGCTCAAAACACCCGAAAATTCGATATTTTTGGGTTCCAGAAGCGATCTGTACATGCCTACTCCGTGTTAGAGTATTTTCAAAATACAGGCCCAAAACATGCTGAAAATCGATATTTTAGGTGCCCAAAGTCAATATGTGCATGCATTTTCTGTACACGTTTATATCTCAAATTCAGGCTCAAAACACCCGAAAATTCGATATTTTGGAGTCCCAGAAGCAATCTGTACATGCTTACTCAGTGCTAGAATATTTTCAAAATATATGCCCAAAACATGCTAAAAATCGATATTTTAGGTGCCCAAAGTCGATATCTCAAATTTATCCCCAAAACACCCGAAAATTCGATATTTTGGGGTCCAAGAAGCGATTTGTACATGCCTACTCCGTGTTAGAGTATTTTTAATATACAGGCCCAAAACATACTGAAAATCGATCATTTAGGTGACCAAAAGTCGATATGTGTATGCATCTTCTGCACCCGTTTATATACCAAATTAAACCGCAAAACACCCGAAAATTCGATATTTTAAGGTCCCAGAAGCGATCTGTACATGCCTACTCAGTGCTAGAATGTTTTCAAAATATAGGCTCAAAACATGCTAAAAATCGATATTTTAAGTGTCCAAAGTCGATATGTGCATGCATCTTCTGTACCCGTTTATATCTCAAATTCAGGCTCAAAACCACCGAAAAATCGGTATTTTTGGGTCCCAGAAGTGATCTGTACATATCTACTTTGTGCTAGAATATTTTCATAATATAGGCTCAAAACATGCTAAAAACCGATATTTTAAGTGTCCAAAGTCGATATGTGCATGCATCTTCTGTACCCGTTTATATCTCAAAGTCAGGCTCGAAACACCCGAAAATTCGATATTTGGGGTCCCAGAAGCGATCTGTACATGCCTACTCCTAGTTAGAATGTTTTCAAGATACAGACCCAAAACATGCTCAAAATCGATATTTTAGGTGCCCAAAAGTCGATATGTGCATGCATCTTCTGTACCCGTTTATATCTCAAATTCAGGCTCAAAACACCCGAAAATTCGATATTTTGGGGTCCCAGAAGCGATCTGTACATGCCTACGCAGTGCTAGAATATTTTCAAAATACAGGCCCAAAACATGCTAAAAATCGATATTTTAGGTGCCCAAAGTCGATATCTCAAATTCATGCCCAAAACACCCGAAAATTCGATATTTTGGGGTCCCAGAAGCGATCTGTACATGCCTACTCCGTGTTAGAATATTTTTAATATACAGGCCCAAAACATACTGAAAATCGATCTTTTAGGTGCCCAAAAGTCGATATGTGTATGCATCTTCTGCACCCGTTTATATCCCAAATTCAACCTCAAAACACCCGAAAATTCGATATTTTAGGGTCCCAGAAGCGATCTGTACATGCCTACTCAGTGCTAGAATGTTTTAAAAATATAGGCTCAGAACATGCTAAAAATCGATATTTTAAGTGTCCAAAGTCGATATGTGAATGCATCTTCTGTACCCGTTTATATCTCAAATTCAGGCTCAAAACACCTTAAAAATCGGTATTTTTGGGTCCCAGAAGCGATCTGTACTTGCCTACTCCTAGTTAGAATGTTTTCAAGATACAGACCCAAAACATGATCAAAATCGATATTTTAGGTGCCCAAAAGTCGATATGTGCATGCATCTTCAGTACCTGTTTATATCTTAAATTCAGGCTCAAAACACCCGAAAATTCGATATTTTTGGGTCCCTGAAGCGATCTGTACATGCCTACTCCGTGTTAGAATATATTCAAAATACAGGCCCAAAACATGCTGAAAATCGATATTTTAGGTGCCCAAAGTCAATATGTGCATGCATTTTCTGTACCCGTTTATATCTCAAATTCAGGCTCAAAACACCCGAAAATTCGATATTTTTGGGTCCCAGGAGCGATCTGTACATGCGTACTCAGTGCTAGAATATTTTCAAAATATATGCCCAAAACATGCTAAAAATCGATATTTTAGGTGCCCAAAAGTCGATATCTCAAATTTATCCCCAAAACACCCGAAAATTCGATATTTTGGGGTCCAAGAAGCGATTTGTACATGCCTACTCCGTGTTAGAGTATTTTTAATATACAGGCCCACAACATACTGAAAATCGATCATTTAGGTGACCAAAAGTCGATATGTGTATGCATCTTCTTCACCCGTTTATATACCAAATTCAACCTCAATACACCCGAAAATTCGATATTTTAAGGTCCCAGAAGCGATCTGTACATGCCTACTCAGTGCTAGAATGTTTTCAAAATATAGGCTCAAAACATGCTAAAAATCGATATTTTAAGTGTCCAAAGTCGATATGTGCATGCATCTTCTGTACCCGTTTATATCTCAAATTCAGGCTCAAAACCACCGAAAAATCGGTATTTTTGGGTCCCAGAAGTGATCTGTATCATATCTACTTTGTGCTAGAATATTTTCATAATATAGGCTCAAAACATGCTAAAAAGCGATATTTTAAGTGTCCAAAGTCGATATGTGCATGCATCTTCTGTACCCGTTTATATCTCAAAGTCAGGCTCGAAACACCCGAAAATTCGATATTTGGGGTCCCAGAAGCGATCTGTACATGCCTACTCCTAGTTAGAATTTTTTCAAGATACAGACCCAAAACATGCTCAAAATCGATAATTTAGGTGCCCAAAAGTCGATATGTGCATGCATCTTCTGTACCCGTTTATATCTCAAATTCAGGCTCAAAACACCCGAAAATTCGAAATTTTGGGGTCCCAGAAGCGATCTGTACATGCCTACGCAGTGCTAGAATATTTTCAAAATACAGGCCCAAAACATGCTAAAAATCGATATTTTAGGTGCCTAAAGTCGATATCTCAAATTCATGACCAAAACACCCGAAAATTCGATATTTTGGGGTCCCAGAAGCGATCTGTACATGCCTACTCCGTGTTAGAGTATTTTTAATAAATAGGCCCAAAACATACTGAAAATCGATCTTTTAGGTGCCCAAAAGTCGATATGTGTATGCATCTTCTGCACCCGTTTATATCCCAAATTCAACCTCAAAACACCCGAAAATTCGATATTTTAGGGTCCCAGAAGCGATCTGTACATGCCTACTCAGTGCTAGAATGTTTTAAAAATATAGGCTCAGAACATGCTAAAAATCGATATTTTAAGTGTCCAAAGTCGATATGTGAATGCATCTTCTGTACCCGTTTATATCTCAAATTCAAGCTCAAAACACCTTAAAAATCGGTATTTTTGGGTCCCAGAAGCGATCTGTACTTGCCTACTCCTAGTTAGAATGTTTTCAAGATACAGACCCAAAACATGCTCAAAATCGATATTTTAGGTGCCCAAAAGTCGATATGTGCATGCATCTTCAGTACCTGTTTATATCTTAAATTCAGGCTCAAAACACCCGAAAATTCGATATTTTTGGGTCCCTGAAGCGATCTGTACATGCCTACTCCGTGTTAGAATATATTCAAAATACAGGCCCAAAACATGCTGAAAATCGATATTTTAGGTGCCCAAAGTCAATATGTGCATGCATTTTCTGTACCCGTTTATATCTCAAATTCAGGCTCAAAACACCCGAAAATTCGATATTTTTGGGTCCCAGGAGCGATCTGTACATGCGTACTCAGTGCTAGAATATTTTCAAAATATATGCCCAAAACATGCTAAAAATCGATATTTTAGGTGCCCAAAAGTCGATATCTCAAATTTATCCCCAAAACACCCGAAAATTCGATATTTTGGGGTCCAAGAAGCGATTTGTACATGCCTACTCCGTGTTAGAGTATTTTTAATATACAGGCCCACAACATACTGAAAATCGATCATTTAGGTGACCAAAAGTCGATATGTGTATGCATCTTCTTCACCCGTTTATATACCAAATTCAACCTCAAAACACCCGAAAATTCGATATTTTAAGGTCCCAGAAGCGATCTGTACATGCCTACTCAGTGCTAGAATGTTTTCAAAATATAGGCTCAAAACATGCTAAAAATCGATATTTTAAGTGTCCAAAGTCGATATGTGCATGCATCTTCTGTACCCGTTTATATCTCAAATTCAGGCTCAAAACCACTGAAAAATTCGATATTTTTGGGTCCCAGAAGTGATCTGTATCATATCTACTTTGTGCTAGAATATTTTCATAATATAGGCTCAAAACATGCTAAAAAGCGATATTTTAAGTGTCCAAAGTCGATATGTGCATGCATCTTCTGTACCCGTTTATATCTCAAAGTCAGGCTCGAAACACCCGAAAAATCGATATTTGGGGTCCCAGAAGCGATCTGTACATGCCTACTCCTAGTTAGAATGTTTTCAAGATACAGACCCAAAACATGCTCAAAATCGATATTTTAGGTGCCCAAAAGTCGATATGTGCATGCATCTTCTGTACCCGTTTATATCTCAAATTCAGGCTCAAAACACCCGAAAATTCGATATTTTGGGGTCCCAGAAGCGATCTGTACATGCCTACGCAGTGCTAGAATATTTTCAAAATACAGGCCCAAAACATGCTAAAAATCGATATTTTAGGTGCCCAAAGTCGATATCTCAAATTCATGCCCAAAACACCCGAAAATTCGATATTTTGGGGTCCCGGAAGCGATCTGTACATGCCTACTCCGTGTTAGAGTATTTTTAATATACAGGCCCAAAACATACTGAAAATCGATCTTTTAGGTGCCCAAAAGTCGATATGTGTATGCATCTTCTGCACCCGTTTATATCCCAAATTCAACCTCAAAACACCCGAAAATTCGATATTTTAGGGTCCCAGAAGCGATCTGTACATGCCTACTCAGTGCTAGAATGTTTTTAAAATATAGGCTCAAAACATGCTAAAAATCGATATTTTAAGTGTCCAAAGTCGATATGTGAATGCATCTTCTGTACCCGTTTATATCTCAAATTCAGGCTCAAAACACCTTAAAAATCGGTATTTTTGGGTCCATGAAGCGATCTGTACTTGCCTACTCCTAGTTAGAATGTTTTCAAGATACAGACCCAAAACATGCTCAAAATCGATATTTTAGGTGCCCAAAAGTCGATATGTGCATGCATCTTCAGTACCTGTTTATATCTTAAATTCAGGCTCAAAACCCCCGAAAATTCGATATTTTTGGGTCCCAGAAGCGATCTGTACATGCCTACGCAGTGCTAGAATATTTTCAAAATACAGGCCAAAAACATGCTGAAAATCGATATTTTAGGTGCCCAAAGTCAATATGTGCATGCATTTTCTGTACCCGTTTATATCTCAAATTCAGGCTCAAAACACCTGAAAATTCGATATTTTTGGGTCCCAGGAGCGATCTGTACATGCTTACTCAGTGCTAGAATATTTTCAAAATATATGCCCAAAACATACTAAAAATCGATATTTTAGGTGTCCAAAGTCGATATCTCAAATTTATCCCCAAAACACCCGAAAATTCGATATTTTGGGGTCCCAGAAGCGATTTCTACATGCCTACTCCGTGTTAGAGTATTTTTAATATACAGGCCCAAAACATACTGAAAATCGATCTTTTAGGTGACCAAAAGTCGATATGTGTATGCATCTTCTGCACCCGTTTATATCCCAAATTCAACCTCAAAACACCCGAAAATTCGATATTTTAGGGTCCCAAAAGCGATCTGTACATGCCTACTCAGTGCTAGAATGTTTTCAAAATATATTCTCAAAACATGCTAAAAATCGATGTTTTAAGTGTCCAAAGTCGATATGTGCATGCATCTTCTGTACCCGTTTATATCTCAAATTCAGGCTCAAAACCACCGAAAAATCGGTATTTTTGGGCCCCAGAAGTGATCTGTACATATCTACTTTGTGCTAGAATATTTTCATAATATAGGCTCAAAACATGCTAAAAATCGATATTTTAAGTGTCCAAAGTCGATATGTGCATGAATCTTCTGTACCCGTTTATATCTCAAAGTCAGGCTCGAAACACCCAAAAATCCGATATTTGGGGTCCCAGAAGCGATCTGTACATGCCTACTCAGATACAGGCCCAAACCATGCTGAAAATCGATATTTTAGGTGCCCAAAGTCAATATGTGTATGAATCTTCTGCACCCGTTTATATCTCAAATTCAACCACAAAACACCCGAAAATTCGATATTTTTCGGTCCCAGAAGCGATCTGTACATGCCTACTCAGTGCTAGAATGTTTTCAAAATATAGGCTCAAAACATGCTTAAAATCGATATTTTAAGTGTCCAAAGTCGATATGTGAATGCATCTTCTGTACCCGTTTATATCTCAAATTCAGGCTCAAAACACCCGAAAAAACGGTATTTTTGGGTCCCAGAAGCGATCTGTACTTGCCTACTCCTAGTTAGAATGTTTTCAAGATACAGACCCAAAACATGCTCAAAATCGATATTTTAGGTGCCCAAAAGTCGAAATGTGCATGCATCTTCAGTACCTGTTTATATCTTAAATTCAGGCTCAAAACACCCGAAAATTCGATATTTTTGGGTCCCTGAAGCGATCTGTACATGCCTACTCCGTGTTAGAATATTTTCAAAAGACAGGCCCAAAACATGATAAAATCGATATTTTAGGTGCCCAAAGTCAATATGTGCATGCATTTTCTGTACCCGTTTATATCTCAAATTCAGGCTCAAAACGCCCAAAAATTCGATATTTTTGAGTCCCAGAAGCGATCTGTACATGCTTACTCAGTGCTAGAATATTTTCAAAATATATGCCCAAAACATGCTAAAAATCGATATTTTGGGTGCCCAAAGTCGATATCTCAAATTAATCCCCAAAACACCCGAAAATTCGATATTTTGGGGTCCCAGAAGCGATTTGTACATGCCTACTCCGTGTTAGAGTATTTTCAAAACACAGGCCCAAAACATATAGAAAATAGATATTTTAGGTGCCCAAAAGTCGATATGTGCATGCATCTTCTATACCCGTTTATTTCACAAATTCAGGCTCCAAACACGCAAAAATTCCATATATTTTGGTCCCAGAAGTGATCTGTACATGCCTACTCAGATACAGGCCCAAAACATGCTGAAAATCGATATTTTAGGTGCCCAAAGTCAATATGTGTATGCATCTTCTGCAACCGTTTATATCCCAAATTCAACCTCAAAACACCCGAAAAAAGATATTTTTGGGTCCCAGAAGCGATCTGTACATGCCTACTCAGTGCTAGAATGTTTTTAAAATATAGGCTCAAAACATACTAAAAATCGATATTTTAAGTGTCCAAAGTCGATATGTGCATGCCTCTTCTGTACCCGTTTATATCTCAAATTCAGGCTCAAAACACCCGAAAATTCCATATTTTTGGGTCCTAGAAGTGATCTGTACATGCCTACTCCTAGTTAGAATGTTTTCAAGATACAGACCGAAAACATGCTCAAAATCGATATTTTAGGTGCCCAAAAGTCGATATGTGCATGCATCTTCTGTACCCGTTTGTATCTCAAATTCAGGCTCAAAACACCTGAAAATTCGATATTTTGGGGTCCTAGAAGCGATCTGTACATGCCTACTCAGTGCTAGAATATTTTCAAAATTCAGGCCCAAAACATGCTAAAAATCGATATTTTAGGTGCCCAAAGTCGATATCTCAAATTCAGGTCCAAAACACCCGAAAATTTGATATTTTGGGGTCCCAGAAGCGATCTGTACATGCTTACTCCGTGTTAGAGTATTTTTAATATACTGGCCCAAAACATACTGAAAATCGATATTTTAGGTGTCCAAAAGTCGATATGTGGATGCATCTTCTGTACCCGTTTATATCTCAAATTCAGGCTCCAAACACCCGAAAATTCGATATTTTGGGGTCCCAGAAGCGACCTGTACATGCCTACTCAGTGCTAGAATATTTTCAAAATATAGGTCCAAAACATGCTAAAAATCGATATTTTAGGTGCCCAAAGTCGATATCTTAAATTAAAGCCCAAACACCCGAAAATTCGATATTTTTTGGTCCCAGAAGCGATCTGTACATGCCTACTCAGAAACAGGCACAAAACATGCTAAAAATCGATATTTTAAGTGTCCGAAGTCGATATGTGCATGCATCTTCTGCACCTGTTTATATCCCAAATTCAGGCTCAAAACACCCGAAAATTCGATATTTTTGGGTTCCAGAAGCGATCTGTACATGCCTACTCCGTGTTAGAGTATTTTCAAAATACAGGCCCAAAACATGCTGAAAATCGATATTTTAGGTGCCCAAAGTCAATATGTGCATGCATTTTCTGTACACGTTTATATCTCAAATTCAGGCTCAAAACACCCGAAAATTCGATATTTTGGAGTCCCAGAAGCAATCTGTACATGCTTACTCAGTGCTAGAATATTTTCAAAATATAGGCCCAAAACATGCTAAAAATCGATATTTTAGGTGCCCAAAGTCGATATCTCAAATTTATCCCCAAAACACCCGAAAATTCGATATTTTGGGTTCCCAGAAGCGATCTGTACATGCCTACTCCGTGTTAGAGTATTTTCAAAATACAGGCCCAAAACATACAGAAACTCGATATTTTAGGTGCCCAAAAGTCGATATGTGCATGCATCTTCTATACCCGTTTATATCTCAAATTCAGGCTCCAAACACCCGAAAATTCGATATTTTATTGTCCCAGAAGCGATCTGTACATGCCTACTCAGTGCTAGAATGTTTTCAAAATATAGGCTCAAAACATGCTAAAAATCGATATTTTAAGTGTCCAAAGTCGATATGTGCATGCATCTTCTGTACCCTTTTATATCTCAAATTCAGGCTCAAAACACCCGAAAAATCGGTATTTTTGGGTCACAGAAGTGATCTGTACATATCTACTTTGTGCTAGAATATTTTCATAATATAGGCTCAAAACATGCTAAAAATCGATATTTTAAGTGTCCAAAGTCGATATGTGCATGCATCTTCTGTACCCGTTTATATCTCAAAATCAGGCTCGAAACACCCAAAAATTCAATATTTGGGGTTCCAGAAGTGATCTGTACATGCCTACTCAGATACAGGCCCAAACCATGCTGAAAATAGATATTTTAGGTGCCCAAAGTCAATATGTGTATGAATCTTCTGCAACCGTTTATATCTCAAATTCCACCACAAAACACCCGAAAATTCGATATTTTTCGGTACCAGAAGCGATCTGTACATGCCTACTCAGTGCTAGAATGTTTTCAAAATATAGGCTAAAAACATGCTAAAAATCGATATTTTAAGTGTCCAAAGTCGATATGTGAATGCATCTTTTATACCCGTTTATATCTCAAATTCAGGCTCAAAACACCCGAAAAATCGGTATTTTTGGGTCCCAGAAGCGATCTGTACTTGCCTACTCCTAGTTAGAATGTTTTCAAGATACAGACCCAAAACATGCTCAAAATCAATATTTTAGGTGCCCAAAAGTCGAAATGTGCATGCATCTTCAGTACCTGTTTATATCTTAAATTCAGGCTCAAAACACCGAAAATTCCATATTTTTGGGTCCCTGAAGCGATCTGTACATGCCTACTCCGTGTTAGAATATTTTCAAAATATAGGCCCAAAACATGATAAAATCGATATTTTAGGTGCCCAAAGTCAATATGTGCATGCATTTTCTGTACCCGTTTATATCTCAAATTCAGGCTCAAAACACCCGAAAATTCGATATTTTGGGGTCCCAGAAGCGATCTGTACATGCTTACTCAGTGCTAGAGTATTTTCAAAATATAGGCCCAAAACATGCTAAAAATCAATATTTTGGGTGCCCAAAGTCGATATCTCAAATTAATCCATAAAACACCCGAAAATTCGATATTTTGGGGTCCCAGAAGCGATCTGTACATGCTTACTCAGTGCTAGAATATTTTCAAAATATAGGTCCAAAACATGCTAAAAATCGATATTTTAGGTGCCCAAAGTCGATATCTTAAATTAAAGCCCAAACACCCGAAAATTCGATATTTTTTGGTCCCAGAAGCGATCTGTACATGCCTACTCAGAAACAGGCACAAAACATGCTAAAAATCGATATTTTAAGTGTCCGAAGTCGATATGTGCATGCATCTTCTGCACCTGTTTATATCCCAAATTCAGGCTCAAAACACCCGAAAATTCGATATTTTTGGGTTCCAGAAGCGATCTGTACATGCCTACTCCGTGTTAGAGTATTTTCAAAATACAGGCCCAAAACATGCTGAAAATCGATATTTTAGGTGCCCAAAGTCAATATGTGCATGCATTTTCTGTACACGTTTATATCTCAAATTCAGGCTCAAAACACCCGAAAATTCGATATTTTGGAGTCCCAGAAGCAATCTGTACATGCTTACTCAGTGCTAGAATATTTTCAAAATATAGGCCCAAAACATGCTAAAAATCGATATTTTAGGTGCCCAAAGTCGATATCTCAAATTTATCCCCAAAACACCCGAAAATTCGATATTTTGGGTTCCCAGAAGCGATCTGTACATGCCTACTCCGTGTTAGAGTATTTTCAAAATACAGGCCCAAAACATACAGAAACTCGATATTTTAGGTGCCCAAAAGTCGATATGTGCATGCATCTTCTATACCCGTTTATATCTCAAATTCAGGCTCCAAACACCCGAAAATTCGATATTTTATTGTCCCAGAAGCGATCTGTACATGCCTACTCAGTGCTAGAATGTTTTCAAAATATAGGCTCAAAACATGCTAAAAATCGATATTTTAAGTGTCCAAAGTCGATATGTGCATGCATCTTCTGTACCCTTTTATATCTCAAATTCAGGCTCAAAACACCCGAAAAATCGGTATTTTTGGGTCACAGAAGTGATCTGTACATATCTACTTTGTGCTAGAATATTTTCATAATATAGGCTCAAAACATGCTAAAAATCGATATTTTAAGTGTCCAAAGTCGATATGTGCATGCATCTTCTGTACCCGTTTATATCTCAAAATCAGGCTCGAAACACCCAAAAATTCAATATTTGGGGTTCCAGAAGCGATCTGTACATGCCTACTCAGATACAGGCCCAAACCATGCTGAAAATAGATATTTTAGGTGCCCAAAGTCAATATGTGTATGAATCTTCTGCAACCGTTTATATCTCAAATTCCACCACAAAACACCCGAAAATTCGATATTTTTCGGTACCAGAAGCGATCTGTACATGCCTACTCAGTGCTAGAATGTTTTCAAAATATAGGCTAAAAACATGCTAAAAATCGATATTTTAAGTGTCCAAAGTCGATATGTGAATGCATCTTCTATACCCGTTTATATCTCAAATTCAGGCTCAAAACACCCGAAAAATCGGTATTTTTGGGTCCCAGAAGCGATCTGTACTTGCCTACTCCTAGTTAGAATGTTTTCAAGATACAGACCCAAAACATGCTCAAAATCAATATTTTAGGTGCCCAAAAGTCGAAATGTGCATGCATCTTCAGTACCTGTTTATATCTTAAATTCAGGCTCAAAACACCGAAAATTCCATATTTTTGGGTCCCTGAAGCGATCTGTACATGCCTACTCCGTGTTAGAATATTTTCAAAATACAGGCCCAAAACATGATAAAATCGATATTTTAGGTGCCCAAAGTCAATATGTGCATGCATTTTCTGTACCCGTTTATATCTCAAATTCAGGCTCAAAACACCCGAAAATTCGATATTTTGGGGTCCCAGAAGCGATCTGTACATGCTTACTCAGTGCTAGAGTATTTTCAAAATATAGGCCCAAAACATGCTAAAAATCAATATTTTGGGTGCCCAAAGTCGATATCTCAAATTAATCCATAAAACACCCGAAAATTCGATATTTTGGGGTCCCAGAAGCGATTTGTACATACCTACTCCGTGTTAGAGTATTTTCAAAATACAGGCCCATAACATATAGAAAATAGATATTTTAGGTGCCCAAAAGTCGATATGTGCATGCATCTTCTATACCCGTTTATTTCACAAATTCATGCTCCAAACACGCAAAAATTCCATATGTTTTGGTCCCAGAAGCGATCTGTACATGCCTACTCAGATACAGGCCCAAAACATGCTGAAAATCGATATTTTAGGTGCCCAAAGTCAATATGTGTATGCATCTTCTGCACCCGTTTATATCCCAAATTCAACCTCAAAACACCCGAAAATTCGATATTTTTGGGTCCCAGAAGCGATCTGTACATGCCTACTCAGTGCTAGAATGTTTTTAAAATATAGGCTCAAAACATACTAAAAATCAATATTTTAAGTTTCCAAAGTCGATATGTGCATGCCTTTTCTGTACCCGTTTATATCTCAAATTCAGGCTCAAAACACCCGAAAATTCGGTATTTTTGGGTCCTAGAAGTGATCTGTACATGCCTACTCCTAGTTTGAATGTTTTCAAGATACAGACCGAAAACATGCTAAAAATCGATATTTTAGTTGCCCAAAAGTCGATATGTGCATGCATCTTCTGTACCTGTTTGTATCTCAAATTCAGGCTCAAAACACCCAAAAAGTCGATATTTTGGGGTCCTAGAAGCGATCTGTACATGCCTACTCAGTGCTAGAATATTTTCAAAATTCAGGCCCAAAACATGCTAAAAATCGATATTTTAGGTGCCCAAAGTCGATATCTCAAATTCAGGCCCAAAACACCCGAAAATTTGATATTTTGGGGTCCCAGAAGCGATCTGTACATGCTTACTCCGTGTTAGAGTATTTTCAATATACAGGCCCAAAACATACTGAAAATCGATATTTTAGGTGTCCAAAAAAAATCGATATGAGGATGCATCTTCTGTGCCCGATTATATCTCAAATTCAGGCTCCAAACACCCGAAAATTCGATATTTTGGGGTCCCAGAAGCGATCTGTACATGCCTACTCAGTGCTAGAATATTTTCAAATTATAGGTCCAAAACATGCTAGAAATCGATATTTTAGGTGCCCAAAGTCGATATCTTAAATAAAAGCCCAAAACACCCGAAAATTCGATATTTTTTGGTCCCAGAAGCGATCTGTACATGCCTACTCAGAAACAGGCACAAAACATGCTAAAAATCGATATTTTAAGTGTCCAAAGTCGATATGTGCATGCATCTTCTGCACCCGTTTATATCCCAAATTCTGGCTCAAATCACCCGAAAATTCGATATTTTTGGGTTCCAGAAGCGATCTGTACATGCCTACTCCGTGTTAGAGTATTTTCAAAATACAGGCCCAAAACATGCTGAAAATCGATATTTTAGGTGCCCAAAGTCAATATGTGCATGCATTTTCTGTACCCGTTTATATCTCAAATTCAGGCTCAAAACACCCGAAAATTCGATATTTTTGGGTCCCAGAAGCGATCTGTACATGCTAACTCAGTGCTAGAATATTTTCAAAATATAGGCTCAAAACATGCTAAAAATCGATATTTTAGGTGCCCAAAGTCGGTATCTCAAATTTATCCCCAAAACACACGAAAATTCGATATTTTGGGTTCCCAGAAGCGATCTGTACATGACTACTCCGTGTTAGAGTATTTTCAAAATACAGGCCCAAAACATACAGAAACTCGATATTTTAGGTGCCCAAAAGTCGATATGTGCATGCTTCTTCTATACCCGTTTATATCTCAAATTCAGGCTCCAAACACCCGAAAATTCGATATTTTTTGGTCCCAGAAGCGATCTGTACATGCCTATTCAGAAACAGGCACAAAACATGCTAAAAGTTGATATTTTAAGTGTCCATGGTCGATATGTGCATGCATCTTCTGCACCCGTTTATATCCCAAATTCAGGCTCAAAACACCCGAAAATTCGATATTTTTGGGTTCGAGAAGCGATCTGTACATGCCTACTCCGTGTTAGAGTATTTTCAAAATACAGGCCCAAAACATGCTGAAAATCGATATTTTAGGTGCCCAAAGTCAATATGTACATGCATTTTCTGTACCCGTTTATATCTCAAATTCAGGCTCAAAACACCCGAAAATTCGATATTTTGGGGTCCCAGAAGCGATCTGTACATGCTTACTCATTGCTAGAATATTTTCAAAAATATAGGCCCAAAACATGCGAAAAATCGATATTTTAGGTGCCCAAAGTCGATATCTCAAATTTATCCCAAAACACCCGAAAATTCGATATTTTGGGTTCCCAGAAGCGATCTGTACATGCCTACTCCGTGTTAGAATATTTTCAAAATACAGGCCTAAAACATACAGAAACTCGATATTTTAGGTGCCCAAAAGTCGATATGTGCATGCATTTTCTATACCCGTTTATATCTCAAATTCAGGCTCCTAACACCCGAAAATTCGATATTTTTTGGTCCCAGAAGCGATGTGTACATGCCTACTCAGATACAGGCCCAAAACATGCTGAAAATCGATATTTTAGGTTCCCAAATTCAATATGTGTATGCATCTTCTGCACCCGTTTATATCCCAAATTCAACCTCAAAACACCCGAAAATTCGATATTTTTGGGTCTCAGAAGCAATCTGAACATGCTTACACAATGCTAGAATACATTCAAAATATAGGGCCAAAACATCCTAAAAATCGATACTTCAAGTGACCAAAGTCGATATGTGCATGTATCTTCAGTACTGGTTTCTATCTCAAATTCAGGCTCAAAACACCCGAAAATTCTATATTTTTGGGTCCTAGAAGCGATCTGTACATGCCTATTCCTAGTTAGAATGTTTTCAAGATACAGACACAAAACATACTGAAAATCGATCTTTTAGGTGCCCAAAAGTCGATATGTGTATGCATCTTCTGCACCCGTTTATATCCCAAATTCAACCTCAAAACACCCGAAAATTTGATATTTTAGGGTCTCAGAAGCGATCTGTACATGCCTACTCAGTGCTAGAATGTTTTCAAAATATACGCTCAAAACATGCTAAAAATCGATATTTCAAGTTTCCAAAGTCGATATGTGCATGCATCTTCTGTACCCGTTTATATCTCAAATTCAGGCTTAAAACACCCGAAAATTCGATATTTTGGGGTCCCAGAAGTTGTCTGTACATATCTACTTTGTGCTAGAATATTTTCATAATATAGGCTCAAAACATGCTAAAAAGCGATATTTTAAGTGTCCAAAGTCGATATGTGCATGCATCTTCTGTACCCGTTTATATCTCAAATTCAGGCTCAAAACACCCGAAAATTCGATATTTTTGGGTCCCTGAAGTGATCTGTACATGCCTACCCCGTGTTAGAATATTTTCAAAATACAGGCCCAAAACATGCTGAAAATCGATATTTTAGGTGCCCAAAGTCAATATGTGCATGCATTTTCTGTACCCGTTTATATCTCAAATTCAGGCTCAAAACACCGGAAAATTCGATATTTTGGGGTCCCAGAAGCGATCTGTGCATGCTTACTCAGTGCTATAATATTTTCAAATTATATGCCCAAAAACATGCTAAAAATCGATATTTTGGGTGCCCAAAGTCGATATCTCAAATTTATCCCCAAAACACCCGAAAATTCGATATTTTGGGGTCCCTGAAGCGATTTGTACATGCCTACTCCGTGTTAGAGTATTTTCAAAATACATTCCTAAAACATACAGAAAATCGATATTTTAGGTGCCCAAAAGTCGATATGTGCATGCATCTTCTATACCCGTTTATTTCTCAAATTCAGGCTCCAAACACCCAAAAATTCCATATGTTTGGGTCCCAGAAGCGATCAGTACATGCCTACTCAGCTACAGGCCCAAAACATGCTGAAAATCGATATTTTAGGTGCCCAAAGTCAATATGTGTATGCATCTTCTGCACCCGTTTATATCCCAAATTCAACCTCAAAACACCCGAAAATTAGATATTTTTGGGTCCCAGAAGCGATCTGTACATGCCTACTCAGTGCTAGAATGTTTTTAAAATATAGGCTCAAAACATACTAAAAATCAATATTTTAAGTGTCCAAAGTCGATATCTCAAATTTATCCCAAAGACACCCGAAAATTCGATATTTTGGGGTCCTAGAAGCGATTTGTACATGCCTACTCCGTGTTAGAGTATTTTCAAAATACAGGCCCAAAACATACAGAAAATCGATATTTTAGGTGCCCAAAAGTCGATATGTGCATGCCTCTTCTGTACCCGTTTATATCTCAAATTCAGGCTCAAAACACCCGAAAATTCGGTATTTTTGGGTCCTAGAAGTGATCTGTACATGCCTACTCCTAGTTAGAATGTTTTCAAGAGACAGACCCAAAACATGCTCAAAATCGATATTTTAGGTGCACAAAAGTCGATATGTGCATGCATCTTCTGTACCCGTTTGTATCTCAAATTCAGGCTCAAAACACCCGAAAATTCGATATTTTGGTGTCCTAGAAGCGATCTGTACATACCTACTCAGTGCTAGAATATTTTCAAAATTCAGGCCCAAAGCATGCTAAAAATCGATATTTTAGGTGCCCAAAGTCGATATCTCAAATTCATTCCCAAAACACCCGAAAATTTGATATTTTGGGGTCCCAGAAGCGATCTGTACATGCTTACTCCGTGTTAGAGTTTTTTCAATATACAGGCCCAAAACATACTGAAAATCGATCTTTTAGGTGCCCAAAAGTCGATATGTGGATTCATCTTCTGTACCCGTTTATATCTCAAATTCAGGCTCCAAACACCCGAAAATTCGATATTTTTGGGTCTCAGAAGCAATCTGAACATGCTTACACAATGCTAGAATACATTCAAAATATAGGGCCAAAACATCCTAAAAATCGATACTTCAAGTGACCAAAGTCGATATGTGCATGTATCTTCAGTACTGGTTTCTATCTCGAATTCAGGCTCAAAACACCCGAAAATTCTATATTTTTGGGTCCTAGAAGCGATCTGTACATGCCTACTTCTAGTTAGAAAGTTTTCAAAATACAGACCCAAAACATGCTCAAAATCGATATTTTAGGTGCCCAAAAGTCGATATGTGCATGCATCTTCTGTACCCGTTTATATCTCAAATTCAGGCTCGAAACACCCAAAAATTCTATATTTAGGGGTCCCAAAGCGATCTGTACATGCCTACGCAGTGCTAGAATATTTTCAAAATACAGGCCCAAAACATGCTAAAAATCGATATTTTAGGTGCCCAAAGTCGATATCTCAAATTCAGGCCCAAAACACCCGAAAATTCGATATTTGGGGGTCCCAGAAATGATCTGTACATGCCTACTTCGTGTTAGAGTATTTTTAATATACAGGCCCAAAATATACTGAAAATCGATCTTTTAGGTGCCCAAAAGTCGATATGTGTCTGCATCTTCTGCACCCGTTTATATCCCAAATTCAACCTCAAAACACTCGAAAATTAGATATTTTTGGGTCCCAGAAGCGTTCTGTACATGCCTACTCAGTGCTAGAATGTTTTCAATATATATGCTCAAAACATGCTAAAAATCGATATTTTAAGTGTTCAAAGTCGAAATGTGCATGCATCTTCTGTACCTGTTTATATTTAAAATTCAGGCTTAAAACACCCGAAAATTCGATATTTTGGGGTCCCAGAAGTGATCTGTACATATCTACTTTGTGCTAGAATATTTTCGAAATATAGGCTCAAAACATGCTAAAAATCGATATTTTAAGAGTCCAAAGTCGATATGTGCATGCATCTTCTGTACCCGTTTATATCTCAAATTCAGGCTCAAAACACCAGAAAATTCGATATTTTTGGGTCCCAGAAGCGATCTGTACATGCCTACTCCGTGTTAGAGTATTTTCAAAATACAGGCCCAAAACATGCTGAAAATCGATATTTTAGGTGCCTAAAGTCGATATGTGCATGCATTTACTGTACCCGTTTATATCTCAAATTCAGGCTGAAAACACCCGAACGTTCGATATTTTGGGGTCCCAGAAGCGATCTGTACATGCTTACTCAGTGCTAGAATATTTTCAAAATATATGCCCAAAACATGCTAAAAATCGATATTTTAGGTGCCGAAAGTCGATATCTCAAATTTATCCCCAAATCACCGAAAATTCGATATTTTGGGGTCCCAGAAGCGATATTTACATGCCTACTCCGTGTTAGAGTATTTTCAAAATACAGGCCCAAAACATACAGAAAATCGATATTTAGGTGCATGAATCTTCTATACCCGTTTATATCTCAAATTCAGGCTTAAAACACCAGAAAATTCGATATTTTGGGGTCCCAGAAGCGATCTGTCCATGCCTACTCAGATACAGGCCCAAAACATGCTGAAAATCGATATTTTAGGTGCACAAAGTCAATATGTGTATGCATCTTCTGCACCCGTTTATATCCCAAATTCAACCTCAAAACACCTGAAAATTCGATATTTTAGGATCCCAGAAGCAATCTCCACATGCATAGTCAGTGCTAGAATATTTTCAAAATACAGGTCCAAAACATGCTTAAAATCGATATTATAGGTGATCAAAGTCGATATCTGAATGCATTTTCTGTTCCCGTTTATATCCCAAATTCAGGCTAAAAACACCTGAAAATTTGATTTTTTTGGGTCCCAGAAGCGATCTGTACATGCCTACTCAGTGTTAGAATATTTTCAAAATACAGGCCCAAAATAAGCTGAAAATAGCAATTTTTGGTGCCCAAAATCGATATGTGCATGAATCATCAGCATTCGCTTGTATCCCAAATTCAGGCCTAAAACACCTTAAAATTCGATACCTTTTGTTCCCAGAAGGGATCTGTAAATGCCTACTCAATATTAAAATATTTTCAAAATACAGACCCAAAACAAGCTTAAAACCGATATTTTATGTGCCCAAAATCAATATGTGCATTCATCTTCTGTACCCGTTTATATCCCAAATTCAGGCTCAAAACATCCGAAAATTCGATATTTTTGGGTCTCAGAAGCAATCTGAACATGCTTACACAATGCTAGAATACATTCAAAATATAGGGCCAAAACATCCTAAAAATCAATACTTCAGGTGACCAAAGTCGATATGTGAATGTATCTTCAGTACCGGTTTCTATCTCAAATTCAGGATCAAAACACCCGAAAATTCTATATTTTGGGGTCCTAGAAGCGATCTGTACATGCCTACTCCTAGTTAGAATGTTTTCAAGATACAGACCCAAAACATGCTCAAGATCGATATTTTAGGTGCCCAAAAGTTGATATGTGCATGCATCTTTTGTACCCGTTTATATCTCAAATTCAGGCTCAAAACACCCGAAAATTCGATATTTTGGGGTCCCAGAAGCGATCTGTGCATGCCTACGCAGTGCTAGAATATTTTCAAAATACAGGCCCAAAACATGCTAAAAATCGATATTTTAGGTGCCCAAAGTAGATATCTCAAATTCAGGCCCAAAACACCCGAAAATTCGATATTTTGGGGTCCCAGAAGCGATTTGTACATACCTACTCCGTGTTAGAGTATTTTTAATATACGAGCCCAAAACATACTGAAAATCGATCTTTTAGGTGTCCAAAAGTCGATATGTGTATGCATCTTCTGCACCCGTTTATATCCTAAATTCAACCTCAAAACACCCGAAAATTCGATATTTTGGGGTCCCAGAAGCGATCTGTACATGCCTAGTCAGTGCTAGAATGTTTTCAAAACATAGGCTCAAAACATGCTAAAAATCGATATTTTAAGTGTCCAAAGTCAATATGTGCATGCATCTTCTGTACCCGTTTATATCTCAAATTCAGGCTTAAAACACCCGAAAATTTGATATTTTGGGGTCCCAGAAGTGATCTGTACATATCTACTTTGTGCTAGTATATTTTCAAAATATAGGCTCAAAACATGCTAAAAATCGATATTTTAAGTTTCAAAAGTCGATATGTGCATTCATCTTCTTTACCCGTTTATATCTCAAATTCAGGCTCCAAACAACCGAAAATTCGATATTTTGGGGTCCCAGAAGCGATCTGTACATGCCTACTCAGATACAGGCCCAAAACATTCTGAAAATCGATATTTTAGGTGCCCAAAGTCAATATGTGTATGCATTTTCTGCACACGTTTACATCTCAAATTCAACCACAAAACACCCAAAAATTCGATATTTTTTGGTCCCAGAAGCGATCTGTACATGCCTAATCAGTGCTAGAATTTTTTCAAAATATAGGCTCAAAACATGCTAAAAATCGATATTTTAAGGGTCCAAAGACGATATGTGCATGCATCTTATGTACCCGTTTATATCTCAAATTCAGGCTCAAAACACCCGAAAATTCTATATTTTTGGGTCCTAGAAGCGAACTGTACATGCCTACTCCTAGTTAGAATGTTTTCAAGATACAGACCCAAAACATGCTCAAAATCGATATTTTTGGTGCCCAAAAGTCGATATGTGCAAGCATCTTCTGTACCCGTTTATATCTCAAATTCAGGCTCAAAACACCCGAAAATTCGATATTTTGGGGTCCCAGAAGCAATCTGTACATGCCTACGCAGTGCTAGAATATTTTCAAAATACAGGCCCAAAACATGCTAAAAATCGATATTTTAGGTGCCCAAAGTCGATATCTCAAATTCATGCCCAAAACACCCGATAATTCGATATTTTGGGGTCCCAGAAGCGATCTGTACATGCCTACTCCGTGTTAGAGTATTTTTAATATACAGGCCCAAAACATACTGAAAATCGATCTTTTAGGAGCCCAAAAGTCGATATGTGTATGCATCTTCTGCACCCTTTTATATCTCATATTCAACCACAAAACACCCGAAAATTCGATATTTTGGGGTCCCAGAAGCGATCTGTACATGCCTACTCAGTGCTAGAATGTTTTCAAAAAATAGGCCCAAAACATGCTAAAAATCGATTTTTTAAATGTCCAAAGTCGATATGTGCATGCATCTTCTGTACCCGTTTATATCTCAAATTCCGGCTTAAAACACCCGAAAATTCGATATTTTGGGGTCCCTGAAGTGATCTGTACATATCTACTATGTGCTAGAATATTTTCAAAATATAGGCTCAAAACATGCTAATAATCGATATTTTACGTGTCCAAAGTCGATATGTGCATGCATCTTCTGTACCCGTTTATATCTCAAATTGAGGCTCCAATCACCCGAAAATTCGATATTTTTGGGTCCCAGAAGCGATCTGTACATGCCTACTCAGATACAGGCCCAAAGCATGCCGAAAACCGATATTTTAGGTGCCCAAAGTCAATATGTGTATGCATCTTCTGCACCGGTTTATAACTCAAATTCAACCACAAGACACCCGAAAATTCGATATTTTTCGGTCCCAGAAGCGATCTGTACATGCCTACTCAGTGCTAGAATGTTTTCAAAATATAGGTTCAAAACATGCTAAAAATCGATACTTCAGGTGACCAAAGTTGATATGAGCATGTATCTTCTGTACCGGTTTCTATCTCAAATTCATTCTCAAAACACCCGAAAATTCTATATTTTTGGGTCCTAGAAGCGATCTGTACATGCCTACTCCTAGTTAGAATGTTTTCAAGATACAGACCCAAAACATGCTCAAAATCGATATTTTAGGTGCCCAAAAGTCGATATGTGTATGCATCTTCTGCACCCGTATATATCTCAAATTCAGGCCCAAAACACCCGAACATTCGATAATTTTTGGCCCCAGAAGCGATCTGTACATGCCTACTCAGATACAGGCTCAAAACATGCTAAAAATCGATATTTTAGGTGCCCAAAAGTCGATATGTGTATGCATCTTCTGCACCCGTTTATATCCCAAATTCAGGCTCAAAACACCCGAAAATTCGATATTTTTGGGTCCCAGAAGCGTTCTGTACATGCCTCCGTGTTAGAGTATTTTCCAAATATTGGCCCAAAACATGCTAAAAATCGATATTGTGGGTGCCCAAAGTCGATATGTGCATGCATTTTCTGTATCCGTTTATATCTCAAATTCAGACTCAAAACACCCGAAAAATCGATATTTTTGGGTCCCAGAAACGATCTGTACATGCCTACTCCGTGTTAGAGTATTTTCAAAATACAGGCCAAAAACATGCTCAAAATCGATATTTTGGGTGCCCAAAGTCGATATGTGCATGCATCTTCAGTACCCGTTTACATTCCAAATTGAGGTTCAAAACAACCGAAAATTCAATATTTTTGGGTCCCAGAAGCGATCTGTACATGCTCACTCTGTGCTAGAATATTTTACAAAATATAGGCCTAAAACATGCTGAAAATCGTTTTTTTTTGTAAAGAAAGTCGATATGTGCATGCATCTTCTGTACCCGTTTATATCCCAAATTAATTCTCAAAACACCAGAAAAATCGGTATTTTTGGGTCTTAGAAGCGCTCTGTACATGCTTACCCAGTGTTAGATTAAATTAAAAAATATAGGGCCAAAACATACTAAAAATCGATATTTTAGGTGCCCAAAGTCGAAATGTTCATGCATCTTCTGTACCCGTTTATATCCCAAATTCAGCCTCAAAACACCTGAAAATTCGATATTTTTAGATCCCAGAAGCAATCTCCACATGCATAGTCAGTGCTAGAATATTTTCAAATTACAGGCCCAAAACATGCCTAAAATCGATGTTATAGGTGATCTAAGTCGATATCTGCATGCATCTTCTGTTTTCGTTTATATCCCAAATTCAGGCTAAAAACACCTGAAAATTTGATTTTTTTGGGTCCCAGAAGCGATCTGTACATGCCTACTCAGTGTTAGAATATTTTCAAAATACAGGCCCAAAATAAGCTGAAAATCGCAATTTTTCGGTGCCCAAAATCGATATGTCCATGAATAATCAGCACTCGCTTGTATCCCAAATTCAGGCTTAAAACACCTTAAAATACGATACTTTTTGTTCCCAGAAGGGATCTGAACATTCTTACACAATGCTAGAATACATTCAAAATATAGGGCCAAAACATCCTAAAAATCGATACTTCAGGTGACCAAAGTCGATATGTGAATGTATCTTCAGTACCGGTTTCTATCTCAAATTCAGGCTCAAAACACCCGAAAATTCTATATTTTTGGGTCCTAGAAGCGATCTGTACATGCCTACTCCTAGTTAGAATGTTTTCAAGATACAGACCCAAAACATGCTCAAAATCGATATTTTAGGTGCCCAAAAGTCGATATGTGCATGCATCTTTTGTACCCGTTTATATCTCAAATTCAGGCTCAAAACACCCGAAAATTCGATATTTTGGGGTCCCAGAAGCGATCTGTACATGCCTACGCAGTGCCAGAATATTTTCAAAATACAGGCCCAAAACATGCTAAAAATCGATATTTTAGGTGCCCAAAGTCGATATCTCAAATTCAGGCCCAAAACACCCGAAAATTCGATATTTTGGGGTCCCAGAAGCGATTTGTACATGCCTACTCCGTGTTAGAGTATTTTTAATATACAAGCCCAAAACATACTGAAAATCGATCTTTTAGGTGCCCAAAAGTCGATATGTGTATGCATCTTCTGCACCCGTTTATATCCCAAATTCAACCTCAAAACACCCGAAAATTCGATATTTTTGGGTCCCAGAAGCGATCTGTACATGCCTAGTCAGTGCTAGAATGTTTTCAATATATAGGCTCAAAACATGCTAAAAATCGATATTTTAAGTGTCCAAAGTCGATATGTGCATGCATCTTCTGTACCCGATTATATCTCAAATTCAGGCTTAAAACACCCGAAAATTCGATATTTTGGGGTCCCAGAAGCGATCTGTACATGCCTACTCAGATACAGGCCCAAAACATGCTGAAAATCGATATTTTAGGTGCCCAAAGTAAATATGTGTATACATTTTCTGCACCCGTTTATATCTTAAATTCAACCACAAAACACCCAAAAATTCGATATTTTTCGGTCCCAGAAGCGATCTGTACATGTCTACTCAGTGCTAGAATGTTTTCAAATAATAGGCTCAAAACATGCTAAAAATCGATATTTTAAGTGTCCAAAGTCGACATGTGCATGCAACTTCTGTACCCGTTTATATCTCAAATTCATGCTCAAAACACCCGAAAATTCGGTATTTTTGGGTCCTAGAAGCGATCTGTACATGCCTAAACCTAGTTAGAATGTTTTCAAGATACAGACCCAAAACATGCTTTAAATCGATTTATAGGTGCCCAAAAGTCGATATGTGCATGCATCTTCTGTACCCATTTGTATCTCAAATTCAGGCTCAAAACACCCAAAAATTCGATATTTTGGGGCCCCAGAAGCGATCTGTACATGCCTACTCAGTGCTAGAATATTTTCAAAATTCAGGCCCAAAACATGCTAAAAATCGATATTTTAGGTGCCCAAAGTCGATATCTCAAATTCAGGCCCAAAACACCCGAATATTCGATATTTTGGGGCCCCAGAAGCGATCTGTACATGCTTACTCCGTGTTAGAGTATTTTCAATATACAGGCCCAAAACATACTGAAAATCGATCTTTTAGGTGCCCAAAAGTCGATATGTGTATACATCTTCTGCACCCGTTTATATCCGAAATTCAACCTCAAAACACCCGAAAATTCGATATTTTTGTGTCCCAGAAGCGATCTGTACATGCCTACTCAGTGCTAGAATATTTTCAAAATATAGGCTCAAAACATGCTAAAAATCGATATTTTAAGTGTCCAAAGTCGATATGTGCATGCATCTTTTGTACCCGTTTATATCTCAAATTCAGGCTTAAAACACCCGAAAATTCGATATTTTGGGGTCCCAGAAGTGATCTGTACATATGTACTTTGTGCTAGAATATTTTCAAAATATATTCTCAAAACATGCTAAAAATCGATATTTTAAGTGTCCAAAGTCGATATGTGCATGCATCTTCTGTACCCGTTTATATCTCAAATTCAGGCTCAAAACACCCGCAAAATCGGTATTTTTGGGTCCTAGAAGCGATCTGTACTTGCCTACTCCTAGTTAGAATGTTTTCAAGATACAGACCCAAAACATGCTAAAAATCGATATTTTATGTGTCCAAAGTCGATATGTGCATGCATCTTCTGCACCCGTCTATATCCCAAATTCAGGCTCAAAACACCCGAAAATTCGATATTTTTGGGTCCCAGAAGCGATCTGTACATGCCTCCTCCGTGTTAGAGTATTTTCCAAATATTGGCCCAAAACATGCTAAAAATCGATATTGTGGGTGCCCAAAGTCGATATGTGCATGCATCTTCTGCATCCGTTTATATCTCAAATTCAGGCTTAACACACCCGAAAATTCGATATTTTTGGGTCCCAGAAGTGATCTGTACATATCTACTTTGTGCTAAAATATTTTCAAAATATAGGCTCAAAACATGGTAAAAATCGATATTTTAAGTGTCAAAAGTCGATATGTGCATGCATCTTCTGTACCCGTTTATATCTCAAATTCAGGCTCCAAACACCCGAAAATTCGATATTTTGGGGTCCCAGAAGCGATCTGTACATGCCTACTCGGATACAGGCCCAAAACATGCTGAAAATCGATATTTTAGGTGCCCAAAGTCAATATGTGTATGCATTTTCTGCACCCGTTTATATCTCAAATTCAACAACAAAACACCCAAAAATTCGATATTTTTCGGTCCCAGAAGCGATCTGTACATGTCTACTCAGTGCTAGAATGTTTTCAAAATATAGACTTAAAACATGCTAAAAATCGATATTTTAAGTGTCCAAAGTCGATATGTGCATGCATCTTATGTACCCGTTTATATCTCAAATTCAGGCTCATAACACCCGAAAATTTTATATTTTTGGGTCCTAGAAGGGATCTGTCCATGCCTACTCCTAGTTAGAATATTTTCAAAATACAGGCCCAAAACATGCTAAAAATCGATATTTTAGGTGCCCAAAGTCGATATCTCAAATTCATGCCCAAAACACCCGAAAATTCGATATTTTGGGGTCCCAGAAGCGATCTGTACATGCCTACTCAGTGCTAGAATGTTTTCAAATAATAGGCTCAAAACATGCTAAAAATCGATATTTTAAGTGTCCAAAGTCGATATGTGCATGCATCTTCTGTACCCGTTTATATCTCAAATTCAGGCTTAAAACACCCGAAAATTCGATATTTTTGGGTCTCTGAAGTGATCTGTACATATCTACTTTGTGCTAGAATATTTTCGAAATATAGGCTCAAAACATGCTAAGAATCGATATTTTAAGTGTCCAAAGTCGATATGTGTATGCATCTTCTGTTCTCGTTTATATATCAAATTCAGGCTCCAATCTCCCGAAAATTCGATTTTTTGGGGTCTCAGAAGCGATCTGTACATGCCTTCTTAGTGCTAGAATATTTTCAAATAATAGGCTCAAAACATGCTAAAAATCGATATTTTAAGTGTCCAAAGTCGATATGTGCATGCATCTTCTGTACCCGTTTATATCTCAAATTCAGGCTCAAAACACCCGAAAAATCGGTATTTTTGGGTCCTAGAAGCGATCTGTACTTGCCTACTCCAAGTTAGAATGTTTTCAAGATACAGACCCAAAACATCCTCGAAATCGATATTTTAGGTGCTCAAAAGTCGATATGTGCATGCATCTTCAATACCTGTTTATATCTCAAATTCAGGGTCAAAACACCCGAAAATTCGATATTTTTGGGTCCCAGAAGCGATCTGTACATGCTTACTCAGTGCTAGAATATTTTCAAAATATATGCCCAAAAAATGGTAAAAATCGATATTTTAGGTGCCTTAAGTCGATATCTCAAATTTATCCCCAAAACACCCGAAAATTCGATATTTTGGGGTCCTAGATGCAATCGGTACATGCCTACGCAGTGCTAGAATATTTTCAAAATACAGGCCCAAAACATGCTAAAAATCGATATTATAGGTGCCCATAGTCGATATCTCAAATTCAGGCCCAAAACACCCGAAAATTCGATATTTTGGGGTCCCAGAAGCGATTTGTACATGCCTATTCCGTGTTAGAATATTTTTAATATACCGGCCCAAAACATACTGAAAATCGATCTTTTAGGTGCCGAAAAGTCGATATGTGTATGCATCTTCTGCACCCGTTTATATCTCAAATTCTGGCTTAAAACACCCGAAAATTCGATATTTGGGGGTCCCAGAAGTGATCTGTACATATCTACTTTGTGCTAAAATATTTTCAAAATATAGGCTCAAAACATGGTAAAAATCGATATTTTAAGTGTCAAAAGTCGATATGTGCATGCATCTTCTGTACCCGTTTATATCTCAAATTCAGGCTCCAAACACCCGAAAATTCGATATTTTGGGGTCCCAGAAGCGATCTGTACATGCCTACTCAGATACATTCCCAAAACATGCTGAAAATCGATATTTTAGGTGCCCAAAGTAAATATGTGTATGCATTTTCTGCACCCGTTTATATCTCAAATTCAACCACAAAACACCCAAAAATTCGATATTTTTCGGTCCTAGAAGCGATCTGTACTTGCCTACTCCAAGTTAGAATGTTTTCGAGATACAGACCCAAAACATCCTCAAAATCGATATTTTAGGTGCCCAAAGTCAATATGTGTATGCATCTTCTGCACCGGTTTATAACTCAAATTCAACCACAAGACACCCGAAAATTCGATATTTTTCGGTCCCAGAAGCGATCTGTACATGCCTACTCAGTGCTAGAATGTTTTCAAAATATAGGTTCAAAACATGCTAAAAATCGATACTTCAGGTGACCAAAGTTGATATGAGCATGTATCTTCTGTACCGGTTTCTATCTCAAATTCATTCTCAAAACACCCGAAAATTCTATATTTTTGGGTCCTAGAAGCGATCTGTACATGCCTACTCCTAGTTAGAATGTTTTCAAGATACAGACCCAAAACATGCTCAAAATCGATATTTTAGGTGCCCAAAAGTCGATATGTGTATGCATCTTCTGCACCCGTATATATCTCAAATTCAGGCCCAAAACACCCGAACATTCGATAATTTTTGGCCCCAGAAGCGATCTGTACATGCCTACTCAGATACAGGCTCAAAACATGCTAAAAATCGATATTTTAGGTGCCCAAAAGTCGATATGTGTATGCATCTTCTGCACCCGTTTATATCCCAAATTCAGGCTCAAAACACCCGAAAATTCGATATTTTTGGGTCCCAGAAGCGTTCTGTACATGCCTCCGTGTTAGAGTATTTTCCAAATATTGGCCCAAAACATGCTAAAAATCGATATTGTGGGTGCCCAAAGTCGATATGTGCATGCATTTTCTGTATCCGTTTATATCTCAAATTCAGACTCAAAACACCCGAAAAATCGATATTTTTGGGTCCCAGAAACGATCTGTACATGCCTACTCCGTGTTAGAGTATTTTCAAAATACAGGCCAAAAACATGCTCAAAATCGATATTTTGGGTGCCCAAAGTCGATATGTGCATGCATCTTCAGTACCCGTTTACATTCCAAATTGAGGTTCAAAACAACCGAAAATTCAATATTTTTGGGTCCCAGAAGCGATCTGTACATGCTCACTCTGTGCTAGAATATTTTACAAAATATAGGCCTAAAACATGCTGAAAATCGTTTTTTTTTGTAAAGAAAGTCGATATGTGCATGCATCTTCTGTACCCGTTTATATCCCAAATTAATTCTCAAAACACCAGAAAAATCGGTATTTTTGGGTCTTAGAAGCGCTCTGTACATGCTTACCCAGTGTTAGATTAAATTAAAAAATATAGGGCCAAAACATACTAAAAATCGATATTTTAGGTGCCCAAAGTCGAAATGTTCATGCATCTTCTGTACCCGTTTATATCCCAAATTCAGCCTCAAAACACCTGAAAATTCGATATTTTTAGATCCCAGAAGCAATCTCCACATGCATAGTCAGTGCTAGAATATTTTCAAATTACAGGCCCAAAACATGCCTAAAATCGATGTTATAGGTGATCTAAGTCGATATCTGCATGCATCTTCTGTTTTCGTTTATATCCCAAATTCAGGCTAAAAACACCTGAAAATTTGATTTTTTTGGGTCCCAGAAGCGATCTGTACATGCCTACTCAGTGTTAGAATATTTTCAAAATACAGGCCCAAAATAAGCTGAAAATCGCAATTTTTCGGTGCCCAAAATCGATATGTCCATGAATAATCAGCACTCGCTTGTATCCCAAATTCAGGCTTAAAACACCTTAAAATACGATACTTTTTGTTCCCAGAAGGGATCTGAACATTCTTACACAATGCTAGAATACATTCAAAATATAGGGCCAAAACATCCTAAAAATCGATACTTCAGGTGACCAAAGTCGATATGTGAATGTATCTTCAGTACCGGTTTCTATCTCAAATTCAGGCTCAAAACACCCGAAAATTCTATATTTTTGGGTCCTAGAAGCGATCTGTACATGCCTACTCCTAGTTAGAATGTTTTCAAGATACAGACCCAAAACATGCTCAAAATCGATATTTTAGGTGCCCAAAAGTCGATATGTGCATGCATCTTTTGTACCCGTTTATATCTCAAATTCAGGCTCAAAACACCCGAAAATTCGATATTTTGGGGTCCCAGAAGCGATCTGTACATGCCTACGCAGTGCCAGAATATTTTCAAAATACAGGCCCAAAACATGCTAAAAATCGATATTTTAGGTGCCCAAAGTCGATATCTCAAATTCAGGCCCAAAACACCCGAAAATTCGATATTTTGGGGTCCCAGAAGCGATTTGTACATGCCTACTCCGTGTTAGAGTATTTTTAATATACAAGCCCAAAACATACTGAAAATCGATCTTTTAGGTGCCCAAAAGTCGATATGTGTATGCATCTTCTGCACCCGTTTATATCCCAAATTCAACCTCAAAACACCCGAAAATTCGATATTTTTGGGTCCCAGAAGCGATCTGTACATGCCTAGTCAGTGCTAGAATGTTTTCAATATATAGGCTCAAAACATGCTAAAAATCGATATTTTAAGTGTCCAAAGTCGATATGTGCATGCATCTTCTGTACCCGATTATATCTCAAATTCAGGCTTAAAACACCCGAAAATTCGATATTTTGGGGTCCCAGAAGCGATCTGTACATGCCTACTCAGATACAGGCCCAAAACATGCTGAAAATCGATATTTTAGGTGCCCAAAGTAAATATGTGTATACATTTTCTGCACCCGTTTATATCTTAAATTCAACCACAAAACACCCAAAAATTCGATATTTTTCGGTCCCAGAAGCGATCTGTACATGTCTACTCAGTGCTAGAATGTTTTCAAATAATAGGCTCAAAACATGCTAAAAATCGATATTTTAAGTGTCCAAAGTCGACATGTGCATGCAACTTCTGTACCCGTTTATATCTCAAATTCATGCTCAAAACACCCGAAAATTCGGTATTTTTGGGTCCTAGAAGCGATCTGTACATGCCTAAACCTAGTTAGAATGTTTTCAAGATACAGACCCAAAACATGCTTTAAATCGATTTATAGGTGCCCAAAAGTCGATATGTGCATGCATCTTCTGTACCCATTTGTATCTCAAATTCAGGCTCAAAACACCCAAAAATTCGATATTTTGGGGCCCCAGAAGCGATCTGTACATGCCTACTCAGTGCTAGAATATTTTCAAAATTCAGGCCCAAAACATGCTAAAAATCGATATTTTAGGTGCCCAAAGTCGATATCTCAAATTCAGGCCCAAAACACCCGAATATTCGATATTTTGGGGCCCCAGAAGCGATCTGTACATGCTTACTCCGTGTTAGAGTATTTTCAATATACAGGCCCAAAACATACTGAAAATCGATCTTTTAGGTGCCCAAAAGTCGATATGTGTATACATCTTCTGCACCCGTTTATATCCGAAATTCAACCTCAAAACACCCGAAAATTCGATATTTTTGTGTCCCAGAAGCGATCTGTACATGCCTACTCAGTGCTAGAATATTTTCAAAATATAGGCTCAAAACATGCTAAAAATCGATATTTTAAGTGTCCAAAGTCGATATGTGCATGCATCTTTTGTACCCGTTTATATCTCAAATTCAGGCTTAAAACACCCGAAAATTCGATATTTTGGGGTCCCAGAAGTGATCTGTACATATGTACTTTGTGCTAGAATATTTTCAAAATATATTCTCAAAACATGCTAAAAATCGATATTTTAAGTGTCCAAAGTCGATATGTGCATGCATCTTCTGTACCCGTTTATATCTCAAATTCAGGCTCAAAACACCCGCAAAATCGGTATTTTTGGGTCCTAGAAGCGATCTGTACTTGCCTACTCCTAGTTAGAATGTTTTCAAGATACAGACCCAAAACATGCTAAAAATCGATATTTTATGTGTCCAAAGTCGATATGTGCATGCATCTTCTGCACCCGTCTATATCCCAAATTCAGGCTCAAAACACCCGAAAATTCGATATTTTTGGGTCCCAGAAGCGATCTGTACATGCCTCCTCCGTGTTAGAGTATTTTCCAAATATTGGCCCAAAACATGCTAAAAATCGATATTGTGGGTGCCCAAAGTCGATATGTGCATGCATCTTCTGCATCCGTTTATATCTCAAATTCAGGCTTAACACACCCGAAAATTCGATATTTTTGGGTCCCAGAAGTGATCTGTACATATCTACTTTGTGCTAAAATATTTTCAAAATATAGGCTCAAAACATGGTAAAAATCGATATTTTAAGTGTCAAAAGTCGATATGTGCATGCATCTTCTGTACCCGTTTATATCTCAAATTCAGGCTCCAAACACCCGAAAATTCGATATTTTGGGGTCCCAGAAGCGATCTGTACATGCCTACTCGGATACAGGCCCAAAACATGCTGAAAATCGATATTTTAGGTGCCCAAAGTCAATATGTGTATGCATTTTCTGCACCCGTTTATATCTCAAATTCAACAACAAAACACCCAAAAATTCGATATTTTTCGGTCCCAGAAGCGATCTGTACATGTCTACTCAGTGCTAGAATGTTTTCAAAATATAGACTTAAAACATGCTAAAAATCGATATTTTAAGTGTCCAAAGTCGATATGTGCATGCATCTTATGTACCCGTTTATATCTCAAATTCAGGCTCATAACACCCGAAAATTTTATATTTTTGGGTCCTAGAAGGGATCTGTCCATGCCTACTCCTAGTTAGAATATTTTCAAAATACAGGCCCAAAACATGCTAAAAATCGATATTTTAGGTGCCCAAAGTCGATATCTCAAATTCATGCCCAAAACACCCGAAAATTCGATATTTTGGGGTCCCAGAAGCGATCTGTACATGCCTACTCAGTGCTAGAATGTTTTCAAATAATAGGCTCAAAACATGCTAAAAATCGATATTTTAAGTGTCCAAAGTCGATATGTGCATGCATCTTCTGTACCCGTTTATATCTCAAATTCAGGCTTAAAACACCCGAAAATTCGATATTTTTGGGTCTCTGAAGTGATCTGTACATATCTACTTTGTGCTAGAATATTTTCGAAATATAGGCTCAAAACATGCTAAGAATCGATATTTTAAGTGTCCAAAGTCGATATGTGTATGCATCTTCTGTTCTCGTTTATATATCAAATTCAGGCTCCAATCTCCCGAAAATTCGATTTTTTGGGGTCTCAGAAGCGATCTGTACATGCCTTCTTAGTGCTAGAATATTTTCAAATAATAGGCTCAAAACATGCTAAAAATCGATATTTTAAGTGTCCAAAGTCGATATGTGCATGCATCTTCTGTACCCGTTTATATCTCAAATTCAGGCTCAAAACACCCGAAAAATCGGTATTTTTGGGTCCTAGAAGCGATCTGTACTTGCCTACTCCAAGTTAGAATGTTTTCAAGATACAGACCCAAAACATCCTCGAAATCGATATTTTAGGTGCTCAAAAGTCGATATGTGCATGCATCTTCAATACCTGTTTATATCTCAAATTCAGGGTCAAAACACCCGAAAATTCGATATTTTTGGGTCCCAGAAGCGATCTGTACATGCTTACTCAGTGCTAGAATATTTTCAAAATATATGCCCAAAAAATGGTAAAAATCGATATTTTAGGTGCCTTAAGTCGATATCTCAAATTTATCCCCAAAACACCCGAAAAATCGATATTTTGGGGTCCTAGATGCAATCGGTACATGCCTACGCAGTGCTAGAATATTTTCAAAATACAGGCCCAAAACATGCTAAAAATCGATATTATAGGTGCCCATAGTCGATATCTCAAATTCAGGCCCAAAACACCCGAAAATTCGATATTTTGGGGTCCCAGAAGCGATTTGTACATGCCTATTCCGTGTTAGAATATTTTTAATATACCGGCCCAAAACATACTGAAAATCGATCTTTTAGGTGCCGAAAAGTCGATATGTGTATGCATCTTCTGCACCCGTTTATATCTCAAATTCTGGCTTAAAACACCCGAAAATTCGATATTTGGGGGTCCCAGAAGTGATCTGTACATATCTACTTTGTGCTAAAATATTTTCAAAATATAGGCTCAAAACATGGTAAAAATCGATATTTTAAGTGTCAAAAGTCGATATGTGCATGCATCTTCTGTACCCGTTTATATCTCAAATTCAGGCTCCAAACACCCGAAAATTCGATATTTTGGGGTCCCAGAAGCGATCTGTACATGCCTACTCAGATACATTCCCAAAACATGCTGAAAATCGATATTTTAGGTGCCCAAAGTAAATATGTGTATGCATTTTCTGCACCCGTTTATATCTCAAATTCAACCACAAAACACCCAAAAATTCGATATTTTTCGGTCCTAGAAGCGATCTGTACTTGCCTACTCCAAGTTAGAATGTTTTCGAGATACAGACCCAAAACATCCTCAAAATCGATATTTTAGGTGCCCAAAAGTCGATATGTGCATGCAACTTCAGTACCTGTTTATATCTCATATTCAGGGTCAAAACACCCGAAAATTCGATATTTTTGGGTCCCAGAAGCGATCTGTACATGCTTACACAGTGTTAGAATATTTTAAAAATATAGGCCCAAAACATGCTAAAAATCGATATTTTAACTGCCTTAAGTAGATATCTCAAATTTATCCCCAAAACACCCGAAAATTCGATATTTTGGGGTCCCAGGAGCGATCTGTACATGCCTACTCCGTGTTAGAGTATTTTCAAAATACAGGCCCAAAACATACAGAAAATCGATATTTTAGTGCCCAAAAGTCGATATGTGCATGCATCTTCTATACCCGTTTATATCTCAAATTCAGGCTCCAAACACCCGAAATTTCAATTTTTTGGGGTCCCAGAAGCGATCTGTACATGCCTACTCAGATACAGGCCCAAAACATGCTGAAAATCGATATTTTAGGTGCCCAAAGTCAATATGTGTATGCATCTTCTTCACCCGTTTATATCCCAAATTCAACCTCAAAACACCCGAAAATTCGATATTTTTGGGTCCCAGAAGCGATCTGTACATGCCTACTCAGTGCTAGAATGTTTTCAAAATATAGGCTCAAAACATACTAAAAATCGATATTTTAAGTGTCCAAAGTCGATATGTGCATTCAACTTCTGTACCCGTTTATATCTCAAATTCATGCTCAAAACACCCGAAAAATCGGTATTTTTGGGTCCTAGAAGCGATCTGTACATGCCTACTCCTAGTTAGAATGTTTTCAAGATACAGACCCAAAACATGCTTAAAATCGATTTATAGGTGCCCAAAAGTCGATATGTGCATGCATCATCTGTACCCATTTGTATCTCAAATTCAGGCTCAAAACACCCAAAAATTCGATATTTTGGGGCCCCAGAAGCGATCTGTACATGCCTACTCAGTGCTAGAATATTTTTAAAATTCAGGCCCAAAACATGCTAAAAATCGATATTTTAGGTGCCCAAAGTCGATATCTCAAATTCAGGCCCAAAACACCCGAATATTCGATATTTTGGGGTCCCAGAAGCGATTTGTACATGCCTACTCCGTGTTAGAGTATTTTTAATATACAAGCCCAAAACATACTGAAAATCGATCTTTTAGGTGCCCAAAAGTCGATATGTGTATGCATCTTCTGCACCCGTTTATATCCCAAATTCAACCTCAAAACACCCGAAAATTCGATATTTTTGGGTCCCAGAAGCGATCTGTACATGCCTAGTCAGTGCTAGAATGTTTTCAATATATAGGCTCAAAACATGCTAAAAATCGATATTTTAAGTGTCCAAAGTCGATATGTGCATGCATCTTCTGTACCCGATTATATCTCAAATTCAGGCTTAAAACACCCGAAAATTCGATATTTTGGGGTCCCAGAAGCGATCTGTACATGCCTACTCAGATACAGGCCCAAAACATGCTGAAAATCGATATTTTAGGTGCCCAAAGTAAATATGTGTATACATTTTCTGCACCCGTTTATATCTTAAATTCAACCACAAAACACCCAAAAATTCGATATTTTTCGGTCCCAGAAGCGATCTGTACATGTCTACTCAGTGCTAGAATGTTTTCAAATAATAGGCTCAAAACATGCTAAAAATCGATATTTTAAGTGTCCAAAGTCGACATGTGCATGCAACTTCTGTACCCGTTTATATCTCAAATTCATGCTCAAAACACCCGAAAATTCGGTATTTTTGGGTCCTAGAAGCGATCTGTACATGCCTAAACCTAGTTAGAATGTTTTCAAGATACAGACCCAAAACATGCTTTAAATCGATTTATAGGTGCCCAAAAGTCGATATGTGCATGCATCTTCTGTACCCATTTGTATCTCAAATTCAGGCTCAAAACACCCAAAAATTCGATATTTTGGGGCCCCAGAAGCGATCTGTACATGCCTACTCAGTGCTAGAATATTTTCAAAATTCAGGCCCAAAACATGCTAAAAATCGATATTTTAGGTGCCCAAAGTCGATATCTCAAATTCAGGCCCAAAACACCCGAATATTCGATATTTTGGGGCCCCAGAAGCGATCTGTACATGCTTACTCCGTGTTAGAGTATTTTCAATATACAGGCCCAAAACATACTGAAAATCGATCTTTTAGGTGCCCAAAAGTCGATATGTGTATACATCTTCTGCACCCGTTTATATCCGAAATTCAACCTCAAAACACCCGAAAATTCGATATTTTTGTGTCCCAGAAGCGATCTGTACATGCCTACTCAGTGCTAGAATATTTTCAAAATATAGGCTCAAAACATGCTAAAAATCGATATTTTAAGTGTCCAAAGTCGATATGTGCATGCATCTTTTGTACCCGTTTATATCTCAAATTCAGGCTTAAAACACCCGAAAATTCGATATTTTGGGGTCCCAGAAGTGATCTGTACATATGTACTTTGTGCTAGAATATTTTCAAAATATATTCTCAAAACATGCTAAAAATCGATATTTTAAGTGTCCAAAGTCGATATGTGCATGCATCTTCTGTACCCGTTTATATCTCAAATTCAGGCTCAAAACACCCGCAAAATCGGTATTTTTGGGTCCTAGAAGCGATCTGTACTTGCCTACTCCTAGTTAGAATGTTTTCAAGATACAGACCCAAAACATGCTAAAAATCGATATTTTATGTGTCCAAAGTCGATATGTGCATGCATCTTCTGCACCCGTCTATATCCCAAATTCAGGCTCAAAACACCCGAAAATTCGATATTTTTGGGTCCCAGAAGCGATCTGTACATGCCTCCTCCGTGTTAGAGTATTTTCCAAATATTGGCCCAAAACATGCTAAAAATCGATATTGTGGGTGCCCAAAGTCGATATGTGCATGCATCTTCTGCATCCGTTTATATCTCAAATTCAGGCTTAACACACCCGAAAATTCGATATTTTTGGGTCCCAGAAGTGATCTGTACATATCTACTTTGTGCTAAAATATTTTCAAAATATAGGCTCAAAACATGGTAAAAATCGATATTTTAAGTGTCAAAAGTCGATATGTGCATGCATCTTCTGTACCCGTTTATATCTCAAATTCAGGCTCCAAACACCCGAAAATTCGATATTTTGGGGTCCCAGAAGCGATCTGTACATGCCTACTCGGATACAGGCCCAAAACATGCTGAAAATCGATATTTTAGGTGCCCAAAGTCAATATGTGTATGCATTTTCTGCACCCGTTTATATCTCAAATTCAACAACAAAACACCCAAAAATTCGATATTTTTCGGTCCCAGAAGCGATCTGTACATGTCTACTCAGTGCTAGAATGTTTTCAAAATATAGACTTAAAACATGCTAAAAATCGATATTTTAAGTGTCCAAAGTCGATATGTGCATGCATCTTATGTACCCGTTTATATCTCAAATTCAGGCTCATAACACCCGAAAATTTTATATTTTTGGGTCCTAGAAGGGATCTGTCCATGCCTACTCCTAGTTAGAATATTTTCAAAATACAGGCCCAAAACATGCTAAAAATCGATATTTTAGGTGCCCAAAGTCGATATCTCAAATTCATGCCCAAAACACCCGAAAATTCGATATTTTGGGGTCCCAGAAGCGATCTGTACATGCCTACTCAGTGCTAGAATGTTTTCAAATAATAGGCTCAAAACATGCTAAAAATCGATATTTTAAGTGTCCAAAGTCGATATGTGCATGCATCTTCTGTACCCGTTTATATCTCAAATTCAGGCTTAAAACACCCGAAAATTCGATATTTTTGGGTCTCTGAAGTGATCTGTACATATCTACTTTGTGCTAGAATATTTTCGAAATATAGGCTCAAAACATGCTAAGAATCGATATTTTAAGTGTCCAAAGTCGATATGTGTATGCATCTTCTGTTCTCGTTTATATATCAAATTCAGGCTCCAATCTCCCGAAAATTCGATTTTTTGGGGTCTCAGAAGCGATCTGTACATGCCTTCTTAGTGCTAGAATATTTTCAAATAATAGGCTCAAAACATGCTAAAAATCGATATTTTAAGTGTCCAAAGTCGATATGTGCATGCATCTTCTGTACCCGTTTATATCTCAAATTCAGGCTCAAAACACCCGAAAAATCGGTATTTTTGGGTCCTAGAAGCGATCTGTACTTGCCTACTCCAAGTTAGAATGTTTTCAAGATACAGACCCAAAACATCCTCGAAATCGATATTTTAGGTGCTCAAAAGTCGATATGTGCATGCATCTTCAATACCTGTTTATATCTCAAATTCAGGGTCAAAACACCCGAAAATTCGATATTTTTGGGTCCCAGAAGCGATCTGTACATGCTTACTCAGTGCTAGAATATTTTCAAAATATATGCCCAAAAAATGGTAAAAATCGATATTTTAGGTGCCTTAAGTCGATATCTCAAATTTATCCCCAAAACACCCGAAAATTCGATATTTTGGGGTCCTAGATGCAATCGGTACATGCCTACGCAGTGCTAGAATATTTTCAAAATACAGGCCCAAAACATGCTAAAAATCGATATTATAGGTGCCCATAGTCGATATCTCAAATTCAGGCCCAAAACACCCGAAAATTCGATATTTTGGGGTCCCAGAAGCGATTTGTACATGCCTATTCCGTGTTAGAATATTTTTAATATACTGGCCCAAAACATACTGAAAATCGATCTTTTAGGTGCCGAAAAGTCGATATGTGTATGCATCTTCTGCACCCGTTTATATCTCAAATTCTGGCTTAAAACACCCGAAAATTCGATATTTGGGGGTCCCAGAAGTGATCTGTACATATCTACTTTGTGCTAAAATATTTTCAAAATATAGGCTCAAAACATGGTAAAAATCGATATTTTAAGTGTCAAAAGTCGATATGTGCATGCATCTTCTGTACCCGTTTATATCTCAAATTCAGGCTCCAAACACCCGAAAATTCGATATTTTGGGGTCCCAGAAGCGATCTGTACATGCCTACTCAGATACATTCCCAAAACATGCTGAAAATCGATATTTTAGGTGCCCAAAGTAAATATGTGTATGCATTTTCTGCACCCGTTTATATCTCAAATTCAACCACAAAACACCCAAAAATTCGATATTTTTCGGTCCCAGAAGCGATCTGTACATGTCTACTCAGTGCTAGAATGTTTTCAAAATATAGACTTAAAACATGCTAAAAATCGATATTTTAAGTGTCCAAAGTCGATATGTGCATTCATCTTCTGTACCCGTTTATATCTCAAATTCAGGCTCAAAAGACCCGAAAAATCGGTATTTTTGGGTCCTAGAAGCGATCTGTACTTGCCTACTCCAAGTTAGAATGTTTTCGAGATACAGACCCAAAACATCCTCAAAATCGATATTTTAGGTGCCCAAAAGTCGATATGTGCATGCAACTTCAGTACCTGTTTATATCTCATATTCAGGGTCAAAACACCCGAAAATTCGATATTTTTGGGTCCCAGAAGCGATCTGTACATGCTTACACAGTGTTAGAATATTTTAAAAATATAGGCCCAAAACATGCTAAAAATCGATATTTTAACTGCCTTAAGTAGATATCTCAAATTTATCCCCAAAACACCCGAAAATTCGATATTTTGGGGTCCCAGGAGCGATCTGTACATGCCTACTCCGTGTTAGAGTATTTTCAAAATACAGGCCCAAAACATACAGAAAATCGATATTTTAGTGCCCAAAAGTCGATATGTGCATGCATCTTCTATACCCGTTTATATCTCAAATTCAGGCTCCAAACACCCGAAATTTCAATTTTTTGGGGTCCCAGAAGCGATCTGTACATGCCTACTCAGATACAGGCCCAAAACATGCTGAAAATCGATATTTTAGGTGCCCAAAGTCAATATGTGTATGCATCTTCTTCACCCGTTTATATCCCAAATTCAACCTCAAAACACCCGAAAATTCGATATTTTTGGGTCCCAGAAGCGATCTGTACATGCCTACTCAGTGCTAGAATGTTTTCAAAATATAGGCTCAAAACATACTAAAAATCGATATTTTAAGTGTCCAAAGTCGATATGTGCATTCAACTTCTGTACCCGTTTATATCTCAAATTCATGCTCAAAACACCCGAAAAATCGGTATTTTTGGGTCCTAGAAGCGATCTGTACATGCCTACTCCTAGTTAGAATGTTTTCAAGATACAGACCCAAAACATGCTTAAAATCGATTTATAGGTGCCCAAAAGTCGATATGTGCATGCATCATCTGTACCCATTTGTATCTCAAATTCAGGCTCAAAACACCCAAAAATTCGATATTTTGGGGCCCCAGAAGCGATCTGTACATGCCTACTCAGTGCTAGAATATTTTTAAAATTCAGGCCCAAAACATGCTAAAAATCGATATTTTAGGTGCCCAAAGTCGATATCTCAAATTCAGGCCCAAAACACCCGAATATTCGATATTTTGGGGCCCCAGAAGCGATCTGTACATGCTTACTCCGTGTTAGAGTATTTTCAATATACAGGCCCAAAACATACTGAAAATCGATCTTTTAGGTGCCCAAAAGAGGATATGTGTATGCATCTTCTGCACCCGTTTATATCCGAAATTCAACCTCAAAACACCCGAAAATTCGATATTTTTGGGTCCCAGAAGCGATCTGTACATGCCTACTCAGTGCTAGAATATTTTCAAAATATAGGCTCAAAACATGCTAAAAATCGATATTTTAAGTGTCCAAAGTCGATATGTGCGTGCATCTTTTGTACCGGTTTATATCTCAAATTCAGGCTTAATACACCCGAAACTTCGATATTTTGGGGTCCCATAAGTGATCTGTACATATCTACTTTGTGCTAGAATATTTTCAAAATATAGGCTCAAAACATGCTAAAAATCGATATTTTAAGTGTCAAAAGTCGATATGTGCATGCATCTTCTGTACCCGTTTATATCTCAAATTCAGGCTCCAAACACCCGAAAATTCGATATTTTGGGGTCCCAGAAGCGATCTGTACATGCCTAGGCAGATACAGGCCCAAATCATGCTGAAAATCGATATTTTAGGTGCCCAAAGTCAATATGTGTATGCATCTTCTGCACCCGTTTATATCTCAAATTCAACCACAAAACACCCGAAAATTCTATATTTTTCGGTCCCAGAAGCGATCTGTACATGCCTACTCAGTGCTAGAATGTTTTCAAAAAATAGGCTTAAAACATGCTAAAAATCGGTATTTTAAGTGTCCAAAGTCGATATGTGCATGCATCTTCTGTACACGTTTATTTCTCAAATTCAGGCTTAAAACACCCGAAAATTCGATATTTTGGGGTCCCTGAAGTGATCTGTACATATCTACTTTGTGCTAGAATATTTTCAAAATATAGGCTCAAAACATGCTAAAAATCGATATTTTAAGTGTAAAAGGTGGATATGTGCATGCATCTTCTGTACCCGTTTATATCTCTAATTCAGGCTCCAATCACCCGAAAATTCGATATTTTGGGGTCCCAGAAGCGATCTGTACATGCCTACTCAGATACAGGCCCAAAACATGCTGAAAATCGATATTTTAGGTGCCCAAAGTCAATATGTGTATGCATCTTCTGCACCCGTTTATATTTCAAATTCAACCACAAAACACCCGAAAATTCGATATTTTTCGGTCCCAGAAGCGATTTGTACATGCCAACTCAGTGCTAGAATGTTTTCAAATAATAGGCTCAAAACATGCTAAAAATCGATATTTTAAGTGTCCTATGTCGATATGTGCATGCTTCTTCTGTACCCGTTTATATCTCAAATTCAGGCTCAAAACACCCGAAAAATCGGTATTTTAGGGTCCTAGAAGCGATCTGTACTTGCCTACTCCAAGTTAGAATGTTTTCAAGATACAGACAAAAAACATGCTCAAAATCGATATTTTAGATGCCCAAAAGTCGATATGTGCATGCATCTTCAGTACCTGTTTATATCTCAAATTCAGGGTCAAAACACCCGAAAATTCGATATTTTTGGGTCCCAGAAGTGATATGTACATGCCTTCTCCGTGTTAGAGTATTTTCAAAATATAGGCCCAAAACATGCTGAAAATCGATATTTTAGGTGTCCAAAGTCAATATGTGCATGCATTTTCTGTACCCGTTTATATCCCAAATTCAGGCTCAAAACACCCGAAAATTCGATATTTTGGGGTCCCAGAAGCGATCTGTACATGCTTACTCAGTGCTAGAATATTTTCAAAATATATGCCCAAAACATGCTAAAAATCGATATTTTAGGTGCCCAAAGTCGATATCTCAAATTTATCCCCAAAACACCCGAAAATTCGATATTTTGGTGTCCCAGAAGCTATCTGTACATGCCTACTCCGTGTTAGAGTATTTTCAAAATACAGGCCCAAAACATACTGAAAATCGATCATTTAGGTGCCCAAAAGTCGATATGTGTATGCATCTTCTGCACCCGTTTGTATCTCAAATTCAACCACAAAACACCCGAAAATTCGATATTTTTCGGTCCCAGAAGCGATCTGTACATGCCTACTCAGTGCTAGAATGTTTTCAAATAATAGGCTCAAAACATGCTAAAAATCGATATTTTAAGTGTCCAAAGTCGATATGTGCATTCATCTTCTGTACCCGTTTATATCTCAAATTCAGGCTCAAAAGACCCGAAAAATCGGTATTTTTGGGTCCTAGAAGCGATCTGTACTTGCCTACTCCAAGTTAGAATGTTTTCGAGATACAGACCCAAAACATCCTCAAAATCGATATTTTAGGTGCCCAAAAGTCGATATGTGCATGCAACTTCAGTACCTGTTTATATCTCAAATTCAGGGTCAAAACACCCGAAAATTCGATATTTTTGGGTCCCAGAAGCGATCTGTACATGCTTACTCAGGGATAGAATATTTTCAAAATATATGCCCAAAACATGCTAAAAATCGATATTTTAACTGCCTTAAGTAGATATCTCAAATTTATCACCAAAACACCCGAAAATTCGATATTTTGGGGTCCCAGGAGCGATCTGTACATGCCTACTCCGTGTTAGAGTATTTTCAAAATACAGGCCCAAAACATACAGAAAATCGATATTTTAGTGCCCAAAAGTCGATATGTGCATGCATCTTCTATACCCGTTTATATCTCAAATTCAGGCTCCAAACACCCGAAATTTCGATTTTTTGGGGTCCCAGAAGCGATCTGTACATGCCTACTCAGATACAGGCCCAAAACATGCTGAAAATCGATATTTTAGGTGCCCAAAGTCAATATGTGTATGCATCTTCTTCACCCGTTTATATCCCAAATTCAACCTCAAAAAACCCGAAAATTCGATATTTTTGGGTCCCAGAAGCGATCTGTACATGACTACTCAGTGCTAGAATGTTTTCAAAATATAGGCTCAAAACATACTAAAAATCGATATTTTAATTGTCCAAAGTCGATATGTGCATTCAACTTCTGTACCCGTTTATATCTCAAATTCATGCTGAAAACACCCGAAAATTCGGTATTTTTGGGTCCTAGAAGCGATCTGTACATGCCTACTCCTAGTTAGAATGTTTTCAAGATACAGACCCAAAACATGCTTTAAATCGATTTATAGGTGCCCAAAAGTCGATATGTGCATGCATCTTCTGTACCCATTTGTATCTCAAATTCAGGCTCAAAACACCCAAAAATTCGATATTTTGGGGCCCCAGAAGCGATCTGTACATGCCTACTCAGTGCTAGAATATTTTTAAAATTCAGGCCCAAAACATGCTAAAAATCAATATTTTAGGTGCCCAAAGTCGATATCTCAAATTCAGGCCCAAAACACCCGAATATTCGATATTTTGGGGCCCCAGAAGCGATCTGTACATGCTTACTCCGTGTTAGAGTATTTTCAATATACAGGCCCAAAACATACTGAAAATCGATATTTTAGGTGCCCAAAAGTCGATATGTGTATGCATCTTCTGCACCCGTTTATATCCGAAATTCAACCTCAAAACACCCGAAAATTCGATATTTTTGTGTCCCAGAAGCGATCTGTACATGCCTACTCAGTGCTAGAATATTTTCAAAATATAGGCTCAAATCATGCTAAAAATCGATATTTTAAGTGTCCAAAGTCGATATGTGCGTGCATCTTTTGTACCCATTTATATCTCAAATTCAGGCTTAATACACCCGAAACTTCGATATTTTGGGGTCCCAGAAGTGATCTGTACATATCTACTTTGTGCTAGAATATTTTCAAAATATAGGCTCAAAACATGCTAAAAATCGATATTTTAAGTGTCAAAAGTCGATATGTGCATGCATCTTCTGTACCCGTTTATATCTCAAATTCAGGCTCCAAACACCCGAAAATTCGATATTTTGGGGTCCCAGAAGCGATCTGTACATGCCTACTCAGATACAGGCCCAAAACATGCTGAAAATCGATATTTTAGGTGCCCAAAGTCAATATGTGTATGCATCTTCTGCACCCGTTTATATCTCAAATTCAACCACAAAACACCCGAAAATTCTATATTTTTCGGTCCCAGAAGCGATCTGTACATGCCTACTCAGTGCTAGAATGTTTTCAAAAAATAGGCTTAAAACATGCTAAAAATCGGTATTTTAAGTGTCCAAAGTCGATATGTGCATGCATCTTCTGTACACGTTTATTTCTCAAATTCAGGCTTAAAACACCCGAAAATTCGATATTTTGGGGTCCCTGAAGTGATCTGTACATATCTACTTTGTGCTAGAATATTTTCAAAATATAGGCTCAAAACATGCTAAAAATCGATATTTTAAGTGTCCAAAGTCGATATGTGTATGCATCTTCTGTACCCGTTTATATCTCTAATTCAGGCTCCAATCACCCGAAAATTCGATATTTTGGGGTCCCAGAAGCGATCTGTACATGCCTACTCAGATACAGGCCCAAAACATGCTGAAAATCGATATTTTAGGTGCCCAAAGTCAATATGTGTATGCATCTTCTGCACCCGTTTATATTTCAAATTCAACCACAAAACACCCGAAAATTCGATATTTTTCGGTCCCAGAAGCGATTTGTACATGCCAACTCAGTGCTAGAATGTTTTCAAATAATAGGCTCAAAACATGCTAAAAATCGATATTTTAAGTGTCCTATGTCGATATGTGCATGCTTCTTCTGTATCCGTTTATATCTCAAATTCAGGCTCAAAACACCCGAAAAATCGGTATTTTAGGGTCCTAGAAGCGATCTGTACTTGCCTACTCCAAGTTAGAATGTTTTCAAGATACAGACCCAAAACATGCTCAAAATCGATATTTTAGGTGCCCAAAAGTCGATATGTGCATGCATCTTCAGTACCTGTTTATATCTCAAATTCAGGGTCAAAACACCCGAAAATTCGATATTTTTGGGTCCCAGAAGTGATATGTACATGCCTACTCCGTGTTAGAGTATTTTCAAAATATAGGCCCAAAACATGCTGAAAATCGATATTTTAGGTGTCCAAAGTCAATATGTGCATGCATTTTCTGTACCCGTTTATATCTCAAATTCAGGCTCAAAACACCCGAAAATTCGATATTTTGGGGTCCCAGAAGCGATCTGTACATGCTTACTCAGTGCTAGAATATTTTCAAAATATATGCCCAAAACATGCTAACAATCGATATTTTAGGTGCCCAAAGTCGATATCTCAAATTTATCCCCAAAACACCCGAAAATTCGATATTTTGGTGTCCCAGAAGCTATCTGTACATGCCTACTCCGTGTTAGAGTATTTTCAAAATACAGGCCCAAAACATACTGAAAATCGATCTTTTAGGTGCCCAAAAGTCGATATGTGTATGCATCTTCTGCACCCGTTTATATCTCAAATTCAACCACAAAACACCCGAAAATTCGATATTTTTCGGTCCCAGAAGCGATCTGTACATGCCTACTCAGTGCTAGAATGTTTTCAAATAATAGGCTCAAAACATGCTAAAAATCGATATTTTAAGTGTCCAAAGTCGATGTGTGCATGCATCTTCTGTACCCGTTTATATCCCAAATTCAGCCTCAAAACACCTGAAAATTTGATATTTTTGGATCCCAGAAGAAATCTCCACATGCATAGTCAGTGCTAGAATATTTTCATATTACAGGCCCAAAACATGCTTAAAATCGATATTATAGGTGATCAAAGTCGATATCTGCATGCATCTTCTGTTCCCGTTTATATCCCAAATTCAGGCTAAAAACACCTGAAAATTTGATTTTTTGGGGTCCCAGAAGCGATCTGTACTCAGTGTTAGAATATTTTCAAAATACAGGCCCAAAATAAGCTGAAAATCGCAATTTATGGTGCCCAAAATCGATATGTGCATGAATCATCAGCACTCGCTTGTATCCCAAATTCAGGCTTAAAACACCTTAAAATTCGATACTTTTTGTTCTCAGAAGGGATCTGTAAATGCCTACTCAATCTTAAAATATTTTCAAAATACAGACTCAAAACAAGCTGAAAACCGATATTTTATGTGCCCAAAATCCATATGTGCATTCATCTTCTGTACCCGTTTATATCCCAAATTCAGGCTCAAAACACCAGAAAATTCGATATTTTTGGGTCTCAGAAGCAATCTGAACATGCTTACACAATGCTAGAATACATTCAAAATAGAGGGCCAAAACATCCTGAAAATCGATACTTCAGGTGACCAAAGTCGATATGTGAATGTATCTTCAGTACCGGTTTCTATCTCAAATTCAGGCTCAAAACCCCCGAAAATTTTATGTTTTTGGGTCCTAGAAGCGGTCTGTACATGCCTACTCCTAGTTAGAATGATTTCAAGATACAGACCCAAAACATGCTCAAAATCGATATTTTAGGTGCCCAAAGGTCGATATGTGCATGCATCTTCTGTACCCGTTTATATCTCAAATTCAGGCTCAAAACACCCGAAAATTCGATATTTTGGGGTCCCAGAAGCGATCTGTACATGCCTACGGGGTGCTAGAATATTTTAAAAATACAGGCCCAATACATGCTAAAAATCGATATTTTAGGTGCCCAAAGGCGATATCTCAAATTCAGGCCCAAAACACCCGAAAATTCGATATTTTGGGGTCCCAGAAGCGATTTGTACATGCCTACTCCGTGTTAGAGTATTTTTAATATACAGGCCCAAAACATACTGAAAATCGATCTTTTAGGTGCCCAAAAATCGATATGTGTATGCATCTTCTGCATCCGTTTATATCTCAAATTCAGGCTTAAAACACCCGAAAATTCGATATTTTGGGGTCCCAGAAGTGATCTGTACATATCTACTTTGTGCTAAAATATTTTCAAAATATAGGCTCAAAACATGGTAAAAATCGATATTTTAAGTGTCAAAAGTCGATATGTGCATGCATCTTCTGTACCCGTTTATATCTCAAATTCAGGCTCCAAACACCTGAAAATTCGATATTTTGGGGTCCCAGAAGCGATCTGTACATGCCTACTCAGGTACAGGCCCAAAACATGCTGAAAATCGATATTTTAGGTGCCCAAAGTCAATATGTGTATGCATTTTCTGCACCCGTTTATATCTCAAATTCAACCACAAAACACCCAAAAATTCGATATTTTTCGGTCCCAGAAGCGATCTGTACATGTCTACTCAGTGCTAGAATGTTTTCAAAATATAGGCTCAAAACATGCTAAAAATCGATATTTCAAGTGTCCAAAGTCGATATGTGCATGCATCTTCTGTACCCGTTTATATCTCAAATTCAGGCTCAAAACACCCGAAAAATCGGTATTTTTGGGTCCTAGAAGCGATCTGTACTTGCCTACTCCAAGTTAGAATGTTTTCAAGATACAGACCCAAAACATCCTCGAAATCGATATTTTAGGTGCTCAAAAGTCGATATGTGCATGCATCTTCAATACCTGTTTATATCTCAAATTCAGGGTCAAAACACCCGAAAATTCGATATTTTTGGGTCCCAGAAGCGATCTGTACATGCTTACTCAGTGCTAGAATATTTTCAAAATATATGCCCAAAACATGCTAAAAATCGATATTTTAGGTGCCTTAAGTCGATATCTCAAATTTATCCCCAAAACACCCGTAAATTCGATATTTTGGGGTCCTAGAAGCGATCTGTACATGCCTACGCAGTGCTAGAATATTTTCAAAATACAGGCCCAAAACATGCTAAAAATCGATATTATAGGTGCCCAAAGTCGATATCTCAAATTCAGGCCCAAAACACCCGAATATTCGATATTTTGGGGTCCCAGAAGCGATTTGTACATGCCTACTCCGTGTTAGAGTATTTTTAATATACAGGCCCAAAACATACTGAAAATCGATCGTTTAGGTGCCCAAAAGTCGATATGTGTATGCATCTTCTGCATCCGTTTATATCTCAAATTCAGGCTTAAAACACCCGAAAATTCTATATTTTTGGGTCCTAGAAGCGATCTGTACATGCCTACTCCTAGTTAGAATATTTTCAAAATACAGGCCCAAAACATGCTAAAAATCGATATTTTAGGTGCCCAAAGTCGATATCTCAAATTCATGCCCAAAACACCCGAAAATTCGATATTTTTCGGTCCCAGAAGCGGTCTGTACATGCCTACTCAGTGCTAGAATGTTTTCAAATAATAGGCTCTAAACATGCTAAAAATCGATATTTTAAGTGTCCAAAGTCGATATGTGCATGCATCTTCTGTACCCGTTTATATCTCAAATTCAGGCTTAAAACACCCGAAAATTCGATATTTTGGGGTCCCTGAAGTGATCTGTACATATCTACTTTGTGCTAGAATATTTTCGAAATATAGGCTCAAAACATGCTAAGAATCGATATTTTAAGTGTCCAAAGTCGATATGTGCATGCATCTTCTGTACCCGTTTATATCTCAAATTCAGGCTCAAAATACCCGAAAATTCGGTATTTTTGGGTCCTAGAAGCGATCTGTACTTGCCTACTCCAAGTTAGAATGTTTTCAAGATACAGACCCAAAACATCCTCGAAATCGATATTTTAGGTGCTCAAAAGTCAATATGTGCATGCATCTTCAATACCTGTTTATATCTCAAATTCAGGGTCAAAACACCCGAAAATTCGATATTTTTGGGTCCCAGAAGCGATCTGTACATGCTTACTCAGTGCTAGAATATTTTCAAAATATATGCCCAAAACATGCTAAAAATCGATATTTTAGGTGCCTTAAGTCGATATCTCAAATTTATCCCCAAAACACCCGTAAATTCGATATTTTGGGGTCCTAGAAGCGATCTGTACATGCCTACGCAGTGCTAGAATATTTTCAAAATACAGGCCCAAAACATGCTAAAAATCGATATTATAGGTGCCCAAAGTCGATATCTCAAATTCAGGCCCAAAACACCCGAATATTCGATATTTTGGGGTCCCAGAAGCGATTTGTACATGCCTACTCCGTGTTAGAGTATTTTTAATATACAGGCCCAAAACATACTGAAAATCGATCGTTTAGGTGCCCAAAAGTCGATATGTGTATGCATCTTCTGCATCCGTTTATATCTCAAATTCAGGCTTAAAACACCCGAAAATTCTATATTTTTGGGTCCTAGAAGCGATCTGTACATGCCTACTCCTAGTTAGAATATTTTCAAAATACAGGCCCAAAACATGCTAAAAATCGATATTTTAGGTGCCCAAAGTCGATATCTCAAAATCATGCCCAAAACACCCGAAAATTCGATATTTTTCGGTCCCAGAAGCGGTCTGTACATGCCTACTCAGTGCTAGAATGTTTTCAAATAATAGGCTCAAAACAAGCTAAAAATCGATATTTTAAGTGTCCAAAGTCGATATGTGCATGCATCTTCTGTACCCGTTTATATCTCAAATTCAGGCTTAAAACACCCGAAAAATCGATATTTTGGGGTCCCTGAAGTGATCTGTACATATCTACTTTGTGCTAGAATATTTTCGAAATATAGGCTCAAAACATGCTAAGAATCGATATTTTAAGTGTCCAAAGTCGATATGTGCATGCATCTTCTGTACCCGTTTATATCTCAAATTCAGGCTCAAAATACCCGAAAATTCGGTATTTTTGGGTCCTAGAAGCGATCTGTACTTGCCTACTCCAAGTTAGAATGTTTTCAAGATACAGACCCAAAACATCCTCGAAATCGATATTTTAGGTGCTCAAAAGTCGATATGTGCATGCATCTTCAATACCTGTTTATATCTCAAATTCAGGGTCAAAACACCCGCAAATTCGATATTTTTGGGTCCCAGAAGCGATCTGTACATGCTTACTCAGTGCTAGAATATTTTCAAAATATATGCCCAAAACATGCTAAAAATCGATATTTTAGGTGCCTTAAGGCGATATCTCAAATTTATCCCCAAACCACCCGAAAATTCGATATTTTGGGGTCCCAGAAGCGATCTGTACATGCCTACTCCGTGTTGGAGTATTTTCAAAATACAGGCCAAAAACATCCAGAAAATCGATATTTTAGGTGCCCAAAAGTCGATATGTGCATGCATCTTCTATACCCGTTTATATCTCAAATTCTGGCTCCAAACACCCGATAATTCGATATTTTTTGGTCCCAGAAGCGATCTGTACATGCCTACTCAGATACAGGCCCAAAACATGCTGAAAATTGATATTTTAGGTTCCCAAAGTCAATATGTGTATGTATCTTCTGCACCCATTTATATCCCAAATTCAACCTCAAAACACTCGAAAATTCTCTATTTTTCGGTCCCAGAAGCGATCTGTACATGCCTACTCAGTGCTAGAATGTTTTAAAAATATAGGTTTAAAACATGCTAAAAATCGATACTTCCGGTGACCAAAGTCGATATATGCATGTATCTTCAGTACCGGTTTCTATCTCAAATTCAGGCTCAAAACACCCGAAAATTCTATATTTTTGGGTCCTAGAAGCGATCTGTACATGCCTACTCCTAGTTAGAAAGTTTTCAAGATACAGACCCAAAACATGCTCAAAATCGATATTTTAGGTGCCCAAAAGTCGATATGAGCATGCATCTTCTGTACCCGTTTATATCTCAAATTCAGGCTCAAAACACCCGAAAATTCGATATTTTGGTGTCCCAGAAGCGATCTGTACATGCCTACGCAGTGCTAGAATATTTTCAAAATACAGGCCCAAAACATGCTAAAAATCGATATTTGAGGTGCCCAAAGTCGATATCTCAAATTCTGGCCCAAAACACACGAAAATTCGATATTTTGGGGTCCCAGAAGCGATCTGTACATGCCTACTCCGTGTTAGAGTATTTTCAAAATACAGGCCGAAAACATACTGAAAATCGATATTTTAGGTGCCCAAAGTTAATATGCGCATGCATCTTCTGTACCCGTTTATATCTTAAATTCAGGCTCAAAACACCCGAAAATTCGATATTTTGGGGTCCCAGATGCGATCTGTACATACCTACTCATTGCTAAAATATTTTCAAAACATAGGCCCAAAACATGTTAAAAATCGATATTTCAGGTGCCCAAAGTTGATATCTCAAATTCAGGCTCAAAATACCCGAAAATTTGATATTTTTGGGTCCCAGAAACGATCTGTACATGCCTACTTCGTGTTAGAATATTTTCAAAATACAGGCCCAAAACATGCTAAAAATCGATATTTTAGGTGCCCAAAGTCGATATCTCAAATTAAGGCCCAAAACACCCGAAAATTCGATATTTTGGGGTCCGAGAAGCGATCTGGACATACCTACTCATTGCTAAAATATTTTCAAAACATAGGCCCAAAACATGTTAAAAATCGATATTTCAGGTGCCCAAAGTTGATATCTCAAATTCAGGCTCAAAACACCCGAAAATTTGATATTTTTGGGTCCCAGAAGCGATATGTACATGCCTACTCAGTGCTAGAATATTTTCAAAATATAGGTCCAAAACATGCTAAAAATCGATATTTTAGGTGCCCAAAGTCGATATCTCAAATTCAGGCCCAAAACACCCGAAAATTCGATATTTTTGGTTCTAGAAGCGATCTGTACGTGCCTACTCAGTGCTAGAATATTTTCAAAATATAGGCTCAAAACATGCTAAAAATCGATATTTTAAGTGTCCAAAGTCGATATGTGCATGTATCTTCTGTACCCGTTTATATCTCAAAATCAAGCTCAAAACACCCGAAAATTCGGTATTTTTGGGTCCTGGAAGCGATCTGTAGATGCCTACTCCTAGTTAGAATGTTTTCTAGATACAGACCCAAAACATGCTCAAAATCGATATTTTCGGTGCCCAAAAGTCGATATATGCATGCATCTTCAGTACCCGTTTATATCTCAAATTCAGGCTCAAACACCCGAAAATTCAATATTTTGGGGTCCCAGAAGCGATCTGTACATACCTACTCATTGCTAGAATATTTTCAAATTATAGGTCCAAAACATGCTAAATATCGATATTTTAGGTGCCTAAAGTTGATATCTCAAATTCAGGCCAAAAACACCCGAAAATTCGATATTTTGGGGTCCAAGAAATGATCTGTACATGCCTACTCCGTGTTAGAGTATTTTCAAAATACAGGCCCAAAACATACTGAAAATCGATCTTTTAGGTGCCCAAAATTCGATGTGTGCATGCATTTTCTGTACCCATTTATATCTCAAATTTAGGCTCAAAACACCCGAAAATTCGATATTTTGGGGTCCCAGAAACGATCTGTACATGCCTACTTCGTGTTAGAGTATTTTCAAAATACAGGCCCAAAACATGCTAAAAATCGATATTTTAGGTGCCCAAAGTCGATATCTCAAATTAAGGCCCAAAACACCCGAAAATTCGATATTTTGGGGTCCCAGAAGCGATCTGTACATACCTACTCATTGCTAAAATATTTTCAAAACATAGGCCCAAAACATGTTAAAAATCGATATTTCAGGTGCCCAAAGTTGATATCTCAAATTCAGGCTCAAAACACCCGAAAATTTGATATTTTTGGGACCCAGAAACGATCTGTACATGCCTACTTCGTGTTAGAGTATTTTCAAAATATAGGCCCAAAACATATTAAAAATCGATATTTCAGGTGCCCAAAGTTGATATCTCAAATTCAGGCTCAAAACTCCCAAAAATTTGATATTTTTGGGTCCCAGAAGCGATATGTACATGCCTACTCAGTGCTAGAATATTTTCAAAATATAGGTCCAAAACATGCTAAAAATCGATATTTTAGGTGCCCAAAGTCGATATCTCAAATTCAGGCCCAAAACACCCGAAAATTCGATATTTTTGGTTCTAGAAGCGATCTGTACGTGCCTACTCAGTGCTAGAATATTTTCAAAATATAGGCTCAAAACATGCTAAAAATCGATATTTTAAGTGTCCAAAGTCGATATGTGCATGTATCTTCTGTACCCGTTTATATCTCAAATTCAGGCTCAAAACACCCGAAAATTCGGTATTTTTGGGTCCTGGAAGCGATCTGTAGATGCCTACTCCTAGTTAGAATGTTTTCTACATACAGACCCAAAACATGCTCAAAATCGATATTTTCGGTGCCCAAAAGTCGATATATGCATGCATCTTCAGTACACTTTTATATCTCAAATTCAGGCTCAAACACCCGAAAATTCAATATTTTGGGGTCCCAGAAGCGATCTGTACATACCTACTCATTGCTAGAATATTTTCAAATTATTGGTCCAAAACATGCTAAATATCGATATTTTAGGTGCCTAAAGTTGATATCTCAAATTCAGGCCATAAACACCCGAAAATTCGATATTTTGGGGTCCAAGAAGTGATCTGTACATGCCTACTCCGTGTTAGAGTATTTTTAAAATACAGGCCCAAAACATACTGAAAATCGATCTTTTAGGTGCCCAAAAGTCGATATGTGCATGCATTTTCTGTACCCGTTTATATCTTAAATTTAGGCTCAAAACACCCGAATATTCGATATTTTGGGGTCCCTGAAGCGATCTGTACATGCCTACTTCGTGTCAGAGTATTTTCAAAATACAGGCCCAAAACATGCTAAAAATCGATATTTTAGGTGCCCAAAGTCGATATCTCAAATTAAGGCCCAAAACACCCGAAAATTCGATATTTTGGGGTCCCAGAAGCGATCTGTACATACCTACTCATTGCTAAAATATTTTCAAAACATAGGCCCAAAACATGTTAAAAATCGATATTTCAGGTGCCCAAAGTTGATATCTCAAATTCAGGCTCAAAACACCCGAAAATTTGATATTTTTTGGATCCCAGAAGCGATCTGTACATGCCTACTCAGTGCTAGAATATTTTCAAAATATAGGTCCAAAACATGCTAAAAATCGATATTTTAGGTGCCCAAAGTCGATATCTCAAATTCAGGCCCAAAACACCCGAAAATTCGATATTTTTGGTTCTAGAAGCGATCTGTACGTGCCTACTCAGTGCTAGAATATTTTCAAAATATAGGCTCAAAACATGCTAAAAATCGATATTTTATGTGTCCAAAGTCGATATATGCATGCATCTTCAGTACCCGTTTATATCTCAAATTCAGGCTCAAAACACCCGAAAATTCGATATTTTGGGGTCCCTGAAGCGATCTGGACATGCCTACTCCGTTTTAGAGTATTTTCAAAATACAGGCCCAAAACATGCTGAAAATCGATATTTTAGGTGCCCAAAGTCAATATGTGCATGCATCTTCTGTACCCGTTTATATCTCAAATTCAGGCTCAAAACACCCGAAAATTCGATATTTTTGGGTCCCAGAAGCGATTTGTACATGCCTACTCAGTGATAGAATATTTTCAAAATATAGGTCCAAAACATGCTAAATATCGATATTTTAGGTGCCTAAAGTCAATATCTCAAATTCAGGCCCAAAACACCCGAAAATTCGATATTTTGGGGTCCCCTGAAGCGATCTGGACATGCCTACTCCGTTTTAGAGTATTTTCAAAATACAGGCCCAAAACATGCTGAAAATCGATATTTTAGGTGCACAAAGTCAATATGTGTATGCATCTTCTTCACCCTTTTATATCCCAAATTCAACCTCAAAACACCCAAAAATTCGATATTTTTGGGTCCCAGAAGCGATCTGTACATGCCTACTCAGTGCTAGAATTTTTTCAAAATATAGGCTCAAACCATGCTAAAAATCGATATTTTAAGTGTCCAAAGTCGATATGTGCATGCATCTTCTCTGTACCCGTTTATATCACAAATTCAAGCTCAAAACACCCGAAACTTCGGGATTTTTGAGTCCTAGAAGCGATCTGTACATGCCTACTCCTAGTTAGAATGTTTTCAAGATACAGACCAAAACATGCTCAAAATCGATATTATAGGTGCCCAAAAGTCGATATGTGCATGCATCTTCAGTACACGTTTATATTTTAAATTCAGGCTCAAAACACCCGAAAAATCGATATTTTAAGGTCCCAGAAGCGATCTGTACAAGCCTAGTCCTAGTTAGAATGTTTTCAAGATACAGACCAAAACATGCTCAAAATCGATATTATAGGTGCCCAAAAGTCAATATGCGCATGCATCTTCTGTACCCGTTTATATCTCAAATTCAGGCTCAAAACACCTGAAAATTCGTTATTTTGGGGTCCCAGATGCGATCTGTACATGCCTACTCCGTTTTAGAGTATTTTCAAAATACAGGCCCAAAATATACTGAAAATCGATCTTTTAGGTACCCAAAAGTCGATATGTGCATGCATCTTCGGTACCCGTTTATATCTCAAATTCAGGCTTCAAATACCCGAAAATTCGATATTTTGAAGTCCCAGTAGCGATCTGTACATGCCTACTCCGTGTTAGAGTATTTTCAAAATACAGGCCCAAAACATGCTGAAAATCGATATTTTAGGTGCCCAAAGTCAATACGTGCATGCATCTTCTGTACCCGTTTATGTCTCAAATTCAGGCTCAAAACACTCAAAAATTCGATATTTTGGGGTCCCAGAAGGGATCTGTACATGCCTACTCAGATACAGGCCAAAAACATGCTGAAAATAGATATTTTAGGACCCCAAACTCAATAGGTGTATGCATCTTTTGCACCCGTTTATATCCCAAATTTAACCTCAAAGCACCCGAAAATTCGATATTTTGGGGTACCAGAAGCGATTTGTACATGCCTACTCCGTGTTAGAGTATTTTCAAAATATAGGCCCAAAACATGCTGAAAATCGATCTTTTAGGAGCCCAAAGTCAATATGTGCATGCATCTTCTGTACCCGTTTATATCTCAAATTCAGGCTTAAAACACCCGAAAATTCGATATTTTGGGGTCCCAGAAGCGATCTGTACATTCTTTCTCAGTGCTAGAATATTTTCAAAATATAGGCCCAAAACGTGTTAAAAATTGATATTTTAGGTGCCCAAAGTCGATATCTCAAATTCAGCCTTAAAACACCCGTAAATTCGATATTTTGGGGTCCCAGAAGCTATCTGTACATGCCTACTATGTGTTAGAGTATTTTCAAAGTACAGGCCCAAAACATGCTGAAAATCGATATTTTAGGTTCCCAAAGTCAATATGTGTATGCATCTTCTGCACCCGTTTATATCCCAAATTCAACCTAAAAACACCCGAAAATTCGATATTTTTGGGTCCCAGAAGCGATATGTACATGCCAACTCCGTGTTAGAGTTTTTTTTTAAATACAGGCCCAAAACATGCTGAAAATCGATATTTTAGGTGCCCAAAGTCAATATGCGTATGCATCTTCTGTACCCGTTTATATCTCAAATTCAGGCTGAAAACACCCGAAAATATGATACTTTGGGGTCCCAGAAGCGATCTGTACATGTTTACTCAGTGCTAGAATGTTTTCAAAATATAGGCTCAAAACATGTTAAAAATCGATATTTTAAGTATCCAAAGTCGATATGTGCATGCATCTTCTGTACCTGTTTATATCTCAAATTCATGCTCAAAACACCCGAAAATTCGGTATTTTTGGGTCCAAGAAGCGATCTGTACATGCCTACTCCTATTTAGAATGTTTTCAAGATACAGACCCAAAACATGCTAAAAATCGATATTTTAGGTGTCCAAAAGTTGATATGTGCATGCATCTTCAGTACCCATTTTATCTCAAATTCAGGCTCAAAACACTCGAAAATTTGATATTTTGAGGTTCCAGAAGCGATCTCCACATGCCTACTCCGTGTTAGAGTATTTTCAAATTACAGGCCCAAAATATACTAAAAATCGATCTTTTAGGTGCCCAAAAGTCGATATGTGCATGCATCTTCTGTACCCGTTTATATCTCAAATTCAACCTCAAAACACTCGAAAATTCGATATTTTGGGGTCCCAGAAGCGATCTGTACATGCCTATTCAGTGCTAGAATGATTTCAAAATTTAGGCTCAAAACATGCTTAAAATCGATATTTTAAGTGTCCATATTCGATATCTGCATGTATCTTCTGTACCCGTTTATATCTCAAATTCAACCTCAAAACACCCTAAAATTCGATATTTTTGGGTGCCAGAAGCGATCTGTACATGCCTACTCAGTGCTAGAATGTTTTCAAAATATAGGCTCAAAACATGCTAAAAATCGATATTTTAGGTGCCTAGAGTCGATATATCAAATTCAAGCCCAAAACACCGGAAAATTCGATATTTTGGGGTCCCAGAAGCGATCTGTACATGCCTACTCAGTGTTAGAGTATTTTCGAAATACAGGCCCAAAACATAATGAAAATCGATCTTTTAGGTGCCCAAAAGTCGATATGTGCATGCATCTTCTGTACCCGTTTATATCTCAAATTCAACCTCAAAACACCCTAAAATTCGATATTTTTCGGTCCCAGAAGCGATCTGTACATGCCTACTCCGTGTTAGAGTATTTTCGAAATACAGGCCCAAAACATAATGAAAATCGATCTTTTAGGTGCCCAAAAGTCGATATGTGCATGCATCTTCTGTACCCGTTTATATCTCAAATTCAACCTCAAAACACCCTAAAATTCGATATTTTTCGGTCCCAGAAGCGATCTGTACATGCCTACTCACTGCTAGAATGTTTTCAAAATATAGGCTCAAAACATGCTAAAAATCGATATTTTTAGTGACCAAAGTCGTACTTTTGTACCCGTTTATATCTTAAATTCAGGCTCAAAACACTCGAAAATTCGGTATTTTTGGGTCCTAGAAGCGATATGTACATGCCTACTCCTAGTTAGAATGTTTTCAAGATACAGACCCAAAACATGCTCAAAATCGATATTTTAGGTGCCCAAAGTTGATATGCGCATGCATCTTCAGTACCCGTTTATATATCAAATTCAGGGTCAAAACCCCCGAAAATTCGATATTTTGGGGTCCCAGAAGCGATCTGTACATGCCTACTCACTGCTAGAATATTTTCAAAATATAGTCCCAAAACATGCTAAAAATCGATATTTTAGGTGCCCAAAGTCGATATCTCAAATTCAGGCCCAAAACACCCGAAAATTCGATATTTTGGGGTCCCAGAAACGATCTGTACATGACTACTCCATATTAGAGTATTTTCAAAATACAGGCCCAAAACATACTGAAAATCGATCTTTTGGGTGCCCAAAAGTCGATATGTGCATGCATCTTCTGTACCCGTTTATATCTCAAATTCAGGTTCCAAACACCCGGAAATTCGATATTTTGGGGTCCCAGAAGCGATCTGTACTGGCCTATTCAGATACAGGCCCAAAACATGCTGAAAATCGATATTTTAGGTGCCCAAAGTCAATATGTGCATGCATCTTCTGTACCCGTTTATATCTCAAATTCAGGCTCAAAACACCCGAAAAATCGATATTTTGGAGTCCCAGAAGCGATATGTACATGCTTACTCCGTGTTAGAGTATTTTCAAAATATAGGCTCAAAACATGCTAAAAATCCATATTTTAAGTGTCCAAAGTCGATATGTGCATGCATCTTCTGTACTCGTTTATATCTCAAATTCAGGATCAAAACACACGAAAAATCGGTATTTCGGTGTCCTTTATGCGATCAGTACATGCCTACTCCTAGTTAGAATGTTTTTAAGATACAGACCCAAAACATACTTAAAAATCGATATTTTAGGTGCCCAAAAGTCGATATGGGCATGCATCTTCAGTACCCGTTTATATCTCAAATTCAGGCTGAAAAAACACGAAAATTCGATATTTTGAGGTCCCAGAAGCGATCTGTACTTGCCTACTCAGTGCTAGAATGTTTTCAAAATATAGGCTGAAAACATGCTAAAAATCGATATTTTAAGTGACCAAAGTCGATATGTGCATTCTTCTTCTGTACCCGTTTATATCTCAAATTCAGGATCAAAACACCCGAAAATTCGGTATTTCGGAGTCCTAGAAGCGATCTGTACATGCCTACTCCTAGTTAGAATGTTTTCATGATACAGACCAAAAACATGCTCGAAATCGATATTTTAGATGCCCAAAAGACAATATGTGCATGCATCTTCTGTACCCGTTTATATCTCAAATTCAACCCCAAAACACTCGAAAATTCGATATTTTTGGGTCCCAGAAGCGATCTGTACATGCCTACTCAGTGCTAGAATGTTTTCAAAATTTAGGCTCAAAACATGCTTAAAATAGATATTTCAAATGTCCATAGTCAATATGTGCATGTATCTTCTGTACCCGTTTATATCTCAAATTCAACCTCAAAACACCCTAAAATTCGATATTTTTGGGTGCCAGAAGCGATCTGTACATGCCTACTCAGTGCTAGAATGTTTTCAAAATATAGGCTCAAAACATGCTAAAAATCGATATTTTTAGTGTCAAAAGTCGATCTTCTGTAGCCGTTTACATCTTAAATTCAGGCTCAAAATACTCGAAAATTCGGTATTTTTGTATCCTAGAAGCGATATGTACATGCCTACTCCAAGTTAGAATGTTTTCAAGATACAGACCCAAAACATGCTCAAAATCGATATTTTAGGTGCCCAAAAGTTGATATGTGCATGCATCTTCAGTACCCGTTTATATATTAAATTCAGGGTCAAAACCCCCGAAAATTCGATATTTTGGGGTCCCAGAAGCGATCTGTACATGCCTACTCACTGCTAGATTATTTTCAAAATATAGTTCCAAAACATGCTAAAAATCGATATTTTAGGTGCCCAAAGTCGATTTCTCAATTTCAGGCCCAAAACACCCAAAAATTCGATATTTTGGGGTCCCAGAAGCTATCTGTATATGCTTACTCCGTATTAGAGTATTTTCAAAAATACAGGCCCAAAACATACTGAAAATCGATCTTTTATGTGCCCAAAAGTTGATATGTGCATGCATCTTCTGTACCCGTTTATATCTCAAATTTAGGTTCCAAACACCCGGAAATTCGATATTTTGGTTTCCCAGAAGTGATCTGTACTGGCCTATTCAGATACAGGCCCAAAACATGCTGAAAATCGATAATTTAGGTGCCCAAAGTCAATATGTGCATGCATCTTCTGTACCCGTTTATATCTCAAATTCAGGCTCAAAACACCCGAAAATTTGATATTTTGGAGTCCCAGAAGCGATATGTACATGCCTACTCCGTGTTAGAGTATTTTCAAAATACAGGCCCAAAACATGCTAAAAATCGATATTGTAGGTGCCTAGAGTCGATATATCAAATTCAAGCCCAAAACACCCGAAAATTCGATATTTTAGGGTCCCAGAAGCGATCTGTACATGCCTATTCAGTGCTAGAATGATTTCAAAATTTAGGCTCAAAACATGCTTAAAATCGATATTTTAAGTGTCCATATTCGATATCTGCATGTATCTTCTGTACCCGTTTATATCTCAAATTCAACCTCAAAACACCCTAAAATTCGATATTTTTGGGTGCCAGAAGCGATCTGTACATGCCTACTCAGTGCTAGAATGTTTTCAAAATATAGGCTCAAAACATGCTAAAAATCGATATTTTAGGTGCCTAGAGTCGATATATCAAATTCAAGCCCAAAACACCGGAAAATTCGATATTTTGGGGTCCCAGAAGCGATCTGTACATGCCTACTCAGTGTTAGAGTATTTTCGAAATACAGGCCCAAAACATAATGAAAATCGATCTTTTAGGTGCCCAAAAGTCGATATGTGCATGCATCTTCTGTACCCGTTTATATCTCAAATTCAACCTCAAAACACCCTAAAATTCGATATTTTTCGGTCCCAGAAGCGATCTGTACATGCCTACTCCGTGTTAGAGTATTTTCGAAATACAGGCCCAAAACATAATGAAAATCGATCTTTTAGGTGCCCAAAAGTCGATATGTGCATGCATCTTCTGTACCCGTTTATATCTCAAATTCAACCTCAAAACACCCTAAAATTCGATATTTTTCGGTCCCAGAAGCGATCTGTACATGCCTACTCACTGCTAGAATGTTTTCAAAATATAGGCTCAAAACATGCTAAAAATCGATATTTTTAGTGACCAAAGTCGTACTTTTGTACCCGTTTATATCTTAAATTCAGGCTCAAAACACTCGAAAATTCGGTATTTTTGGGTCCTAGAAGCGATATGTACATGCCTACTCCTAGTTAGAATGTTTTCAAGATACAGACCCAAAACATGCTCAAAATCGATATTTTAGGTGCCCAAAGTTGATATGCGCATGCATCTTCAGTACCCGTTTATATATCAAATTCAGGGTCAAAACCCCCGAAAATTCGATATTTTGGGGTCCCAGAAGCGATCTGTACATGCCTACTCACTGCTAGAATATTTTCAAAATATAGTCCCAAAACATGCTAAAAATCGATATTTTAGGTGCCCAAAGTCGATATCTCAAATTCAGGCCCAAAACACCCGAAAATTCGATATTTTGGGGTCCCAGAAACGATCTGTACATGACTACTCCATATTAGAGTATTTTCAAAATACAGGCCCAAAACATACTGAAAATCGATCTTTTGGGTGCCCAAAAGTCGATATGTGCATGCATCTTCTGTACCCGTTTATATCTCAAATTCAGGTTCCAAACACCCGGAAATTCGATATTTTGGGGTCCCAGAAGCGATCTGTACTGGCCTATTCAGATACAGGCCCAAAACATGCTGAAAATCGATATTTTAGGTGCCCAAAGTCAATATGTGCATGCATCTTCTGTACCCGTTTATATCTCAAATTCAGGCTCAAAACACCCGAAAAATCGATATTTTGGAGTCCCAGAAGCGATATGTACATGCTTACTCCGTGTTAGAGTATTTTCAAAATATAGGCTCAAAACATGCTAAAAATCCATATTTTAAGTGTCCAAAGTCGATATGTGCATGCATCTTCTGTACTCGTTTATATCTCAAATTCAGGATCAAAACACACGAAAAATCGGTATTTCGGTGTCCTTTATGCGATCAGTACATGCCTACTCCTAGTTAGAATGTTTTTAAGATACAGACCCAAAACATACTTAAAAATCGATATTTTAGGTGCCCAAAAGTCGATATGGGCATGCATCTTCAGTACCCGTTTATATCTCAAATTCAGGCTGAAAAAACACGAAAATTCGATATTTTGAGGTCCCAGAAGCGATCTGTACTTGCCTACTCAGTGCTAGAATGTTTTCAAAATATAGGCTGAAAACATGCTAAAAATCGATATTTTAAGTGACCAAAGTCGATATGTGCATTCTTCTTCTGTACCCGTTTATATCTCAAATTCAGGATCAAAACACCCGAAAATTCGGTATTTCGGAGTCCTAGAAGCGATCTGTACATGCCTACTCCTAGTTAGAATGTTTTCATGATACAGACCAAAAACATGCTCGAAATCGATATTTTAGATGCCCAAAAGACAATATGTGCATGCATCTTCTGTACCCGTTTATATCTCAAATTCAACCCCAAAACACTCGAAAATTCGATATTTTTGGGTCCCAGAAGCGATCTGTACATGCCTACTCAGTGCTAGAATGTTTTCAAAATTTAGGCTCAAAACATGCTTAAAATAGATATTTCAAATGTCCATAGTCAATATGTGCATGTATCTTCTGTACCCGTTTATATCTCAAATTCAACCTCAAAACACCCTAAAATTCGATATTTTTGGGTGCCAGAAGCGATCTGTACATGCCTACTCAGTGCTAGAATGTTTTCAAAATATAGGCTCAAAACATGCTAAAAATCGATATTTTTAGTGTCAAAAGTCGATCTTCTGTAGCCGTTTACATCTTAAATTCAGGCTCAAAATACTCGAAAATTCGGTATTTTTGTATCCTAGAAGCGATATGTACATGCCTACTCCAAGTTAGAATGTTTTCAAGATACAGACCCAAAACATGCTCAAAATCGATATTTTAGGTGCCCAAAAGTTGATATGTGCATGCATCTTCAGTACCCGTTTATATATTAAATTCAGGGTCAAAACCCCCGAAAATTCGATATTTTGGGGTCCCAGAAGCGATCTGTACATGCCTACTCACTGCTAGATTATTTTCAAAATATAGTTCCAAAACATGCTAAAAATCGATATTTTAGGTGCCCAAAGTCGATTTCTCAATTTCAGGCCCAAAACACCCAAAAATTCGATATTTTGGGGTCCCAGAAGCTATCTGTATATGCTTACTCCGTATTAGAGTATTTTCAAAAATACAGGCCCAAAACATACTGAAAATCGATCTTTTATGTGCCCAAAAGTTGATATGTGCATGCATCTTCTGTACCCGTTTATATCTCAAATTTAGGTTCCAAACACCCGGAAATTCGATATTTTGGTTTCCCAGAAGTGATCTGTACTGGCCTATTCAGATACAGGCCCAAAACATGCTGAAAATCGATAATTTAGGTGCCCAAAGTCAATATGTGCATGCATCTTCTGTACCCGTTTATATCTCAAATTCAGGCTCAAAACACCCGAAAATTTGATATTTTGGAGTCCCAGAAGCGATATGTACATGCCTACTCCGTGTTAGAGTATTTTCAAAATACAGGCCCAAAACATGCTAAAAATCGATATTGTAGGTGCCTAGAGTCGATATATCAAATTCAAGCCCAAAACACCCGAAAATTCGATATTTTAGGGTCCCAGAAGCGATCTGTACATGCCTACTCCGTGTTAGAGTATTTTCGAAATACAGGCCCAAAACATACTGAAAATCGATCTTTTAGGTGCCCAAAAGTCGATATGTGCATGCATCTTCTGTACCCGTTTATATCTCAAATTCAACCTCAAAACACCCTAAAATTCGATATTTTTGGGTCCCAGAAGCGATCTGTACATGCCTACTCAGGGCTAGAATTTTTTTCAAAATATTGGCTCAAAACATGCTAAAAATCGATATTTTTAGTGTCCAAAGTCGTACTTTTGTACCTGTTTATATCTTAAATTCAGGCTCAAAACACTCGAAAATTCGGTATTTTTGGGTCCTAGAAGCGATATGTACATGCCTACTCCTAGTTAGAATGTTTTCAAGATACAGACCCAAAACATGCTCAAAATCGATATTTTAGGTGCCCAAAGTTAATATGTGCATGCATCTTCAGTACCCGTTTATATATCAAATTTAGGGTCAAAACACCCGAAAATTCGATATTTTGGGGTCCCAGAAGCGATCTGTACATGCCTACTCACTGCTAGAATATTTTCAAAATATAGTCCCAAAACATGCTAGAAATCGATATTATAGGTGCCCAAAGTCGATATCTCAAATTCAGGCCCAAAACACCCGAAAATTCGATATTTTGGGGTCCCAGAAGCGATCTGTACATGACTACTCCATATTAGAGTATTTTCAAAATGCAGGCCCAAAACATACTGAAAATCGATCTTTTAGGTGCCCAAAAGTCGATATGTGCATGCATCTTCTGTACCCGTTTATATCTCAAATTCAGGTTCCAAACACCCGGAAATTCGATATTTTGGGGTCCCAGAAGCGATCTGTACTGGCCTATTCAGATACACGCCCAAAACATGCTGAAAATCGATATTTTAAGTGTCCAAAGTCGATATGTGCATGCATCTTCTGTACCCGTTTATATCTCAAATTCAGGATCAAAACCCCCGAAAAATCGGTATTTTGGGGTCCTTTATGCGATCAGTACATGCCTACTCCTAGTTAGAATGTTTTCAAGCTACAGACCCAAAACATTCTTAAAAATCGATATTTTAGGTGCCCAAAAGTCGATATGGGAATGCATCTTCAGTACCCGTTTATATCTCAAATTCAGGCTGAAAACACCCAAAAATTCGATATTTTGAGGTTCCAGAAGCGATCTGTACATGCCTACTCCGTGTTAGAGTATTTTCAAAATACAGGCCCAAAACATGCTGAAAATCAATATTTTAGGTGCACAAAAGTCGATATGTGCATGCATCTTCAGTACCCGTTTATATCTCAAATTCAGGCCCAAAACACCCGAAAATCTGATATTTTGGAGTCCCAGAAGCGATCTGTACATGCGTACTCCGTGTTAGAGTATTTTCAAAATACAGGCGCAAATTAGTGTATACTGAAAATCGATCTTTTAGGTGCCCAAAGTCGATATGTGCATGCATCTTCTGTTTCCGTTTATATCTCAAATTCAGGTTCCTAACACCCGGAATTCGATATTTTGGGGTCCCAGAAGCGATCAGATACAGGCCCAAAACATGCTGAAATTCAATATTTTAGGTGCCCAAAGTCGATATGTGTATGCATCTTCTGCAACCGTTTATATCCCAAATTTAACCTCAAAACACCCGAAAATTCGATATTTTGGGGTCCCAGAAGCGATCTGTACATGCCTACTCAGGGCTAGAATGTTTTCAAAATATAGGCTCAAAACATGCTCAAAATCGATATTTTAGGTGCCCAAAAGTTGATAGGTGCATGCATCTTCAGTGCCCGTTTATATCTCAAATTCAGGCTCAAAACACCCGAAAATTTGATATTTTGGGGTCCCAGAAGCGATCTGTACATGCTTACTCAGTGCTATAATATTTTCAAATTATAGGCCCAAAACATGCTAAAAATCGATATTTTAGGTGCCCAAAGTCGATATCTCAAATTCAGGCCCAAAACACCCGAAAACTCGTTATTTTGGGGTCCCAGAAGCGATCTGTACATGCCTAATCCGTGTTAGAGTATTTTCAAAATACAGGCCCAAAACATACTGAAAATCGATCTTTTAGGTGCCCAAAAGTCGATATGTGCATGCATCTCCTGTACCCGTTTATATCTCAAATTCAGGTTCCAAACACCCGGAAAATCGATATTTTGGGGTCACAGAAGCGATCTGTACTGGCCTATTCAGATACAGGCAAAAAACATGCTGAAAATCGATATTTTAGGTGCCCAAAGTCAATATGTGCATGCATCTTCTGTACCCGTTTATATCTCAAATTCAGGCTCAAAACACCCGAAAATTCGATATTTTGGAGTCCCAGAAACGATATGTGCATGCTTACTCCGTGTTAGAGTATTTTCAAAATATAGGCTCAAAACATGCTAAAAATCGATATTTTAAGTGTCCAAAGTCGATATGTGCATGCATCTTCTGTACCCGTTTATATCTCAAATTCAGGATCAAAACACCCGAAAAATCGGTATTTCGGGGTCCTTTATGCGATCAGTACATGCCTACTCCTAGTTAGAATGTTTTCAAGATACAGACCCAAAACATTCTTAAAAATCGATATTTTAGGTGCCCAAAAGTCGATATGGGCATGCATCTTCAGTACCCGTTTATATCTCAAATTCAGGCTGAAAACACCCAAAAATTCGATATTTTGAGGTTCCAGAAGCGATCTGTACATGCCTACTCCGTGTTAGAGTATTTTCAAAATACAGGCCCAAAACATGCTGAAAATCGATATTTTAGGTGCACAAAAGTCGATATGTGCATGCATCTTTAGTACCCGTTTATATCTCAAATTCAGGCCCAAAACACCCGAAAATCTGATATTTCGGAATCCCAGAAGCGATCTGTACATGCCTACTCCGTGTTAGAGTATTTTCAAAATACAGGCGCAAATTACTGTATACTGAAAATCGATCTTTTAGGTGCACAAAGTCGATATGTGCATGCATCTTCTGTTTCCGTTTATATTTCAAATTCAGGTTCCTAACACCCTGAATTCGATATTTTGGAATCCCAGAAGCGATCAGATACAGGCCCAAAACATGCTGAAATTCTATATTTTAGGTGCCTAAAGTCGATATGTGTATGCATCTTCTGCAACCGTTTATATCCCAAATTTAACCTCAAAACACCCGAAAATTCGATATTTTTGGGTCCCAGAAGCGATCTGTACATGCCTACTCAGGGCTAGAATGTTTTCAAAATATAGGCTCAAAACATGCTCAAAATCGATATTTAGGTGCTCAAAAGTTGATATGTGCATGCATCTTCAGTGCCCGTTTATATCTCAAATTCAGGCTCAAAACACCCGAAAATTTGATATTTTGGGGTCCCAGAAGCGATCTGTACATGCCTACTCAGTGCTAGAATATTTTCAAATTATAGGCCCAAAACATGCTAAAAATCGATATTTTAGGTGCCCAAAGTCGATATCTCAAATTCAGGCCCAAAACACCCAAAAATTCGTTATTTTGGGGTCCCAGAAGCGATCTGTACATGCCTAATCCGTGTTAGAGTATTTTCAAAATACAGGCCCAAAACATACTGAAAATCGATCTTTTAGGTGCCCAAAAGTCGATATGTGCATGCATCTTCTGTACCCGTTTAAATCTCAAATTCTGGTTCTAAACACCCGGAAATTCGATATTTTGGGGTCCCAGAAGCGATCTGTACATGCTTATTCAGATACTGGCCCAAAACATCCTGAAAATCGATATTTTAGGTGCCCAAAGTCAATATGTGTATGCATCTTCTGCAACCGTTTATATCCCAAATTCAACCCCAAAACACCCGAAAATTCCATATTTTTCGGTCCCAGAAGCGATCTGTAAATGCCTACTCAGTGCTAGAATGTTTTCAAAATATAGGCTCAAAACAAGCTAAAAATCGATATTTTTAGTTTCCAAAGTCGATCTTCTGTACCCGTTTATATCTTAAATTCATGCTCAAAACACCCGAAAATTAGGTATTTTTGTGTCCTAGAAGCGATATGTACATGCCTACTTCTAGTTAGAATGTTTTCATGATACCGACCCAAAACATGCTCCAAATCGATATTTTAGGAGCCCAAAAGTCGATATGTGCATGCATCTTCTGTACCCGTTTATATCTCAAATTCAGGTCCAAAACACCTGAAAATTCGATATTTTGGGATCCCAGAAGCGATCTGTAAATGCCTACTCAGTGCTAGAATGTTTTCAAAATATAGGCTCAAAACATGCTAAAAATCGATATTTTAAGTGTTCAAAGTCGATATGTGAATACATCTTCTGTACCCGTTTATATCTCAAATTCAGGCTCAAAACACTCGAAATTTCGATATTTTGGGGTCCCAGAAGCGATCTGTACATGCCTACTCAGTGCTAGAATATTTTCAAAATATAGACCCAAAACATGCTCAAAATCGATATTTTAAGTGTCCAAAGTCAATATGTGCATGCATCTTCTGTACCCGTTTATATCTCAAATTCAGGCTCAAAACACCCGAAAATTCGATATTTTGGAGTCCCAGAAGCGATATGTACATGCTTACTCCGTGTTAGAGAATTTTCAAAATATAGGCTCAAAACATGCTAAAAATCGATATTTTAAGTGTCCAAAGTCGATATGTGCATGCATCTTCTGTACCCGTTTATATCTCAAATTCAGGATCAAAACACACGAAAATTCGGTATTTCGGGGTCCTAGAAGCGATCAGTACATGCTTACTCCTAGTTAGAATGTTTTCAAGATACAGGCCCAAAACATGCTGAAAATCGATATTTTATGTGCCAAAAAGTCGATATGTGCATGCATCTTCTGTACCCGTTTATATCTCAAATTCAGGCTCAAAACACCCGAAAATTCGATATTTTGGGGTCCCAGAAGCGATCTGTACATGCCTACTCAGTGCTAGAATATTTTCAAAATATAGACCCAAAACATGCTAGAAATAGATATTTTAGGTGCCCAAAGTCGATATCTCAAATTCAGGCCCAAAACACCCGAAAATCCGATATTTTGGAGTCCCAGAAGCGATCTGTACATGCCTACTCCGTGTTAGAGTATTTTCAAAATACAGGCCCATATTACTGTATACTGAAAATCGGTCTTTTTGGTGCCCAAAGTCGATATGTGCATGCATCTTCTGTTTCAGTTTATATCTCAAATTCAGGTTTCTAACAAACGGAAATTCGATATTTTGGAGTCCAAGAAGCGATCTGTACATGCCTACTCAGATACAGGCCCAAAACATTCTGAAAATCGATATTTTAGGTGCCCAAAGTCGATATGTGTATGCATCTTTTGCAACCGTTTATATCCCAAATTCAACCTCAAAACACCCGAAAATTCGATATTTTTGGGTCCCAGAAGCGATCTGTACATGCCTACTCAGGGCTAGAATTTTTTCAAAATATAGGCTCAAAACATGCTCAAAATCGATATTTTAGGTGCCCAAAAGTTGATATGTGAATGCATCTTCAGTACCCGTTTATATCTCAAATTCAGGCTCAAAACACCGGAAAATTCGATATTTTGGGGTCCCAAAAGCGATCTGTACATGCCTACTCAGTGCTAGAATATTTTCAAAATATAGGCCCAAAACATGCTAAAAATCGATATTTTAGTTGCCCAAAGTCGATATCTCAAATTCAGGCCCAAAACACCCGAAAATTCTTTATTTTGGGGTCCCAGAAGCAATCTGTACATGCCTAATCCGTGTTAGAGTATTTTCAAAATACAGGCCCAAAACATACTGAAAATCGATCTTTTAGGTGCCCAAAAGTTGATATGTGCATGCATCTTCTGTACCCGTTTAAATCTCAAATTCAGGTTCCAAATACCCGGAAATTCGATATTTTGGGGTCCCAGAAGCGATCTGTACATGCCTATTCAGATACAGGCCCAAAACATGCTGTAAATCAATATTTTAGGTGCCCCAAGTCAATATGTGTATGCATCTTCTGCAACCGTTTATATTCCAAATTCAACCCCAAAACACCCGAAAATTCGATATTTTTCGGTCCCAGAAGCGATCTGTACATGCCTACTCAGTACTAGAATGTTTTCAAAATATAGGCTCAAAACATACTAAAAATCGATATTTTTAGTGTCAAAAGTCGATCTTCTGTACCCGTTTATATCTTAAATTCAGTCTCAAAACACTCGAAAATTCGGTATTTTTGGATCCTAGAAGCGATATGTACATGCCTACTCCTAGTTAGAATGTTTTCAAGATACAGAATCAAAACATGCTCAAAATCGATATTTTAGGTGCCCAAAAGTTGATAGGTGCATGCATCTTCAGTACCCGTTTATATATTAAATACAGGCTCAAAACACCCGAAAATTTGATATTTTGGAGTCCCAGAAGCGATATGTCCATTCCTACTCCGTGTTAGAGTATTTTCAAAATACAGGCCCAAAACATACTGAAAATCGATCTTTTAGGTGCCCAAAAGTCGATATGTGCGTGCATCTTCTGTACCCGTTTATATCTCAAATTCAGGCTCCAAACACGAGAAAATTCGATATTTTGGGGTTCCAAAAGCGATCTGTACATGCCTACTCAGTGCTAGAACATTTTCAAAATATAGACCCAAAATATGCTAAAAATCAATATTTTAGGTGCCTAGAGTCGATATATCAAATTCAAGCCCAAAACACCGGAAAATTCGATATTTTAGGGTCCCAGAAGCGATCTGTACATGCCTACTCAGTGCTAGAATATTTTCAAAATATAGACCCAAAACATGCTCAAAATCGATATTTTAGGTGCCCAAAGTTGTTATGTGCATGCATCTTCAGTACCCGTTTATATATCAAATTCAGGGTCAAAACACCCAAAAATCCGATATTTTGGAGTCCCAGAAGCGATCTGTACATGCCTACTCCGTGTTAGAGTATTTTCAAAATACAGGCCCAAATTACTGTATACTGAAAATCGATCTTTTTGGTGCCCAAAGTCGATATGTGCATGCATCTTCTGTTTCCGTTTATATCTCAAATTCAGGTTCCTAACACCCGGAAATTCGATATTTTGGGGTCCAAAAAGCGATCTGTACATGCCTACTCAGATACACGCCCAAAACATGCTGAAAATCGATATTTTAGGTGCCCAAAGTCGATATCTCAAATTCAGGCCCAAAACACCCGAAAATTCGATATTTTGGGGTCCCAGAAGCGATCTGTACATGACTACTCCATATTAGAGTATTTTCAAAATACAGGCCCAAAACATACTGAAAATCGATCTTTTAGGTGCCCAAAATTCGATATGTGCAAGCATCTTCTGTACCCGTTTATATCTCAAATTCAGGCTCAAAACACCCGAAAATTCGATATTTTGGAGTCCCAGAAGCGATCTGTACATGCCTACTCAGTGCTAGAATATTTTCAAAATATAGACCCAAAACATGCTCAAAATCGATATTTTAAGTGTCCAAAGTCAATATGTGCATGCATCTTCTGTACCCGTTTATATCTCAAATTCAGGCTCAAAACACCCGAAAATTCGATATTTTGGAGTCCCAGAAGCGATATGTACATGCTTACTCCGTGTTAGAGTATTTTCAAAATATATGCTCAAAACATGCTAAAAATCGATATTTTAAGTGTCCAAAGTCGATATGTGCATGCATCTTCTGTACCCGTTTATATCTCAAATTCAGGATCAAAACACACGAAAATTCGGTATTTCGGGGTCCTAGAAGCGATCAGTACATGCCTACTCCTAGTTAGAATGTTTTCAAGATACAGACCCAAAACATACTTAAAAATCGATATTTTAGGTGCCCAAAAGTCGATATGTGCATGCATCTTCAGTACCCCCCAATATATTTTGGGGTCCCAGAAGCGATCTGTACATGCCTACTCAGTGCTAGAATATTTTCAAAATATAGACCCAAAACATGCTAAAAATAGATATTTTAGGTGCCGAAAGTCGATATCTCAAATTCAGGCCCAAAACACCCGAAAATCCGATATTTTGGAGTCCCAGACTCCGTGTTAGAGTATTTTCAAAATACAGGCCCAAATTACTGTATACTGAAAATCGATCTTTTAGGTGCCCAAAGTCGTTTATATCTCAAATTCAGGCTGAAAACACCCGAAAATTCGTTATTTTGAGGTCCCAGAAGCGATCTGTACATGCCTACTCCGTGTTAGAGTATTTTCAAAATACAGGCCCAAAACATGCTGAAAATCGATATTTTAGGTGCCCAAAAGTTGATATGTGAATGCATCTTCAGTACCCGTTTATATATCAAATTCAGGCTCAAAACACCCGAAAATTCGATATTTTGGAGTCCCAGAAGCGATATGTACATGCCTACTCCGTGTTAGAGCATTTTCAAAATACAGGCCCAAAACATACTGAAAATAGATCTTTTAGGTGCACAAAAGTTGATATGTGAATGCATCTTCTGTACCCGTTTATATCTCAAATTCAGGCTCCAAACACCCGAAAATTCGATATTTTGGGGTCCCAAAAGCGATCTGTACATGCCTACTCAGTGCTAGAACATTTTCAAAATATAGACCCAAAACATGCTAAAAATCGATATTTTAGGTGCCTAGAGTCGATATATCAAATTCAAGCCCCAAACACCAGAAAATTCGATATTTTAGGGTTCCAGAAGCGATCTGTACATGCCTACTCCGTGTTAGAGTATTTTCGAAATACAGGCCCAAAACATACTGAAAATCGATCTTTTAGGTGCCCAAAAGTCGATATGTGCATGCATCTTCTGTACCCGTTTATATCTCAAATTCAACCTCAAAACACCCTAAAATTCGATATTTTTGGGTCCTAGAAGCGATCTGTACATGCCTATTCAGATACCGGCCCAAAACATGCTGTAAATCGATATTTTAGGTGCCGCAAGTCAATATGTGTATGCATCTTCTGCAACCGTTTATATTCCAAATTCAACCCCAAAACACCCGAAAATTCGATGTTTTTGGGTCCCAGAAGCGATCTGTAAATGCCTACTCAGTGCTAGAATTTTTTTCAAAATATAGGCTCAAAACATGCTAAAAATCGATATTTTAAGTTTCCAAAGTCGTACTTTTGTACCCGTTTATATCTTAAATTCAGGATCAAAACACTCGAAAATTCGGTATTTTTGGGTCCAAGAAGCGATATGTACATGACTCCTCCTAGTTTGAATGTTTTCAAAATACAGACCCAAAACATGCTCAAAATCGATATTTTAGGTGCCCAAAGTTGATATGTGCATGCATCTTCAGTACCCGTTTATATATCAAATTCAGGGTCAAAACACCCGAAAATTCGATATTTTGGGGTCCCAGAAGCGATCTGTACATGCCTACTCACTGCTAGAATATTTTCAAAATATAGTCCCAAAACATGCTAAAAATCGATATTTTAGGTGCCCAAAGTCGATATCTCAAATTCAGGCCCAAAACACCCGAAAATTCGATATTTTGGGGTCCCAGAAGCGATCTGTATATGACTACTCCATATTAGAGTATTTTCAAAATACAGGCCCAAAACATACTGAAAATCGATCTTTTAGGTGCCCAAAAGTCGATATGTGCATGCATCTTCTGTACCCGTTTATATCTCAAATTCAGGTTCCAAACAACCGGAAATTCGATATTTTGGGGTCCCAGATGCGATCTGTACTGGCCTATTCAGATACACGCCCAAAACATGCTGAAAATCGATATTTTAGATGCCCAAAGTCAATATGTGCATGCATCTTCTGTACCCGTTTATATCTCAAATTCAGGCTCAAAACAACCGAAAATTCGATATTTTGGAGTCCCAGAAGCGATATGTACATGCTTACTCCGTGTTAGAGTATTTTCAAAATATAGGCTCAAAACATGCTAAAAATCGATATTTTAAGTGTCCAAAATCGATATGTGCATGCATCTTATGTACCCGTTTATATCTCAAATTCAGGATCAAAATACCCGAAAAATCGGTATTTCGGGGTCCTTTATGCGATCAGTACATGCCTACTCCTAGTTAGAATGTTTTCAAGATACAGACCCAAAACATACTTTAAAATCGATATTTTAGGTGCCCAAAAGTCGATATGGGCATGCATCTTCAGTACCCGTTTATATTTCAAATTCAGGGTAAAAACACCCGAAAATTCGATATTTTGGTGTCCTAGAAGCGATCTGTACATGCCTACTCACTGCTAGAATATTTTCAAAATATAGTCCCAAAACATGCTAAAAATCGATATTTTAGGTGCCCAAAGTCGATATCTAAAATTCAGGCCCAAAACACCCGAAAATTTGATATTTTGGGGTCCCAGAAGCGATCTGTACATGACTACTCCATATTAGAGTATTTTCAAAATACAGGCCCAAAACATACAGAAAATCGATCTTTTAGGTGCCCAAAAGTCGATAAGTGCATGCATCTTCTGTACCCGTTTATATCTCAAATTCAGGTTCCAAACACCCGGAAATTCGATATTTTGGGGTCCCAGATGCGATCTGTACTGGCCTATTCAGATACACGCCCAAAACATGCTGAAAATCGATATTTTAGGTGCCCAAAGTCAATATGTGCATACATCTTCTGTACCCGTTTATATCTCAAATTCAGGCTCAAAACAACCGAAAATTTGATATTTTGGAGTCCCAGAAGCGATATGTACATGCTTACTCCGTGTTAGAGTATTTTCAAAATATAGGCTCAAAACATGCTAAAAATCGATATTTTAAGTGTCCAAAATCGATATGTGCATGCATCTTATGTACCCGTTTATATCTCAAATTCAGGATAAAAACACCCGAAAAATCGGTATTTCGGGGTGCTTTTTGCGATCAGTACATGCCTACTCCTAGTTAGAATGTTTTCAAGATACAGACCCAAAACATACTTAAAAATCGATTTTTTAGGTGCCCAAAAGTCGATATGGGCATGCATCTTCAGTACCCGTTTATATCTCAAATTCAGGGTCAAAACACCCGAAAATTCGATATTTTGGGGTCCCAGAAGCGATCTGTACATGCCTACTCACTGCTAGAATATTTTCAAAATATAGTCCCAAAACATGCTAAAAATCGATATTTTAGGTGCCCAAAGTCGATATCTAAAATTCAGGCCCAAAACACCCGAAAATTCGATATTTTGGGGTCCCAGAAGCGATCTGTATATGACTACTCCATATTAGAGTATTTTCAAAATACAGGCCCAAAACATACTGAAAATCGATCTTTTAGGTGCCCAAAAGTCGATATGTGCATGCATCTTCTGTACCCGTTTATATCTCAAATTCAGGTTCCAAACACCCGGAAATTCGATATTTTGGGGTCCCAGATGCGATCTGTACTGGCCTATTCAGATACACGCCCAAAACATGCTGAAAATCGATATTTTAGGTGCCCAAAGTCAATATGTGCATGCATCTTCTGTACCCGTTTATATCTCAAATTCAGGCTCAAAACAACCGAAAATTCGATATTTTGGAGTCCCAGAAGCGATATGTACATGCTTACTCCGTGTTAGAGTATTTTCAAAATATAGGCTCAAAACATGCTAAAAATCGATATTTTAAGTGTCCAAAATCGATATGTGCATGCATCTTATGTACCCGTTTATATCTCAAATTCAGGATAAAAACACCCGAAAAATCAGTATTTCGGGGTGCTTTTTGCGATCAGTACATGCCTACTCCTAGTTAGAATGTTTTCAAGATACAGACCCAAAACATACTTTAAAATCGATATTTTAGGTGCCCAAAAGTCGATATGGGCATGCATCTTCAGTACCCGTTTATATCTCAAATTCAGTTTAAAAACACCCGAAAATTCGATATTTTGGGGTCCCAGAAGCGATCTGTACATGCCTACTCATTGCTAGAATATTTTCAAAATATAGTCCCAAAACATGCTAAAAATCGATATTTTAGGTGCCCAAAGTCGATATCTAAAATTCAGGCCCAAAACACCCGAAAATTTGATATTTTGGGGTCCCAGAAGCGATCTGTACATGACTACTCCATATTAGAGTATTTTCAAAATACAGGCCCAAAACATACAGAAAATCGATCTTTTAGGTGCCCAAAAGTCGATAAGTGCATGCATCTTCTGTACCCGTTTATATCTCAAATTCAGGTTCCAAACACCCGGAAATTCGATATTTTGGGGTCCCAGATGCGATCTGTACTGGCCTATTCAGATACACGCCCAAAACATGCTGAAAATCGATATTTTAGGTGCCCAAAGTCAATATGTGCATACATCTTCTGTACCCGTTTATATCTCAAATTCAGGCTCAAAACAACCGAAAATTTGATATTTTGGAGTCCCAGAAGCAATATGTACATGCTTACTCCGTGTTAGAGTATTTTCAAAATATAGGCTCAAAACATGCTAAAAATCGATATTTTAAGTGTCCAAAATCGATATGTGCATGCATCTTATGTACCCGTTTATATCTCAAATTCAGGATAAAAACACCCGAAAAATCGGCATTTCGGGGTGCTTTTTGCGATCAGTACATGCCTACTCCTAGTTAGAATGTTTTCAAGATACAGACCCAAAACATACTTAAAATTCGATTTTTTAGGTGCCCAAAAGTCGATATGGGCATGCATCTTCAGTACCCGTTTATATCTCAAATTAAGGGTCAAAACACCCGAAAATTCGATATTTTGGGGTCCCAGAAGCGATCTGTACATGCCTACTCACTGCTAGAATATTTTCAAAAGATAGTCCCAAAACATGCTAAAAATCGATATTTTAGGAGCCCAAAGTCGATATCTAAAATTCAGGCCCAAAACACCCGAAAATTCGATATTTTGGGGTCCCAGAAGCGATCTGTATATGACTACTCCATATTAGAGTATTTTCAAAATACAGGCCCAAAACATACTGAAAATCGATCTTTTAGGTGCCCAAAAGTCGATATGTGCATGCATCTTCTGTACCCGTTTATATCTCAAATTCAGGTTCCAAACACCCGGAAATTCGATAATTTGGGGTCCCAGATGCGATCTGTACTGGCCTATTCAGATACACGCCCAAAACATGCTGAAAATCGATATTTTAGGTGCCCAAAGTCAATATGTGCATGCATCTTCTGTACCCGTTTATATCTCAAATTCAGGCTCAAAACAACCGAAAATTCGATATTTTGGAGTCCCAGAAGCGATATGTACATGCTTACTCCGTGTTAGAGTATTTTCAAAATATAGGCTCAAAACATGCTAAAAATCGATATTTTAAGTGTCCAAAATCGATATGTGCATGCATCTTATGTACCCGTTTATATCTCAAATTCAGGATAAAAACTCCCGAAAAATCGGTATTTCGGGGTGCTTTATGCGATCAGTACATGCTTACTCCTAGTTAGAATGTTTTCAAGATACAGACCCAAAACATACTTAAAAATCGATATTTTAGGTGCCCAAAAGTCGATATGGGCATGCATCTTCAGTACCCGTTTATATCTCAAATTCAGGGTCAAAACACCCGAAAATTCGATATTTTGGGGTCCCAGAAGCGATCTCTACATGCCTACTCACTGCTAGAATATTTTCAAAATATAGTCCCAAAACATGCTAAAAATCGATATTTTAGGTACCCAAAGTCGATATCTAAAATTCAGGCCCAAAACACCCGAAAATTCGATATTTTGGGGTCCCAGAAGCGATCTGTATATGACTACTCCATATTAGAGTATTTTCAAAATACAGGCCCAAAACATACTGAAAATCGATCTTTTAGGTGCCCAAAAGTCGATATGTGCATGCATCTTCTGTACCCGTTTATATCTCAAATTCAGGTTCCAAACACCCGGAAATTCGATATTTTGGGGTCCCAGATGCGATCTGTACTGGCCTATTCAGATACACGCCCAAAACATGCTGAAAATCGATATTTTAGGTGCCCAAAGTCAATATGTGCATGCATCTTCTGTACCCGTTTATATCTCAAATTCAGGCTCAAAACACCCGAAAATTCGATATTTTGGAGTCCCAGAAGCGATATGTACATGCTTACTCCGTGATAGAGTATTTTCAAAATATAGGCTCAAAACATGCTAAAAATCGATATTTTAAGTGTCCAAAATCGATATGTGCATGCATCTTATGTACCCGTTTATATCTCAAATTCAGGATCAAAACACCCGAAAAATCGGTATTTTGGGGTGCTTTATGCGATCAGTACATGCCTACTCCTAGTTAGAATGTTTTCAAGATACAGACCCAAAACATACTTAAAAATCGATATTTTAGGTGCCCAAAAGTCGATATGGGCATGCATCTTCAGTACCCGTTTATATCTCAAATTCAGGCTGAGAAAACCCGAAAATTCGATATTTTGGGGTCCCAGAAGCGATCTGTACATGCCTACTCAGTGCTAGAATGTTTTCAAAATATAGGCTGAAAACATGCTAAAAATCTATATTTTAAGTGACCAAAGTCGATATGTGCATGCATCTTCTGTACCCGTTTATATATCAGATTCAGGCTCAAAACACCCGAAAATTCGGTATTTCGGGGTCCTAGAAGCGATCTGTACATGCCTACTCCTAGTTAGAATGTTTTCATGATACAGACCAAAAACATGCTCGAAATCGATATTTTAAATGCCCGAAAGTCAATATGTGCATGCATCTTCAATACCCGTTTATATCTCAAATTCAGGCTCAAAACACTCGAAAATTTGATATTTTGAGGTTCCAGAAGCGATCTCCATATGCCTACTCCGTGTTACAGTATTTTCAAATTACAGGCCCAAAACATACTAAAAATCGATCTTTTAGGTGCCCAAAAGTCGATATGTGAATGCATCTTCTGTACCCGTTTATATCTCAAATTCAACCCCAAAACACTCGAAAATTCGATATTTTTGGGTCCCAGAAGCGATCTGTACATGCCTACTCAGTGCTAGAATGTTTTCAAAATTTAGGCTCAAAACATGCTTAAAATCGATATTTTAAATGTCCATGGTCGATATGTGCATGTATCTTCTGTACCCGTTTATATCTCAAATTCAACCTCAAAACACCCTAAAATTCGATATTTTTGGGTGCCAGAAGCGATCTGTACATGCCTACTCAGTGCTAGAATGTTTTCAAAATATAGGCTCAAAACATGATAAAAATCGATATTTTTAGTGTCAAAAGTCGATCTTCTGTACCCGTTTATATCTTAAATTCAGGCACAAAACACTCGAAAATTCGGTATTTTTGGGTACTAGAAGCGATATGTACATGCCTACTCCTAGTTAGAATGTTTTCAAGATACAGACCCAAAACATGCTCAAAATCGATATTTTAGGTGCCCAAAGTTGATATGTGCATTCATCTTCAGTACCCGTTTATATTTCAAATTCAGGGTCAAAACACCCGAAAATTCGATATTTTGGGGTCCCAGAAGCGATCTGTACATGCCTACTCACTGCTAGAATATTTTCAAAATATAGTACCAAAACATGCTAAAAATCGATATTTTAGGTGCCCAAAGTCGATATCTAAAATTCAGGCCCAAAACACCCGAAAATTCGATATTTTGGGGTCCCAGAAGCGATCTGTACATGACTACTCCATATTAGAGTATTTTCAAAATACAGGCCCAAAACATACTGAAAATCGATCTTTTAGGTACCCAAAAGTCGATATGTGCATGCATCTTCTGTACCCGTTTATATCTCAAATTCAGGTTCCAAACACCCGGAAATTCGATATTTTGGGGTCCCAGATGCGATCTGTACTGGCCTATTCAGATACACGCCCAAAACATTCTGAAAATCGATATTTTAGGTGCCCAAAGTCAATATGTGCATGCATCTTCAATACCCGTTTATATCTCAAATTCTGGCTGAAAAAACCCGAAAATTCGATATTTTGAGGTCCCAGAAGCGATCTGTACATGCCTACTCAGTGCTAGAATGTTTTCAAAATATAGGCTGAAAACATGCTAAAAATCTATATTTTAAGTGACCAAAGTCGATATGTGCATGCATCTTCTGTACCCGTTTATATATCAAATTCATGCTCAAAACACCCGAAAATTCGGTATTTCGGGGTCCTAGAAGCGATCTGTACATGCCTACTCCTAGTTAGAATGTTTTCATGATACAGACCAAAAACATGCTCGAAATCGATATTTTAAATGCCCAAAAGTCAATATGTGCATGCATCTTCAATACCCGTTTATATCTCAAATTCAGGCTCAAAACACTCGAAAATTTGATATTTTGAGGTTCCAGAAGCGATCTCCATATGCCTACTCCGTGTTACAGTATTTTCAAATTACAGGCCCAAAACATACTAAAAATCGATCTGTTAGGTGCCCAAAAGTCGATATGTGCATGCATCTTCTGTACCCGTTTATATCTCAAATTCAACCCCAAAACACTCGAAAATTCGATATTTTTGGGTCCCAGAAGCGATCTGTACATGCCTACTCAGTGCTAGAATGTTTTCAAAATTTAGGCTCAAAACATATTTAAAATCGATATTTTAAATGTCCATAGTCGATATGTGCATGAATCTTCTGTACCCGTTTATATCTCAAATTCAACCTCAAAACACCCTAAAATTCGATATTTTTGGGTGCCAGAAGAGATCTTTACATGCCTACTCAGTGCTAGATTATTTTCAAAATATAGTCCCAAAACATGCTAAAAATCGATATTTTAGGTGCCCAAAGTCGATTTCTCAATTTCAGGCCCAAAACACCCAAAAATTCGATATTTTGGGGTCCCAGAAGCTATCTGTACATGCCTACTCCGTATTAGAGTATTTTCAAAATACAGGCCCAAAACATACTGAAAATCGATCTTTTATGTGCCCAAAAGTCGATATGTGCATGCATCTTCTGTACCCGTTTATATCTCAAATTCAGGCTCAAAACACCCGAAAATTTGATATTTTGGAGTCCCAGAAGCGAAATGTACATGCCTACTCCGTGTTAGAGTATTTTCAAAATACAGGCCCAAAACATACTGAAAATCGATCTTTTAGGTGCCCAAAAGTCGATATGTGTGTGCATCTTCTGGTTCCGTTTATATCTCAAATTCAGGCTCCAAACACCCGAAAATTCGATATTTTGGGGTCCCTAAAGCGATCTGTACATGCCTACTCAGTGCTAGAACATTTTCAAAATATACACCCAAAACATGCTAAAAATCGATATTTTAGGTGCCTAGAGTCGATATATCAAATTCAAGCCCAAAACACCCGAAAATTCGATATTTTAGGTTCCCAGAAGCGATCTGTACATGCCTACTCCGTGTTAGAGTATTTTCGAAATACAGGCCCAAAACATACTGAAAATCGATCATTTAGGTGCCCAAAAGTCGATATGTGCATGCATCTTCGGTACCTGTTTATATCTCAAATTCAACCTCAAAACATCCTAAAATTCGATATTTTTGGGTCCCAGAAGCGATCTGTACATGCCCACTCAGTGCTAGAATTTTTTTCAAAATATAGGCTCAAAACATGCTAAAAATCGATATTTTTAGTGTCCAAAGTCGTACTTTTGTACCCGTTTATATCTTAAATTCAGGCTCAAAACACTCGAAAATTCGGTATTTTTGGGTCCTAGAAGTGATATGTACATGCCTACTCCTAGTTAGAATGTTTTCAAGATACAGACCCAAAACATGCTCAAAATCGATATTTTAGTCGCCCAAAGTTGATATGTGCATGCATCTTCAGTACCCGTTTATATATCAAATTCACGGTCAAAACACCCGAAAATTCGATATTTTGGGGTCCCAGAAGCGATCTGTACATGCCTACTCACTGCTAGAATATTTTCAAAATATAGTCCCAAAACATGCTAAAAATCAATATTTTAGGTGCCCAAAGTCGATATCTCAAATTCAGGCCCAAAACAAACGAAAATTCGATATTTTAGGGTCCCAGAAGCGATCTGTACATGACTACTCCATATTAGAGTATTTTCAAAATACAGGCCCAAAACATACTGAAAATCGATCTTTTAGGTGCCCAAAAGTCGATATGTGCATGCATCTTCTGTACCCGTTTATATCTCAAATTCAGGCTCAAAACACCTGCAAATTCGATATTTTGAGGTCCCAGAAGCGATCTGTACATGCCTACCTCGTGTTAGAGTATTTTCTAAATACAGGCTCAAAACATGCTCAAAATCGATATTTTAAGTGTCCAAAGTCGATATGTGCATACATCTTCTGTACCCGTTTATATCTCAAATTCAGGCTCAAAACACCCGAAAATTCGGTATTTTTGGGTCCTAGAAGCGATCTGTACATGTCTACTCCTAGAAAGAATGTTTTCAAGATACTGACCCAAAACATGCTCAAAATCGATATTTTAGGAGCCCAAAAGTCGATATGTGCATGAATCTTCAGTACCCGTTTATATATCAAATTCAGGCTCAAAACACTCGAAAATTCGATATTTTGGGGTCCCAGAAGCGATCTGTACATGCCTACTCAGTGCTAGAATATTTTCAAAATATAGACCCAAAACATGCTAGAAATAGATATTTTAGGTGCCCAAAGTCGATATCTCAAATTCAGGCCTAAAAACACCCGAAAATCCGATATTTTTGAGTCCCAGAAGCGATCTGTACATGCCTACTCCGTGTTAGAGAATTTTCAAAATACAGGCCCAAATTACTGTATACTGAAAATCGATCTTTTAGGTGCCCAAAGTCGATATGTGCATGCATCTTCTGTTTCTGTTATTATCTCAAATTCAGGTTCCTAACAGGCGGAAATTCGATATTTTGGGGTCCCAGAAGCGATCTGTACATGCCTACTCAGATACAGGCCCAAAACATGCTGAAAATCGATATTTTAGGTGCCCAAAGTCGATATGTGCATGCATCTTTTGCAACCGTTTATATCCCAAATTCAACATCAAAACACCCGAAAATTCGATATTTTTGGGTCCCAGACGCGATCTGTACATGCCTACTCAGGGCTAGAATGTTTTCAAAATATTGGCTCAAAACATGCTCAAAATCGATATTTTAGGTGCCCAAAAGTTGATATGTGCATGAATCTTCAGTACCCGTTTATATCTCAAATTCAGGCTCAAAACACCCGAAAATTTGATATTTTGGGGTCCCAAAAGCGATCTGTACATGCCTAATCGGTGTTAGAGTATTTTCAAAATACAGGCCCAAAACATACTGAAAATCGATCTTTTAGGTGCCCAAAAGTCGATATGTGCATGCATCTTCTGTACCCGTTTAAATCTCAAATTCAGGTTCCAAACACCCGGAAATTCGATATTTTGGGGTCCCAGAAGCGATATGTACATGCCTATTCAGATACAGGCCCAAAACATGCTGAAAATCGATATTTTAGGTGCCCCAAGTCAATATGTGTATGCATCTTCTGCAACCGTTTATATTCCAAATTCAACCCCAAAACACCCGAAAATTCGATATTTTTCGGTCCCAAAAACGATCTGTACATGTCTACTCAGTGCTAGAATGTTTTCAAAATATAGGCTCAAAACATGCTAAAAATCGATATTTTTAGTGTCAAAAGTCGATCTTCTGTACCCGTTTATATCTTAAATTCAGGCTCAAAACACTCGAAAATTCGTTTTTTTTGGATCCTAGAAGCGATATGTACATGCCTACTCCTAGTTAGAATGTTTTCAAGATACAGACCCAAAACATGCTCCAAATCGATATTTTAGGTGCCCAAAAGTTGATATGTGCATGCATCTTCAGTACCCGTTTATATGTCAAATTCAGGCTCAAAACACCCGAAAATTCGATATTTTGGAGTCCCAGAAGTGATATGTACATGCCTACTCCGTGTTAGAGTATTTTCAAAATACAGGCCCAAAACATACTGAAAATCGATCTTTTAGGTGCCCAAAAGTCGATATGTGCGTGCATCTTCTGTACCCGTTTATATCTCAAATTCAGGCTCCAAACACCCGAAAATTCGATATTTTGGGGTCCCAAAAGCGATCTGTACATGCCTACTCAGTGCTAGAACATTTTCAAAATAAAGACCCAAAACATGCTAAAAATCGATATTTTAGGTGCCTAGAGTCGATATATCAAATACAAGCCTAAAACACCGGAAAATTCGATATTTTAGGGTCCCAGAAGCGATCTGTACATGCCTACTCCGTGTTAGAGTATTTTCGAAATACAGGCCCAAAACATACTGAAAATCGATCTTTTAGGTTCCCAAAAGTCGATATGAGCATGCATCTTCTGTACCCGTTTATATCTCAAATTCAACCTCAAAACACCCTAAAATTCGATATTTTTGGGTCCCAGAAGCGATCTGTACATGCCTACTCAGTGCTAGAATTTTTTTCAAAATATAGGCTCAAAACATGCTAAAAATAGATATTTTTAGTTTCTAAAGTCGTACTTTTGTACCCGTTTATATCTTAAATTCAGGATCAAAACACTCGAAAATTCGGTATTTTTAGGTCCTAAAAGCGATATGTACATGCCTAGTCCTAGTTAGAATGTTTTCAAGATACAGACCCAAAGCATGCTCAAAATCGATATTTTTGGTGCCCAAAGTTGATATGTGCATGCATCTTCAGTACCCGTTTATATATCAAATTCAGGGTCAAAACACCCGAAAATTCGATATTTTGGGGTCCCAGAAGCGATCTGTACATGCCTACTCACTGCTAGAATATTTTCAAAATATAGTCCCAAAACATGCTAAAAATCGATATTTTAGGTGCCCAAAGTCGATATCTCAAATTCAGGCCCAAAACACCCGAAAATTCGATATTTTGGGGTCCCAAAAGCGATCTGTACATGACTACTCCATATTAGAGTATTTTCAAAATACAGGCCCAAAACATACTGAAAATCGATCTTTTAGGTGCCCAAAAGTCGATATGTGCAAGCATCTTCTGTACCCGTTTATATCTCAAATTCAGGCCCAAAACACCCGAAAATTCGATATTTTGGGGTCCCAGAAGCGATCTGTACATGCCTACTCACTGCTAGAATATTTTCAAAATATAGTCCCAAAACATGCTAAAAATCAATATTTTAGGTGCCCAAAGTCGATATCTCAAATTCAGGCCCAAAACAAACGAAAATTCGATATTTTGGGGTCCCAGAAGCGATCTGTACATGACTGCTCCATATTAGAGTATTTTCAAAATACAGGCCCAAAACATACTGAAAATCGATCTTTTAGGTGCCCAAAAGTCGATATGAGCATGCATCTTCTGTACCCGTTTATATCTCAAATTCAGGTTCCAAACACCCGGAAATTCGATATTTTGGGGTCCCAGAAGCGATCTGTACTGGCCTATTCAGATACACGCCCAAAACATGCTGAAAATCGATATTTTAGGTGCCCAAAGTCAATATGTGCATGCATCTTCTGTACCCGTTTATATCTCAAATTCAGGCTCAAAACACCCGAAAATTCGATATTTTGGAGTCCCAGAAGCGATATGTACATGCTTACTCCGTGTTAGAGTATTTAAAAAAAAAAGGCTCAAAACATGCTAAAAATCGATATTTTAAGTGTCCAAAGTCGATATGTGCATGCATCTTCTGTACCCGTTTATAGCTCAAATTCAGGATCAAAACTCCCGAAAATTCGGTATTTCGGGCTCCTAGAAGCGATCAGTACATGCCTACTCCTAGTTAGAATGTTTTCAAGATACAGACCCAAAACATACTTAAAAATCGATATTTTAGGTGCCCAAAAGTCGATATGTGCATGCATCTTCAGTACCCGTTTATATATCAAATTCAGGCTGAAAACACCCAAAAATTCGATATTTTGAGGTCCCAGAAGCGATCTGTACATGCCTACTCCGTGTTAGAGTATTTTGAAAATACAGGCGCAAAACATGCTGAAAATCAATATTTTAGGTGCCCAAAAGTTGATATGTGTATGCATCTTTTGCAACCGTTTATATCCCAAATTCAACCTCAAAACACCCGAAAATTCGATATTTTTGGGTCCCAGACGCGATCTGTACATGCCTACTCAGGGCTAGAATGTTTTCAAAATATAGGCTCAAAACATGCTCAAAATCGATATTTTAGGTGCCCAAAAGTTGATATGTGCATGCATCTTCAGTACCCGTTTATATCTCAAATTCAGGCTCAAAACACCCGAAAATTTGATATTTTGGGGTCCCAAAAGCGATCTGTACATGCCTACTCAGTGCTAGAATATTTTCAAAATATAGGCCCAAAACATGCTAAAAATCGATATTTTAGGTGCCCAAAGTCGATATCTTAAATTCAGGCCCAAAACACCCGAAAATTAGTTATTTTGGGATCCCAGAAGCGATCTGTACATGCCTAATCGGTGTTAGAGTATTTTCAAAATACAGGCCCAAAACATACTGAAAATCGATCTTTTAGGTGCCCAGAAGGCGATATGTGCATGCATCTTCTGTACCCGTTTAAATCTCAAATTCAGGTTCCAAACACCCGGAAATTCGATATTTTGGGGTCCCAGAGGCGATCTGTACATGCCTATTCAGATACAGGCCCAAAACATGCTGAAAATCGATATTTTAGGTGCCCCAAGTCAATATGTGTATGCATCTTCTGCAACCGTTTATATTCCAAATTCAACCCCAAAACACCCGAAAATTCGATATTTTTCGGTCCCAGAAGCGATCTGTACATGCCTACTCAGTGCTAGAATGTTTTCAAAATATAGGCTCAAAACATGCTAAAAATCGATATTTTTAGTGTCAAAAGTCGATCTTCTGTACCCGTTTATATCTTAAATTCAGGCTCAAAACACTCGAAAATTCGGTATTTTTGGATCCTAGAAGTGATATGTACATTCCAACTCCTAGTTAAAATGTTTTCAAGATACAGACCCAAAACATGCTCAAAATCGATATTTTAGGTGCCCAAAAGTTGAAATGTGCATGCATCTTCAGTACCCGTTTATATATCAAATTCAGGCTCAAACACCCGAGAATTCGATATTTTGGAGTCCCAGAAGTGATATGTACATGCCTACTCCGTGTTAGAGTATTTTCAAAATACAGGCCCAAAACATACTGAAAATCGATCTTTTAGGTGCCCAAAAGTCGATATGTGCGTGCATCTTCTGTACCCGTTTATATCTCAAATTCAGGCTCCAAACACCCGAAAATTCGATATTTTGGGGTCCCAAAAGCGAACTGTACATGCCTACTCAGTGCTAGAACATTTTCAAAATATAGACCCAAAACATGCTAAAAATCGATATTTTAGGTGCCTAGAGTCGATATATCAAATACAAGCCTAAAACACCGGAAAATTCGATATTTTAGGGTCCCAGAAGCGATCTGTACATGCCTACTCCGTGTTAGAGTATTTTCGAAATACAGGCCCAAAACATACTGAAAATCGATCTTTTAGGTTCCCAAAAGTCGATATGAGCATGCATCTTCTGTACCCGTTTATATCTCAAATTCAGGCTCAAAACACCCGAAAATTCGATATTTTGGAATCCCAAAAGTGATCTGTACATGCCTACTCAGTGCTAGAATATTTTCAAAATATAGACCCAAAACATGCTCAAAATCGATATTTTAAGTGTCCAAAGTCAATATGTGCATGCATCTTCTGTACCCGTTTATATCTCAAATTCAGGCTCAAAACACCCGAAAATTCGATATTTTGGAGTCCCAGAAGCGATATGTACATGCTTACTCCGTGTTAGAGTATTTTCAAAATATAGGCTCAAAACATGCTAAAAATCGATATTTTAAGTGTCCAAAGTCGATATGTGGATGCATCTTCTGTACCCGTTTATATCTCAAATTCAGGATCAAAACACCCGAAAATTCGGTATTTCGGGGTCCTAGAAGCGATCAGTACATGCCTACTCCTAGTTAGAATGTTTTCAAGATACAGACCCAAAACATACTTAAAAATCGATATTTTAAGTGCCCAAAAGTCGATATGTGCATGCATCTTCAGTACCCCCCAAAATATTTTGGGGTCCCAGAAGCGATCTGTACATGCCTACTCAGTGCTAGAATATTTTCAAAATATAGACCCAAAACATGGTAGAAATAGATATTTTAGGTGCCCAAAGTCGATATCTCAAATTCATGCCCAAAACACCTGAAAATCCGATATTTTGGAGTCCCAGACTCCGTGTTAGAGTATTTTCAAAATACAGGCCCAAAACACTGTATACAGAAAATCGATCTTTTAGGTGCCCAAAGTCGTTTATATCTCAAATTCAGGCTGAAAACACCCGAAAATTCGATATTTTGAGGTCCCAGAATCGATCTGTACATGCCTACTCCGTGTTAGAGTATTTTCAAAATACAGGCCCAAAACATGCTGAAAATCGATATTTTAGGTGCCCAAAAGTCGATATGTGCATGCATTTTCAGTACCCGTTTATATATCAAATTCAGGCTCAAAACACCCGAAAATTCGATATTTTTGGGTCCCAGAAGCGATCTGTACATGCCTACTCAGTGCTAGAATATTTTCAAAATATAGACCCAAAACATGCTAGAAATAGATATTTTAGGTGCCCAAAGTCGATATCTCAAATTCAGGCCCAAAACACCCGAAAATCCGATATTTTGGAGTCCCAGAAGCGATCTGTACATGCCTACTCCGTGTTAGAGTATTTTCAAAATACAGGCCCAAATTACTGTATACTGAAAATCGATCTTTTAGGTGCCCAAAGTCGATATGTGCATGCATCTTCTGTTTCCGCTTATATCTCATATTCAGGTTCCTAACACCCGGAAATTCTATATTTTGGGGTCCCAGAAGCGATCTGTACATGCCTACTCAGATACAGGCCCAAAACATGCTGAAAATCGATATTTTAGGTGCCCAAAGTCGATATGTGTATGCATCTTTTGCAACCGTTTATATCCCAAATTCAACCTCAAAACACCCGAAAATTCGATATTTTGGGGTCCCAGAAGCGATCTGTACATGCCTACTCCGTGTTAGAGTATTTTTAATATACAGGCCCAAAACATACTGAAAATCGATCTTTTAGGTGCCCAAAAGTCGATATGTGTATGCATCTTCTGCACCCGTTTATATCCCAAATTCAACCTCAAAACACCTGAAAATTCGATATTTTTGGGTCCCAGAAGCGATCCGTACATGCCTACTCAGTGCTAGAATGTTTTCAAAATATAGGCTCAAAACATGCTAAAAATCGATATTTTAAGTGTCCAAAGTCGATATGTGCATGCATCTTCTGTACCCGTTTATATATCAAATTCAGGCTCAAAACACCCGAAAAATCAGTATTTTTGGGTCCTAGAAGCGATATGTACTTGCCTACTCCTAGTTAGAATTTTTTCAAGATACAGACCCAAAACATGCTCAAAATCGATATTTTAGGTGCCCAAAAGTCAATATGTGCATGCATTTTCTGTACCCGTTTATATCTCAAATTCAGGCTCAAAACACCCGAAAATACGATATTTTGGGGTCCCAGAAGCAATCTGTACATGCTTACTCAGTACTAGAATAACTTCAAAATATAGGCCCAAAACATGCTAAAAATCGATATTTTAGGTGCCCAAAGTCGATATTTCAAATTTATCCCCAAAACACCCGCTAATTCGATATTTTGGGGTTCCAGAAGCAATCTGTACATGCCTACTCCGTGTTAGAGTATCTTCAAAATACAGGACGAAAACATACAGAAAATCGATTTATTAGGTGCCCAAAAGTCGATATGTGGATGCATCTTCTGTACCCGTTTATATCTCAAATTCAGGCACCAAACACCCGAAAATTCGATATTTTGGGGTCCCAGAAGCGATCTGTACTTGCCTACTCCGTTTTAGAGTATTTTCAAAATACAGGCCCAAAACATGCTGAGAATCGATATTTTATGTGCTCAAAGTCAATATGTGCACACATTTTCTGTACACGTTTATATCTCAAATTCAGGCTCCAAACACCCGAAAACTCAATATTTTGGGGTCCCAGAAGCGATCTGTACATGCCTACTCAGTGCTAGAATATTTTCAAATTATAGGACCAAAACATGCTAAAAATCGATATTTTAGGTGCCCAAAGTCGATATCTCAAATTCAGGCCCAAAACACCCGAAAATTCGATATTTTTTGGTCCCAAAAGCGATCTGTACATGCCTACTCCGTGTTAGAATGTTTTCAAAATATAGGCTCAAAACATGCTAAAAATCGATATTTTAAATGCCCAAAAGTCGATATGTGCATGCATCTTCTGTACCCGTTTATATCTCAAATTCAAGCTCAAAACACCGAAAATTCGATATTTTGGGGTCCCAGAAGCGATCTCTACATGCCTACGCAGTGCTAGAATATTTTCAAAATACAGGCCCTAAACATGCTAAAAATCGATATTTTAGGTGCCCAAAATCGATATATCAAATTCAGGCCCAAAACACCCGAAAATTCGATATTTTGGGGTCCCAGAAGCTATCTCTACATGCCTACTCCGTGTTAGAGTATATTTAATATACAGGCCCAAAACATGCTGAAAATCGATATTTTAGGTGCCCAAAAGTCGATATGTGTATGCATCTTCTGCACCCGTTTATATCCCAAATTCAACCTCAAAACACCCGAAAATTCGTTATTTTTGGGTCCCAGAAGCGATCTGTACATACCTACTCAGTGCTAGAATTTTTTCAAAATATAGGCTCAAAACATTCTAGAAATCGATATTTTAAGTGTCCAAAGTCGATATGTGAATGCATCTTCTGTACCCGTTTATATCTCAAATTCAGGTTCCTAACACCCGGAAATTCGATATTTTGGGTTCCCAGAAGCGATCTGTACATGCCTACTCAGATACAGGCCCAAAACATGCTGAAAACAGATATTTTAGGTGCCCAAAGTCGATATGTGAATGCATCTTCTGCAACCGTTTATATCCCAAATTCAACCTCAAAACACCCGAAAATTCGATATTTTTGGGTCCCAGAAGCGATCTGTACATGCCTACTCAGGGCTAGAATGTTTTCAAAATATAGGCTCAAAACAAGCTAAAAATCGATATTTTTAGTGTCCAAAGTCGATATATCAAATTCAGGCCCAAAACACCCGAAAATTCGATATTTTGGGGTCCCAGAAGCTATCTCTACATGCCTACTCCGTGTTAGAGTATATTTAATATACAGGCCCAAAACATGCTGAAAATCGATATTTTAGGTGCCCAAAAGTCGATATGTGTATGCATCTTCTGCACCCGTTTATATCCCAAATTCAACATCAAAACACCCGAAAATTCGTTATTTTTGGGTCCCAGAAGCGATCTGTACATACCTACTCAGTGCTAGAATTTTTTCAAAATATAGGCTCAAAACATTCTAGAAATCGATATTTTAAGTGTCCAAAGTCGATATGTGAATGCATCTTCTGTACCCGTTTATATCTCAAATTCAGGTTCCTAACACCCGGAAATTCGATATTTTGGGTTCCCAGAAGCGATCTGTACATGCCTACTCAGATACAGGCCCAAAACATGCTGAAAACCGATATTTTAGGTGCCCAAAGTCGATATGTGAATGCATCTTCTGCAACCGTTTATATCCCAAATTCAACCTCAAAACACCCGAAAATTCGATATTTTTGGGTCCCAGAAGCGATCTGTACATGCCTACTCAGGGCTAGAATGTTTTCAAAATATAGGCTCAAAACAAGCTAAAAATCGATATTTTTAGTGTCCAAAGTCGATCTTCTGTACCCGTTTATATCCTAAATTCAGGCTCAAAACACCCGAAAATTCGGTATTTTTTTGTCCTAGAAGCGATATGCACATGCCTACTCCTAGTTAGAATATTTTCAAGGTACAGACCCAAAACTTGCTCAAAATCGATATTTTAGGAGCCCACAAGTCGATATGTGCATGCATCTTCAGTACCCGTTTAAATCTCAAATTCAGACTCCAAACACCCGAAAACTCGATATTTTTGGGTCCCAGAAGCGATTTGTATATGCCTACTCAGTGCCAGATTATTTTCAAAATATAGGCCCAAAACATGCTAAAAATCGATATTTTAAGTGCCCAAAGTCGATATCTCAAATTAAGACCAAAAACACTTGAAAACTCGATATTTTGGGATCCCAGAAGCGATCCGTACATGCCTACTCCGTGATAGAGCATTTTCAAAATACAGGCCCAAAGCATGGTGAAAATCGCTAGTTTAGGTGCCCAAAGTCAATATGTGTATGCATCTTCTGCACCCGTTTATATAAAAAATTCAACCTCAAAACACCCGAAAATTCGATATTTTTGGGTCCCAGAAGCGATCTGTACATGCCTACTCAGTGCTAGAATGTTTTCAAAGTAAAGGCTCAAAACATGCTAAAAATCGATATTTTAAGTGTCTAAAGTCGATATGTGCATGCATCTTCTGTACCCGTTTATATCTCAAATTCAGGCTCAAAACACCCGAAAATTCGGTATTTTTGGGTCCTAGAAGCGAACTGTACATGCCTACACCTAGTGAGAATGTTTTCAAGATACAGACCCAAAACATGTTAAAAATCAATATTTTAGGGCCCCTAAAGTCGATATGTGCATGCATCTTCAGTACCCGTTTATATCTCAAATTCAGGCTCAAAACACCAGACAATTCGATATTTTGGGGTCGAAGAAGCGATCTGTACCTGCCTACTCCGTGTTTTAGTATTTTCAAAATACAGGCCCAAAACATGCTAAAAATCGATATTTTAGGTGTCCAAAGTCGATATGTGCATGCATCTTCTGTACCCGTTTATATCTCAAATTCTGGCTCAAAACACTCGAAAATTCGGTATTTTATGGTCCTAGAAGCGATCTGTATATGCCTACTCCGTGTTAGAATGTTTTCAAAATATAGGCTCAAAACATGCTAAAAATCGATATTTTAAGTGCCCAAAAGTCGATATGTGCATGCATCTTCTGTACCGGTTTATATCTCAAATTCAGGCTCAAAACACCGAAAATTCGATATTTTGGGGTCCCAGAAGCGATCTGTACATGCCTACGCAGTGCTAGAATATTTTCAAAATACAGGCCCAAAACATGCTAAAAATCGATATTTTAGGTGCCCAAAATCGATATATCAAATTCAGGCCCAAAACACCCGAAAATTCGATATTTTGGGGTCCCAGAAGCTATCTGTACATGCCTACTCCGTGTTAGAGTATTTTTAATATACAGGCCCAAAACATCCTGAAAATCGATATTTTAGGTGCCCAAAAGTCGATATGTGTATGCATCTTCTGCACCCGTTTATATCCCAAATTCAACCTCAAAACACCCGAAAATTCGTTATTTTTGGGTCCCAGAAGCAATCTGTACATGCCTACTCAGTGCTAGAATGTTTTCAAAATATAGGCTCAAAACATGCTAAAAATCGATATTTTAAGTGTCCAAAGTCGATATGTGCATGCATCTTCTGTACCCGTTTATATCTCAAATTCAGGCTTAAAACCCCGAAAATACGATATTTTGGGGTCCCAGAAGTGATCTGTACATATCTACTTTGTGCTAGAATATTTTCAAAATATAGGCTCAAAACATGCTAAAAATCGATATTTTAAGTATCCAAAGTCGATATGTGAATGCATCTTCTGTACCCGTTTATATCTCAAATTCAGGCTCCAAACACCCGAAAATTCGATATTTTGGGGTCCCAGAAACGATCTGTACATGCCTACTCAGATACAGGCCCAAAACATGCTGAAAATCGATATTTTAGGTGCCCAAAGTCAATATATGTATGCATCTTCTGCACCCGTTTATATCTCAAATTCAACCACAAAACACCCGAAAGTTCAATATTTTTCGGTCCCAGAAGCGATCTGTACATGCCTACTCAGTGCTAGAATGTTTTCAAAATATAGGCTCAAAACATGCTAAAAATCGATATTTTAAGTGTCCAAAGTCGATATGTGCATGCATCTTCTGTACCCGTTTATATATCAATTTCTGGCTCAAAGCACCCGAAAAATCGGTATTTTTGGGACTTGGAAGTGCTCTGTACATGCTTACCTAGTGCTAGATTAAATTCAAAATATAGGGCCAAAACATACTAAAAATCGATATTTTAGGTGCCCAAAGTCGAAATGTTCATGAATCTTCTGTACCCGTTTATATCCCAAATTCAGTCTCAAAACACTTGAAAATTCGATATTTTTGGATCCCAGAAGCAATCTCCACATGCATAGTCAGTGCTAGAATATTTTCAAAATACAGGCCCAAAACATGCTTAAAATCGATATTATAGGTGATCAAAGTCGATATCTGCATGCATCTTCTGTTCCCGTTTATATCCCAAATTCAGGCTAAAAACACCTGAAAATTTGATTTTTTGGGGTCCCAGAAGCGATCTGTACATGCCTACTCAGTGTTAGAATATTTTCAAAATACAGGCCCAAAATAAGCTGAAAATCGCAATTTTTGGTGCCCAAAATCGATATGTGCATGAATCATCAGCACTCGCTTGTATCCCAAATTCAGGTTTAAAACACCTTAAAATTCGATACTTTTTGTTCCCAGAAGGGATCTGTAAATGCCTACTCAATGTTAAAATATTTTCAAAATACAGACCCAAAACAAGCTGAAAACCGATATTTTATGTGCCCAAAATCCATATGTGCATTCATCTTCTGTACCCGTTTATATCCCAAATTCAGGCTCAAAACACCCGAAAATTCGATATTTTTGGGTCTCAGAAGCAATCTGAACATGCTTACACAATGCTAGAATACATTCAAAATATAGGGCCAAAACATCCTGAAAATCGATACTTTAGGTGACCAAAGTCGATATGTGCATATATCTTCAGTACCGGTTTCTATCTCAAATTCAGGCTCAAAACACCCGAAAATTCTATATTTTTGGGTCCTAGAAGCGATCTGTACATGCCTACTCCTAGTTAGAATGTTTTCAAGATACAGACCCAAAACATGCTCAAAATCGATATTTTAGGTGGCCAAAAGTCGATATGTGCATGCATCTTCTGTACCCGTTTATATCTCTTTCAGGCTCAAAACACCCGAAAATTCGATATTTTGGGGTCCCAAAAGCGATCTGTACATGCCTACTCAGTGCTAGAATATTTTCAAAATATAGGCCCAAAACATGCTAAAAATCGATATTTTAGGTGCCCAAAGTCGATATCTCAAATTCAGGCCCAATACACCCGAAAATTCGTTATTTTGGGGTCCCAGAAGCGATCTGTACATGCCTAATCGGTGTTAGAGTATTTTCAAAATACAGGCCCAAAACATACTGAAAATCGATCTTTTAGGTGCCCAAAAGTCGATATGTGCATGCATCTTCTGTACCCGTTTAAATCTCAAATTCAGGTTCTAAACACCCGGAAATTCGATATTTTGGGGTCCCAGAAGCGATCTGTACATGCCTATTCAGATACAGGCCCAAAACATGCTGAAAATCGATATTTTAGGTGCCCCAAGTCATTATGTGTATGCATCTTCTGCAACCGTTTATATTCCAAATTCAACCCCAAAACACACGAAAATTCGATATTTTTCGGTCCCAGAAGCGATCTGTACATGCCTACTCAGTGCTAGAATGTTTTCAAAATATAGGCTCAAAACATGCTAAAAATCGATATTTTTAGTGTCAAAAGTCGATCTTCTGTACCCGTTTATATCTTAAATTCAGGCTCAAAACACTCGAAAATTCGGTATTTTTGGATCCTTGAAGCGATATGTACATGCCTACTCCTAGTTAGAATGTTTTCAAGATACAGACCCAAAACATGCTCAAAATCGATATTTTAGGTGCAAAAAGTTGATATGCGCATGCATCTTCAGTACCCTTTTATATATCAAATTCAGGGTCAAAACACCCGAAAATTCGATATTTTGGGGTCCCAGAAGCGATCTGTACATGCCTACTCACTGCTAGAATATATTCAAAATGTAGTCCCAAAACATGCTAAAAATCGATATTTTAGGTGCCCAAAGTCGATATCTCAAATTCAGGCCCAAAACACCCGAAAATTCGATATTTTGGGGCCCCAGAAGCGATCTGTACATGACTACTCCATATTAGAGTATTTTCAAAATACAGGCCCAAAACATACTGAAAATCGATCTTTTAGGTGCCCAAAAGTCGATATGTGCAAGCATCTTCTGTACCCGTTTATATCTCAAATTCAGGTTCCAAACACCTGGAAATTCGATATTTTGGAGTCCCAGAAGCGATCTGTACTGGCCTATTCAGATACACGCCCAAAACATGCTGAAAATCGATATTTTAGGTGTCCAAAGTCAATATTTGCATGTATCTTCTGTACCCGTTTATATCTCATATTCAGGCTCAAAACACAAGAAAATTCGATTTTTTGGAGTCCCAGAAGCGATCTGTACATGCCTACTCAGTGCTAGAATATTTTCAAAATATAGACCCAAAACATGCTCAAAATCGATATTTTAATTGTCCAAAGTCAATATGTGCATGCATCTTCTGTACCCGTTTATATCTCAAATTCAGGCTCAAAACACCCAAAAATTCGATTTTTTGGAGTCCCAGAAGCGATATGTACATGCTTACTCCGTGTTAGAGTATTTTCAAAATATAGGCTCAAAACATGCTAAAAATCGATATTTTGCGTGTCCAAAGTCGATATGTGCATGCATCTTCGGTACCCGTTTATATCTCAAATTCAGGATCAAAACACCCGAAAATTCGGTATTTCGGGGTCCTAGAAGCGATCAGTACATGCCTACTCCTAGTTAGAATGTTTTCAAGATACAGACCCAAAACATACTTAAAAATCGATATTTTAGGTGCCCAAAAGTCGATATGTGCATGCATCTTCAGTACCCGTTTATATCTTAAATTCAGGCTGAAAACACCCGAAAATTCGATATTTTGGGGTCCCAGAAGCGATCTGTACATGCCTACTCAGTGCTAGAATATTTTCAAAATATAGACCCAAAACACGCTAGAAATAGATATTTTAGTTGCACAAAGTCGATATCTCAAATTCAGGCCCAAAACACCCGAAAATCCGATATTTTGGAGTCCCAGAAGCGATCTGTACATGCCTACTCCGTGTTAGAGTATTTTCAAAATACAGGCCCAAATTACTGTATACTGAAAATCGATCTTTTAGGTGCCCAAAGTCGATATGTGCATGCATCTTCTGTTTCCGTTTATATCTCAAATTCAGGTTCCTAACACCCGGAAATTCGATATTTTGGGTTCCCAGAAGCGATCTGTACATGCCTACTCAGATACAGGCCCAAAACATGCTGAAAATCGATATTTTAGGTGCCCAAAGTCGATATGTGAATGCATCTTCTGCAACCGTTTATATCCCAAATTCAACCTCAAAACACCCGAAAATTCGATATTTTTGGGTCCCAGAAGCGATCTGTACATGCCTACTCAGGGCTAGAATGTTTTCAAAATATAGGCTCAAAACAAGCTAAAAATCGATATTTTTAGTGTCCAAAGTCGATCTTCTGTACCCGTTTATATCCTAAATTCAGGCTCAAAACACCCGAAAATTCGGTATTTTTGGGTCCTAGAAGCGATATGCACATGCCTACTCCTAGTTAGAATATTTTCAAGATACAGACCCAAAACTTGCTCAAAATCGATATTTTAGGAGCCCACAAGTCGATATGTGCATGCATCTTCAGTACCCGTTTATATAAAAAATTAAACCTCAAAACACCCGAAAATTCGATATTTTTGGGTCCCAGAAGCGATCTGTACATGCCTACTCAGTGCTAGAATGTTTTCAAAGTAAAGGCTCAAAACATGCTAAAAATCGATATTTTAAGTGTCTAAAGTCGATATGTGCATGCATCTTCTGTACCCGTTTATATCTCAAATTCAGGCTCAAAACACCCGAAAATTCGGTATTTTTGGGTCCTAGAAGCGAACTGTACATGCCTACACCTAGTGAGAATGTTTTCTAGATACAGACCCAAAACATGCTAAAAATCAATATTTTAGGGCCCCTAAAGTCGATATGTGCATGCATCTTCAGTACCCGTTTATATCTCAAATTCAGGCTCAAAACACCAGACAATTCGATATTTTGGGGTCGAAGAAGCGATCTGTACCTGCCTACTCCGTGTTTTAGTATTTTCAAAATACAGGCCCAAAACATGCTAAAAATCGATATTTTAGGTGTCCAAAGTCGATATGTGCATGCATCTTCTGTACCCGTTTATATCTCAAATTCTGGCTCAAAACACTCGAAAATTCGGTATTTTATGGTCCTAGAAGCGATCTGTATATGCCTACTCCGTGTTAGAATGTTTTCAAAATATAGGCTCAAAACATGCTAAAAATCGATATTTTAAGTGCCCAAAAGTCGATATGTGCATGCATCTTCTGTACCGGTTTATATCTCAAATTCAGGCTCAAAACACCGAAAATTCGATATTTTGGGGTCCCAGAAGCGATCTGTACATGCCTACGCAGTGCTAGAATATTTTCAAAATACAGGCCCAAAACATGCTAAAAATCGATATTTTAGGTGCCCAAAATCGATATATCAAATTCAGGCCCAAAACACCCGAAAATTCGATATTTTGGGGTCCCAGAAGCTATCTGTACATGCCTACTCCGTGTTAGAGTATTTTTAATATACAGGCCCAAAACATCCTGAAAATCGATATTTTAGGTTCCCAAAAGTCGATATGTGTATGCATCTTCTGCACCCGTTTATATCCCAAATTCAACCTCAAAACACCCGAAAATTCGTTATTTTTGGGTCCCAGAAGCAATCTGTACATGCCTACTCAGTGCTAGAATGTTTTCAAAATATAGGCTCAAAACATGCTAAAAATTGATATTTTAAGTGTCCAAAGTCGATATGTGCATGCATCTTCTGTACCCGTTTTTATATCAAATTCAGGCTTAAAACCCCCGAAAATACGATATTTTGGAGTCCCAGAAGTGATCTGTACATATCTACTTTGTGCTAGAATATTTTCAAAATATAGGCTCAAAACATGCTAAAAATCGATATTTTAAGTATCCAAAGTCGATATGTGAATGCATCTTCTGTACCCGTTTATATCTCAAATTCAGGCTCCAAACACCCGAAAATTCGATATTTTGGGGTCCCAGAAACGATCTGTACATGCCTACTCAGATACAGGCCCAAAACATGCTGAAAATCGATATTTTAGGTGCCCAAAGTCAATATGTGTATGCATCTTCTGCACCCGTTAATATCTCAAATTCAACCACAAAACACCCTAAAGTTCGATATTTTTCAGTCCCAGAAGCGATCTGTACATGCCTACTCAAAGCTAGAATGTTTTCAAAATATAGGCTCAAAACATGCTAAAAATCGATATTTTAAGTGTCCAAAGTCGATATGTGCATGCATCTTCTATACCCGTTTATATCTCAAATTCAGGCTCCAAACACCCGAAAATTCGATATTTTGGGGTCCCAGAAGCGATCTGTACATGCCTACTCAGATACAGGCCCAAAACATGCTAAAATCGATATTTTAAGTGTCCAAAGTCGATATGTGCATGCATCTTCTGTACCCGTTTATATCTCAAATTCAGGCTCAAAACACCCGAAAAATCGGTATTTTTGGGTCCTAGAAGCGATCTGTACTTGCCTACTCCTAGTTAGAATTTTTTCAAGATACAGACCCAAAACATGATCAAAATCGATATTTTAGGTGCCCAAAAGTCGATATGTGCATGCATCTTCAGTACCTGTTTATATCTCAAATTAAGGCTCAAAACACCCAAAAATTCGATATTTTTGGGTCCCAGAAGCGATATGTACATGCCTACTCCGTGTTAGAATATTTTCAAAATACAGGCCCAAAACATGCTAAAAATCGATATTTTAAGTGCCCAAAAGTCGATATGTGCATGCATCTTCTGTACCGGTTTATATCTCAAATTCAGGCTCAAAACACCGAAAATTCGATATTTTGGGGTCCCAGAAGCGATCTGTACATGCCTACGCAGTGCTAGAATATTTTCAAAATACAGGCCCAAAACATGCTAAAAATCGATATTTTAGGTGCCCAAAATCGATATATCAAATTCAGGCCCAAAACACCCGAAAATTCGATATTTTGGGGTCCCAGAAGCTATCTGTACATGCCTACTCCGTGTTAGAGTATTTTTAATATACAGGCCCAAAACATCCTGAAAATCGATATTTTAGGTGCCCAAAAGTCGATATGTGTATGCATCTTCTGCACCCGTTTATATCCCAAATTCAACCTCAAAACACCCGAAAATTTGTTATTTTTGGGTCCCAGAAGCAATCTGTACATGCCTACTCAGTGCTAGAATGTTTTCAAAATATAGGCTCAAAACATGCTAAAAATCGATATTTTAAGTGTCCAAAGTCGATATGTGCATGCATCTTCTGTACCCGTTTATATCTCAAATTCAGGCTTAAAACCCCGAAAATACGATATTTTGGGGTCCCAGAAGTGATCTGTACATATCTACTTTGTGCTAGAATATTTTCAAAATATAGGCTCAAAACATGCTAAAAATCGATATTTTAAGTATCCAAAGTCGATATGTGAATGCATCTTCTGTACCCGTTTATATCTCAAATTCAGGCTCCAAACACCCGAAAATTCGATATTTTGGGGTCCCAGAAACGATCTGTACATGCCTACTCAGATACAGGCCCAAAACATGCTGAAAATCGATATTTTAGGTGCCCAAAGTCAATATGTGTATGCATCTTCTGCACCCGTTAATATCTCAAATTCAACCACAAAACACCGGAAAGTTCGATATTTTTCGGTCCCAGAAGCGATCTGTACATGCCTACTCAGTGCTAGAATGTTTTCAAAATATAGGCTCAAAACATGCTAAAAATCGATATTTTAAGTGTCCAAAGTCGATATGTGCATGCATCTTCTATACCCGTTTATATCTCAAATTCAGGCTCCAAACACCCGAAAATTCGATATTTTTGGGTCCCAGAAGCGATCTGTACATGCCTACTCAGATACAGGCCCAAAACATGCTAAAAATCGATATTTTAAGTGTCCAAAGTCGATATGTGCATGCATCTTCTGTACCCGTTTATATCTCAAATTCAGGCTCAAAACACCCGAAAAATCGGTATTTTTGGGTGCTAGAAGCGATCTGTACTTGCCTACTCCAAGTTAGAATTTTTTCAAGATACAGACCCAAAACATGATCAAAATCGATATTTTAGGTGCCCAAAAGTCGATATGTGCATGCATCTTCAGTACCTGTTTATATCTCAAATTAAGGCTCAAAACACCCGAAAATTCGATATTTTTGGGTCCCAGAAGCGATATGTACATGCCTACTCCGTGGTAGAGTATTTTCAAAATACAGGCCCAAAACATGCTAAAAAGCGATATTTTAGGTGCCCAAAGTCAATATGTGCATGCATTTTCTGTACCTGTTTATATCTCAAATTCAGGCTCAAAACACCCGAAAACTCGATATTTTGGGGACCCAGAAGCGATCTGTACATGCTTACTCAGTGCTAGAATATTTTCAAAATATAGGCCCAAAACATGCTAAAAATCGATATTTAAGGTGCCCAAAGTCGATATTTCAAATTTATCTCCAAAACACCCGAAAATTCGATATTTTGGGGTCCCAGAAGCAATCTGTACATGCCTACTCCGTGTTAGAGTATTTTCAAAATACAGGCTCAAAACATACAGAAAATCGATCTTTTACTTGCCCAAAAGTCGATATGTGGATGCATCTTCTGTACCCGTTTATATCTCAAATTCAGGCACCAAACACCCGAAAATTCGATATTTTGGGGTCCCAGAAGCGATCTGTACTTGCCTACTCCGTTTTAGAGTATTTTCAAAATACAGGCCCAAAACATGCTGAGAATCGATATTTTATGTGCTCAAAGTCAATATGTGCACGCATTTTCTGTACCCGTTTATATCTCAAATTCAGGCTCAAAACACCCGAAAACTCGATATTTTGGGGTCCCAGAAGCGATCTGTACATGCCTAATCAGTGCTAGAATATTTTCAAATTATAGGACCAAAACATGCTAAAAATCGATATTTTAGGTGCCCAAAGTCGATATCTCAAATTCAGGCCCAAAACACCCGAAAATTCGATATTTTTTGGTCCCAGAAGCGATCTGTACATGCCTACTCCGTGTTAGAATGTTTTCAAAATATAGGCTCAAAACATGCTAAAAATCGATATTTTAAGTGCCCAAAAGTCGATATATGCATGCATCTTCTGTACCCGTTTATATCTCAAATTCAGGCTTAAAACCCCCGAAAATACGATATTTTGGGGTCCCAGAAGTGATCTGTACATATCTACTTTGTGCTAGAATATTTTCAAAATATAGGCTCAAAACATGCTAAAAATCGATATTTTAAGTATCCAAAGTCGATATGTGAATGCATCTTCTGTACCCGTTTATATCTCAAATTCAGGCTCCAAACACCCGAAAATTCGATATTTTGGGGTCCCAGAAACGATCTGTACATGCCTACTCAGATACAGGCCCAAAACATGCTGAAAATCGATATTTTAGGTGCCCAAATTCAATATGTGTATGCATCTTCTGCACCCGTTAATATCTCAAATTCAACCACAAAACACCCGAAATTTCGATATTTTTCGGCCCCAGAAGCGATCTGTACATGCCTACTCAGTGCTAGAATGTTTTCAAAATATAGGCTCAAAACATGCTAAAAATCGATATTTTAAGTGTCCAAAGTCGATATGTGCATGCATCTTCTATACCCGTTTATATCTCAAATTCAGGCTCCAAACACCCGAAAATTCGATATTTTTGGGTCCCAGAAGCGATCTGTACATGCCTACTCAGATACAGGCCCAAAACATGCTAAAAATCGATATTTTAAGTGTCCAAAGTCGATATGTGCATGCATCTTCTGTACCCGTTTATATCTCAAATTCAGGCTCAAAACACCCGAAAAATCGGTATTTTTGGGTCCTAGAAGCGATCTGTACTTGCCTACTCCTAGTTAGAATTTTTTCAAGATACAGACCCAAAACATGCTCAAAATCGATATTTTAGGTGCCAAAAAGTCGATATGTGAATGCATCTTCTGTACCCGTTTATATCTCAAATTCAGGCTCAAAACACCCGAAAATTCGATATTTTGGGGTCCCAGAAACGATCTGTACATACCTACTCAGATACAGGCCCAAAACATGCTGAAAATCGATATTTTAGGTGCCCAAAGTCAATATGTGTATGCATCTTCTGCACCCTTTAATATCTCAAATTCAACCACAAAACACCCGAAAGTTCGATATTTTTCGGTCCCAGAAGCGATCTGTACATGCCTACTCAGTGCTAGAATGTTTTCAAAATATAGGCTCAAAACATGCTAAAAATCGATATTTTAAGTGTCCAAAGTCGATATGTGCATGCATCTTCTATACCCGTTTATATCTCAAATTCAGGCTCCAAACACCCGAAAATTCGATATTTTGGGGTCCCAGAAGCGATCTGTACATGCCTACTCAGATACCGGCCCAAAACATGCTAAAAATCGATATTTTAAGTGTCCAAAGTCGATATATGCATGCATCTTCTGTACCCGTTTATATCTCAAATTCAGGCTCAAAACACCCGAAAAATCGGTATTTTTGGGTCCTAGAAGCGATCTGTACTTGCTTACTCCTAGTTAGAATTTTTTCAAGATACAGACCCAAAACATGCCCAAAATCGATATTTTAGGTGCCCAAAAGTCGATATGTGCATGCATCTTCAGTACCTATTTATATCTCAAATTTAGGCTCAAAACACCCAAAAATTCGATATTTTTGGGTCCCAGAAGCGATATGTACATGCCTACTCCGTGTTAGAGTATTTTCAAAATACAGGCCCAAAACATGCTAAAAAGCGATATTTTAGGTGCCCAAAATCAATATGTGCATGCATTTTCTGTACCCGTTTATATCTCAAATTCAGGCTCAAAACACCCGAAAACTCTATATTTTGGGGTCCCAGAAGCGATCTGTACATGCCTACTCAGTGCTAGAATATTTTCAAATTATAGGACCAAAACATGCTAAAAATCGATATTTTAGGTGCCCAAAGTCGATATCTCAAATTCAGGCCCAAAACACCCGAAAATTCGATATTTTTTGGTCCCAGAAGCGATCTGTACATGCCTTCTCCGTGTTAGAATGTTTTCAAAATATAGGCTCAAAACATGCTAAAAATCGATATTTTAAGTGCCCAAAAGTCGATATATGCATGCATCTTCTGTACCCGTTTATATCTCAAATTCAGGCTTAAAACCCCCGAAAATACGATATTTTGGGGTCCCAGAAGTGATCTGTACATATCTACTTTGTGCTAGAATATTTTCAAAATATAGGCTCAAAACATGCTAAAAATCGATATTTTAAGTATCCAAAGTCGATATGTGAATGCATCTTCTGTACCCGTTTATATCTCAAATTCAGGCTCCAAACACCCGAAAATTCGATATTTTGGGGTCCCAGAAACGATCTGTACATGCCTACTCAGATACAGGCCCAAAACATGCAGAAAATCGATATTTTAGGTGCCAAAGTCAATATGTGTATGCATCTTCTGCACCCGTTAATATCTCAAATTCAACCACAAAACACCCGAAATTTCGATATTTTTCGGCCCCAGAAGCGATCTGTACATGCCTACTCAGTGCTAGAATGTTTTCAAAATATAGGCTCAAAACATGCTAAAAATCGATATTTTAAGTGTCCAAAGTCGATATGTGCATGCATCTTCTGTACCCGTTTATATCTCAAATTCAGGCTCAAAACACCCGAAAAATCGGTATTTTTGGGTCCTAGAAGCGATCTGTACTTGCCTACTCCTAGTTAGAATTTTTTCAAGATACAGACCCAAAACATGCTCAAAATCGATATTTTAGGTACCAAAAAGTCGATATGTGCATGCATCTTCAGTACCTGTTTATATCTCAAATTCAGGCTCAAAACACCCGAAAATTCGATATTTTTGGGTCCCAGAAGCGATCTGTACATGCCTACTCCGTGTTAGAGTATTTTCAAAATACAGGCCCAAAACATGCTGAAAATCGATATTTTAGGTTCCCAAAGTCAATATGTGTATGCATCTTCTGCACCCGTTAATATCTCAAATTCAACCACAAAAAACCCGAAAGTTCGATATTTTTCGGTCCCAGAAGCGATCTGTACATGCCTACTCAGTGCTAGAATGTTTTCAAAATATAGGCCCAAAACATGCTAAAAATCGATATTTTAAGTGTCCAAAGTCGATATGTGCATTCATCTTCTGTACCCGTTTAAATCTCAAATTCAGGCTCAAAACACCCGAAAAATCGGTATTTTTGGGACCTAGAAGCGATCTGTACTTGCCTACTCCTAGTTAGAATTTTTTCAAGATACAGACCCAAAACATGCTCAAAATCGATATTTTAAGTGCCCAAAAGTCGATATGTGCATGCATCTTCTGTACCGGTTTATATCTCAAATTCAGGCTCAAAACACCGAAAATTCGATATTTTGGGGTCCCAGAAGCGATCTGTACATGCCTACGCAGTGCTAGAAAATTTTCAAAATACAGGCCCAAAACATGCTAAAAATCGATATTTTAGGTGCCCAAAATCGATATATCAAATTCAGGCCCAAAACACCCGAAAATTCGATATTTTGGTGTCCCAGAAGCTATCTGTACATGCCTACTCCGTGTTAGAGTATTTTTAATATACAGGCCCAAAACATCCTGAAAATCGATATTTTAGGTGCCCAAAAGTCGATATGTGTATGCATCTTCTGCACCCGTTTATATCGCAAATTCAACCTCAAAACACCCGAAAATTCGTTATTTTTGGGTCCCAGAAGCAATCTGTACATGCCTACTCAGTGCTAGAATGTTTTCAAAATATAGGCTCAAAACATGCTAAAAATCGATATTTTAAGTGTCCAAAGTCGATATGTGCATGCATCTTCTGTACCTGTTTATATCTCAAATTCAGGCTTAAAACCCCCGAAAATACAATATTTTGGGGTCCCAGAAGTGATCTGTACATATCTACTTTGTGCTAGAATATTTTCAAAATATAGGCTCAAAACATGCTAAAAATCGATATTTTAAGTATCCAAAGTCGATATGTGAATGCATCTTCTGTACCCGTTTATATCTCAAATTCAGGCTCCAAACACCCGAAAATTCGATATTTTGGGGTCCCAGAAACGATCTGTACATGCCTACTCAGATACAGGCCCAAAACATGCTGAAAATCGATATTTTAGGTGCCCAAAGTCAATATGTGTATGCATCTTCTGCACCCGTTAATATCTCAAATTCAACCACAAAACACCCGAAAGTTCGATATTTTTCGGTCCCAGAAGCGATCTGTACATGCCTACTCAGTGCTAGAATGTTTTCAAAATATAGGCTCAAAACATGCTAAAAATCGATATTTTAAGTGTCCAAAGTCGATATGTGCATGCATCTTCTATACCCGTTTATATCTCAAATTCAGGCTCCAAACACCCGAAAATTCGATATTTTGGGGTCCCAGAAGCGATCTGTACATGCCTACTCAGATACCGGCCCAAAACATGCTAAAAATCGATATTTTAAGTGTCCAAAGTCGATATATGCATGCATCTTCTGTACCCGTTTATATCTCAAATTCAGGCTCAAAACACCCGAAAAATCGGTATTTTTGGGTCCTAGAAGCGATCTGTACTTGCCTACTCCTAGTTAGAATTTTTTCAAGATACAGACCCAAAACATGCCCAAAATCGATATTTTAGGTGCCCAAAAGTCGATATGTGCATGCATCTTCAGTACCTATTTATATCTCAAATTAAGGCTCAAAACACCCAAAAATTCGATATTTTTGGGTCCCAGAAGCGATATGTACATGCCTACTCCGTGTTAGAGTATTTTCAAAATACAGGCCCAAAACATGCTAAAAAGCGATATTTTAGGTGCCCAAAGTCAATATGTGCATGCATTTTCTGTACCCGTTTATATCTCAAATTCAGGCTCAAAACACCCGAAAACTCGATATTTTGGGGTCCCAGAAGCGATCTGTACATGCTTACTCAGTGCTAGAATATTTTCAAAATATAGGCCCAAAACATGCTAAAAATCGATATTTTAGGTGCCCAAAGTCGATATTTCAAATTTATCTCCAAAACACCCGAAAATTCGATATTTTGGGGTCCCAGAAGCAATCTGTACATGCCTACTCCGTGTTAGAGTATTTTCAAAATACAGGCTCAAAACATACAGAAAATCGATCTTTTACTTGCCCAAAAGTCGATATGTGGATGCATCTTCTGTACCCGTTTATATCTCAAATTCAGGCACCAAACACCCAAAAATTCGATATTTAGGGGTCCCAGAAACGATCTGTACTTGCCTACTCCGTTTTAGAGTATTTTCAAAATACAGGCCCAAAACATGCTGAGAATCGATATTTTATGTGCTCAAAGTCAATATGTGCACGCATTTTCTGTACCCGTTTATATCTCAAATTCAGGCTCAAAACACCCGAAAACTCGATATTTTGGGGTCCCAGAAGCGATCTGTACATGCCTACTCAGTGCTAGAATATTTTCAAATTATTGGACCAAAACATGCTAAAAATCGATATTTTAGGTGCCCAAAGTCGATATCTCAAATTCAGGCCCAAAACACCCGAAAATTCGATATTTTTTGGTCCCAGAAGCGATCTGTACATGCCTACTCCGTGTTAGAATGTTTTCAAAATATAGGCTCAAAACATGCTAAAAATCGATATTTTAAGTGCCCGAAAGTCGATATGTGCATGCATTTTCTGTACCCGTTTATATCTCAAATTCAGGCTTAAAACCCCCGAAAATACGATATTTTGGGGTCCCAGAAGTGATCTGTACATATCTACTTTGTGCTAGAATATTTTCAAAATATAGGCCCAAAACATGTTGAAAATCGATATTTTAAGTATCCAAAGTCGATATGTGCATGCATCTTCTGTACCCGTTTATATCTCAAATTCAGGCTCCAAACACCCGAAAATTCGATATTTTGGGGTCCCAGAAACGATCTGTACATGCCTACTCAGATACAGGCCCAAAACATGCTGAAAATCGATATTTTAGGTGCCCAAAGTCAATATGTGTATGCATCTTCTGCACCCGTTAATATCTCAAATTCAACCACAAAACACCCGAAATTTCGATATTTTTCGGCCCCAGAAGCGATCTGTACATGCCTACTCAGTGCTAGAATGTTTTCAAAATATAGGCTCAAAACATGCTAAAAATCGATATTTTAAGTGTCCAAAGTCGATATGTGCATGCATCTTCTGTACCCGTTTATATCTCAAATTCAGGCTCAAAACACCCGAAAAATCAGTATTTTTGGGTCCTAGAAGCGATCTGTACTTGCCTACTCCTAGTTAGAATTTTTTCAAGATACAGACCCAAAACATGCTCAAAATCGATATTTTAGGTGCCAAAAAGTCGATATGTGCATGCATCTTCAGTACCTGTTTATATCTCAAATTCAGGCTCAAAACACCCGAAAATTCGATATTTTTGGGTCCCAGAAGCGATCTGTACATGCCTACTCCGTGTTAGAGTATTTTCAAAATACAGGCCCAAAACATGTTGAAAATCGATATTTTAGGTTCCCAAAGTCAATATGTGTATGCATCTTCTGCACCCGTTAATATCTCAAATTCAACCACAAAAAACCCGAAAGTTCGATATTTTTCGGTCCCAGAAGCGATCTGTACATGCCTACTCAGTGCTAGAATGTTTTCAAAATATAGGCCCAAAACATGCTAAAAATCGATATTTTAAGTGTCCAAAGTCGATATGTGCATTCATCTTCTGTACCCGTTTAAATCTCAAATTCAGGCTCAAAACACCCGAAAAATCGGTATTTTTGGGACCTAGAAGCGATCTGTACTTGCCTACTCCTAGTTAGAATTTTTTCAAGATACAGACCCAAAACATGCTCAAAATCGATATTTTAAGTGCCCAAAAGTCGATATGTGCATGCATCTTCTGTACCGGTTTATATCTCAAATTCAGGCTCAAAACACCGAAAATTCTATATTTTGGGGTCCCAGAAGCGATCTGTACATGCCTACGCAGTACTAGAAAATTTTCAAAATACAGGCCCAAAACATGCTAAAAATCGATATTTTAGGTGCCCAAAATCGATATATCAAATTCAGGCCCAAAACACCCGAAAATTCGATATTTTGGGGTCCCAGAAGCTATCTGTACATGCCTACTCCGTGTTAGAGTATTTTTAATATACAGGCCCAAAACATCCTGAAAATCGATATTTTAGGTGCCCAAAAGTCGATATGTGTATGCATCTTCTGCACCCGTTTATATCGCAAATTCAACCTCAAAACACCCGAAAATTCGTTATTTTTGGGTCCCAGAAGCAATCTGTACATGCCTACTCAGTGCTAGAATGTTTTCAAAATATAGGCTCAAAACATGCTAAAAATCGATATTTTAAGTGTCCAAAGTCGATATGTGCATGCATCTTCTGTACCTGTTTATATCTCAAATTCAGGCTTAAAACCCCCGAAAATACAATATTTTGGGGTCCCAGAAGTGATCTGTACATATCTACTTTGTGCTAGAATATTTTCAAAATATAGGCTCAAAACATGCTAAAAATCGATATTTTAAGTATCCAAAGTCGATATGTGAATGCATCTTCTGTACCCGTTTATATCTCAAATTCAGGCTCCAAACACCCGAAAATTCGATATTTTGGGGTCCCAGAAACGATCTGTACATGCCTACTCAGATACAGGCCCAAAACATGCTGAAAATCGATATTTTAGGTGCCCAAAGTCAATATGTGTATGCATCTTCTGCACCCGTTAATATCTCAAATTCAACCACAAAACACCCGAAAGTTCGATATTTTTCGGTCCCAGAAGCGATCTGTACATGCCTACTCAGTGCTAGAATGTTTTCAAAATATAGGCTCAAAACATGCTAAAAATCGATATTTTAAGTGTCCAAAGTCGATATGTGCATGCATCTTCTATACCCGTTTATATCTCAAATTCAGGCTCCAAACACCCGAAAATTCGATATTTTGGGGTCCCAGAAGCGATCTGTACATGCCTACTCAGATACCGGCCCAAAACATGCTAAAAATCGATATTTTAAGTGTCCAAAGTCGATATATGCATGCATCTTCTGTACCCGTTTATATCTCAAATTCAGGCTCAAAACACCCGAAAAATCGGTATTTTTGGGTCCTAGAAGCGATCTGTACTTGCCTACTCCTAGTTAGAATTTTTTCAAGATACAGACCCAAAACATGCCCAAAATCGATATTTTAGGTGCCCAAAAGTCGATATGTGCATGCATCTTCAGTACCTATTTATATCTCAAATTAAGGCTCAAAACACCCAAAAATTCGATATTTTTGGGTCCCAGAAGCGATATGTACATGCCTACTCCGTGTTAGAGTATTTTCAAAATACAGGCCCAAAACATGCTAAAAAGCGATATTTTAGGTGCCCAAAGTCAATATGTGCATGCATTTTCTGTACCCGTTTATATCTCAAATTCAGGCTCAAAACACCCGAAAACTCGATATTTTGGGGTCCCAGAAGCGATCTGTACATGCTTACTCAGTGCTAGAATATTTTCAAAATATAGGCCCAAAACATGCTAAAAATCGATATTTTAGGTGCCCAAAGTCGATATTTCAAATTTATCTCCAAAACACCCGAAAATTCGATATTTTGGGGTCCCAGAAGCAATCTGTACATGCCTACTCCGTGTTAGAGTATTTTCAAAATACAGGCTCAAAACATACAGAAAATCGATCTTTTACTTGCCCAAAAGTCGATATGTGGATGCATCTTCTGTACCCGTTTATATCTCAAATTCAGGCACCAAACCCCCAAAAATTCGATATTTAGGGGTCCCAGAAACGATCTGTACTTGCCTACTCCGTTTTAGAGTATTTTCAAAATACAGGCCCAAAACATGCTGAGAATCGATATTTTATGTGCTCAAAGTCAATATGTGCACGCATTTTCTGTACCCGTTTATATCTCAAATTCAGGCTCCAAACACCCGAAAATTCGATATTTTGGGGTCCCAGAAACGATCTGTACATGCCTACTCAGATACAGGCCCAAAACATGCTGAAAATCGATATTTTAGGTGCCCAAAGTCAATATGTGTATGCATCTTCTGCACCCGTTAATATCTCAAATTCAACCACAAAACACCCGAAAGTTCGATATTTTTCGGTCCCAGAAGCGATCTGTACATGCCTACTCAGTGCTAGAATGTTTTCAAAATATAGGCTCAAAACATGCTAAAAATCGATATTTTAAGTGTCCAAAGTCGATATGTGCATTCATCTTCTGTACCCGTTTATATCTCAAATTCAGGCTCAAAACACCCGAAAAAACGGTATTTTTGGGTCCTAGAAGCGATCTGTACTTGCCTACTCCTAGTTAGAATTTTTTCAAGATACAGACCCAAAACATGCTCAAAATCGATATTTTAGGTGCCAAAAAGTCGATATGTGCATGCATCTTCTGTACCCGTTTATATCTCAAATTCAGGCTCAAAACACCCGAAAAATCGGTATTTTTGGGTCCTAGAAGCGATCTGTACTTGCCTACTCCTAGTTAGAATTTTTTCAAGATACAGACCCAAAACATGATCAAAATCGATATTTTAGGTGCCCAAAAGTCGATATGTGCATGCATCTTCAGTACCTGTTTATATCTCAAATTAAGGCTCAAAACACCCGAAAATTCGATATTTTTGGGTCCCAGAAGCGATATGTACATGCCTACTCCGTGTTAGAATATTTTCAAAATACAGGCCCAAAACATGCTAAAAATCGATATTTTAAGTGCCCAAAAGTCGATATGTGCATGCATCTTCTGTACCGGTTTATATCTCAAATTCAGGCTCAAAACACCGAAAATTCGATATTTTGGGGTCCCAGAAGCGATCTGTACATGCCTACTCAGTGCTAGAATATTTTCAAAATACAGGCCCAAAACATGCTAAAAATCGATATTTTAGGTGCCCAAAATCGATATATCAAATTCAGGCCCAAAACACCCGAAAATTCGATATTTTGGGGTCCCAGAAGCTATCTGTACATGCCTACTCCGTGTTAGAGTATTTTTAATATACAGGCCCAAAACATCCTGAAAATCGATATTTTAGGTGCCCAAAAGTCGATATGTGTATGCATCTTCTGCACCCGTTTATATCCCAAATTCAACCTCAAAACCCACGAAAATTCGTTATTTTTGGGTCCCAGAAGCAATCTGTACATGCCTACTCAGTGCTAGAATGTTTTCAAAATATAGGCTCAAAACATGCTAAAAATCGATATTTTAAGTGTCCAAAGTCGATATGTGCATGCATCTTCTGTACCCGTTTATATCTCAAATTCAGGCTTAAAACCCCCGAAAATACGATATTTTGGGGTCCCAGAAGTGATCTGTACATATCTACTTTGTGCTAGAATATTTTTAAAATATAGGCTCAAAACATGCTAAAAATCGATATTTTAAGTATCCAAAGTCGATATGTGAATGCATCTTCTGTACCCGTTTATATCTCAAATTCAGGCTCCACACACCCGAAAATTCGATATTTTGGGATCCCAGAAACGATCTGTACATGCCTACTCAGATACAGGCCCAAAACATGCTGAAAATCGATATTTTAGGTGCCCAAAGTCAATATGTGTATGCATCTTCTGCACCCGTTAATATCTCAAATTCAACCACAAAACACCCGAAAGTTCGATATTTTTCGGTCCCAGAAGCGATCTGTACATGCCTACTCAGTGCTAGAATGTTTTCAAAATATAGGCTCAAAACATGCTAAAAATCGATATTTTAAGTGTCCAAAGTCGATATGTGCATGCATCTTCTATACCCGTTTATATCTCAAATTCAGGCTCCAAACACCCGAAAATTCGATATTTTTGGGTCCCAGAAGCGATCTGTACATGCCTACTCAGATACAGGCCCAAAACATGCTAAAAATCGATATTTTAAGTGTCCAAAGTCGATATGTGCATGCATCTTCTGTACCCGTTTATATCTCAAATTCAGGCTCATAACACCCGAAAAATCGGTATTTTTGGGTGCTAGAAGCGATCTGTACTTGCCTACTCCTAGTTAGAATTTTTTCAAGATACAGACCCAAAACATGATCAAAATCGATATTTTAGGTGCCCAAAAGTCGATATGTGCATGCATCTTCAGTACCTGTTTATATCTCAAATTAAGGCTCAAAACACCCGAAAATTCGATATTTTTGGGTCCCAGAAGCGATATGTACATGCCTACTCCGTGTTAGAGTATTTTCAAAATACAGGCCCAAAACATGCTAAAAAGCGATATTTTAGGTGCCCAAAGTCAATATGTGCATGCATTTTCTGTACCCGTTTATATCTCAAATTCAGGCTCAAAACACCCGAAAACTCGATATTTTGGGGACCCAGAAGCGATCTGTACATGCTTACTCAGTGCTAGAATATTTTCAAAATATAGGCCCAAAACATGCTAAAGATCGATATTTTAGGTGCCCAAAGTCGATATTTCAAATTTATCTCCAAAACACCCGAAAATTCGATATTTTGGGGTCCCAGAAGCAATCTGTACATGCCTACTCCGTGTTAGAATGTTTTCAAAATATAGGCTCAAAACATGTTAAAAATCGATATTTTAAGTGCCCAAAAGTCGATATATGCATGCATCTTCTGTACCCGTTTATATCTCAAATTCAGGCTTAAAACCCCCGAAAATACGATATTTTGGGGTCCCAGAAGTGATCTGTACATATCTACTTTGTGCTAGAATATTTTCAAAATATAGGCTCAAAACATGCTAAAAATCGATATTTTAAGTATCCAAAGTCGATATGTGAATGCATCTTCTGTACCCGTTTATATCTCAAATTCAGGCTCCAAACACCCGAAAATTCGATATTTTGGGGTCCCAGAAACGATCTGTACATGCCTACTCAGATACAGGCCCAAAACATGCTGAAAATCGATATTTTAGGTGCCCAAAGTCAATATGTGTATGCATCTTCTGCACCCGTTAATATCTCAAATTCAACCACAAAACACCCGAAAGTTCGATATTTTTCGGTCCCAGAAGCGATCTGTACATGCCTACTCAGTGCTAGAATGTTTTCAAAATATAGGCTCAAAACATGCTAAAAATCGATATTTTAAGTGTCCAAAGTCGATATGTGCATGCATCTTCTATACCCGTTTATATCTCAAATTCAGGCTCCAAACACCCGAAAATTCGATATTTTGGGGTCCCAGAAGCGATCTGTACATGCCTACTCAGATACCGGCCCAAAACATGCTAAAAATCGATATTTTAAGTGTCCAAAGTCGATATATGCATGCATCTTCTGTACCCGTTTATATCTCAAATTCAGGCTCAAAACACCCGAAAAATCGGTATTTTTGGGTCCTAGAAGCGATCTGTACTTGCCTACTCCTAGTTAGAATTTTTTCAAGATACAGACCCAAAACATGCCCAAAATCGATATTTTAGGTGCCCAAAAGTCGATATGTGCATGCATCTTCAGTACCTATTTATATCTCAAATTTAGGCTCAAAACACCCAAAAATTCGATATTTTTGGGTCCCAGAAGCGATATGTACATGCCTACTCCGTGTTAGAGTATTTTCAAAATACAGGCCCAAAACATGCTAAAAAGCGATATTTTAGGTGCCCAAAGTCAATATGTGCATGCATTTTCTGTACCCGTTTATATCTCAAAATCAGGCTCAAAACACCCGAAAACTCGATATTTTGGGGTCCCAGAAGCGATCTGTACATGCCTACTCAGTGCTAGAATATTTTCAAATTATAGAACCAAAACATGCTAAAAATCGATATTTTAAGTGCCCAAAAGTCGATATATGCATGCATCTTCTGTACCCGTTTATATCTCAAATTCAGGCTTAAAACCCCCGAAAATACGATATTTTGGGGTCCCAGAAGTGATCTGTACATATCTACTTTGTGCTAGAATATTTTCAAAATATAGGCTCAAAACATGCTAAAAATCGATATTTTAAGTATCCAAAGTCGATATGTGAATGCATCTTCTGTACCCGTTTATATCTCAAATTCAGGCTCCAAACACCCGAAAATTCGATATTTTGGGGTCCCAGAAACGATCTGTACATGCCTACTCAGATACAGGCCCAAAACATGCTGAAAATCGATATTTTAGGTGCCCAAAGTCAATATGTGTATGCATCTTCTGCACCCGTTAATATCTCAAATTCAACCACAAAACACCCGAAAGTTCGATATTTTTCGGTCCCAGAAGCGATCTGTACATGCCTACTCAGTGCTAGAATGTTTTCAAAATATAGGCTCAAAACATGCTAAAAATCGATATTTTAAGTGTCCAAAGTCGATATGTGCATGCATCTTCTATACCCGTTTATATCTCAAATTCAGGCTCCAAACACCCGAAAATTCGATATTTTGGGGTCCCAGAAGCGATCTGTACATGCCTACTCAGATACCGGCCCAAAACATGCTAAAAATCGATATTTTAAGTGTCCAAAGTCGATATATGCATGCATCTTCTGTACCCGTTTATATCTCAAATTCAGGCTCAAAACACCCGAAAAATCGGTATTTTTGGGTCCTAGAAGCGATCTGTACTTGCCTACTCCTAGTTAGAATTTTTTCAAGATACAGACCCAAAACATGCCCAAAATCGATATTTTAGGTGCCCAAAAGTCGATATGTGCATGCATCTTCAGTACCTATTTATATCTCAAATTTAGGCTCAAAACACCCAAAAATTCGATATTTTTGGGTCCCAGAAGCGATATGTACATGCCTACTCCGTGTTAGAGTATTTTCAAAATACAGGCCCAAAACATGCTAAAAAGCGATATTTTAGGTGCCCAAAGTCAATATGTGCATGCATTTTCTGTACCTTTTTATATCTCAAATTCAGGCTCAAAACACCCGAAAACTCGATATTTTGGGGTCCCAGAAGCGATCTGTACATGCCTACTCAGTGCTAGAATATTTTCAAATTATAGAACCAAAACATGCTAAAAATCGATATTTTAGGTGCCCAAAGTCGATATCTCAAATTCAGGCCCAAAACACCCGAAAATTCGATATTTTGGGGTCCCAGAAGCGATCTGTACATGCCTACTCCGTGTTAGAATGTTTTCAAAATATAGGCTCAAAACATGCTAAAAATCGATATTTTAAGTGCCCAAAAGTCGATATATGCATGCATCTTCTGTACCCGTTTATATCTCAAATTCAGGCTTAAAACCCCCGAAAATACGATATTTTGGGGTCCCAGAAGTGATCTGTACATATCTACTTTGTGCTAGAATATTTTCAAAATATAGGCTCAAAACATGCTAAAAATCGATATTTTAAGTATCCAAATTCGATATGTGAATGCATCTTCTGTACCCGTTTATATCTCAAATTCAGGCTCCAAACACCCGAAAATTCGATATTTTGGGGTCCCAGAAACGATCTGTACATGCCTACTCAGATACAGGCCCAAAACATGCTGAAAATCGATATTTTAGGTGCCCAAAGTCAATATGTGTATGCATCTTCTGCACCCGTTAATATCTCAAATTCAACCACAAAACACCCGAAATTTCGATATTTTTCGGCCCCTGAAGCGATCTGTACATGCCTACTCAGTGCTAGAATGTTTTCAAAATATAGGCTCAAAACATGCTAAAAATCGATATTTTAAGTGTCCAAAGTCGATATGTGCATGCATCTTCTGTACCCGTTTATATCTCAAATTCAGGCTCAAAACACCCGAAAAATCGGTATTTTTGGGTCCTAGAAGCGATCTGTACTTGCCTACTCCTAGTTAGAATTTTTTCAAGATACAGACCCAAAACATGCTCAAAATCGATATTTTAGGTGCCAAAAAGTCGATATGTGCATGCATCTTCAGTACCTGTTTATATCTCAAATTCAGGCTCAAAACACCCGAAAATTCGATATTTTTGGGTCCCAGAAGCGATCTGTACATGCCTACTCCGTGTTAGAGTATTTTCAAAATACAGGCCCAAAACATGCTGAAAATCGATATTTTAGGTGCCCAAAGTCAATATGTGTATGCATCTTCTGCACCCGTTAATATCTCAAATTCAACCACAAAAAACCCGAAAGTTCGATATTTTTCGGTCCCAGAAGCGATCTGTACATGCCTACTCAGTGCTAGAATGTTTTCAAAATATAGGCCCAAAACATGCTAAAAATCGATATTTTAAGTGTCCAAGTCGATATGTGCATTCATCTTCTGTACCCGTTTAAATCTCAAATTCAGGCTCAAAACACCCGAAAAATCGGTATTTTTGGGACCTAGAAGCGATCTGTACTTGCCTACTCCTAGTTAGAATTTTTTCAAGATACAGACCCAAAACATGCTCAAAATCGATATTTTAAGTGCCCAAAAGTCGATATGTGCATGCATCTTCTGTACCGGTTTATATCTCAAATTCAGGCTCAAAAAACCCGAAAATTCGATATTTTGGGGTCCCAGAAGCTATCTGTACATGCCTACTCCGTGTTAGAGTATTTTTAATATACAGGCCCAAAACATCCTGAAAATCGATATTTTAGGTGCCCAAAAGTCGATATGTGTATGCAACTTCTGCACCCGTTTATATCGCAAATTCAACCTCAAAACACCCGAAAGTTCGATATTTTTCGGTCCCAGAAGCGATCTGTACATGCCTACTCAGTGCTAGAATGTTTTCAAATTATAGGCTCAAAACATGCTAAAAATCGATATTTTAAGTGTCCAAAGTCGATATGTGCATGCATCTTCTATACCCGTTTATATCTCAAATTCAGGCTCCAAACACCCGAAAATTCGATATTTTGGGGTCCCAGAAGCGATCTGTACATGCCTACTCAGATACCGGCCCAAAACATGCTAAAAATCGATATTTTAAGTGTCCAAAGTCGATATATGCATGCATCTTCTGTACCCGTTTATATCTCAAATTCAGGCTCAAAACACCCGAAAAATCGGTATTTTTGGGTCCTAGAAGCGATCTGTACTTGCCTACTCCTAGTTAGAATTTTTTCAAGATACAGACCCAAAACATGCCCAAAATCGATATTTTAGGTGCCCAAAAGTCGATATGTGCATGCATCTTCAGTACCTATTTATATCTCAAATTAAGGCTCAAAACACCCAAAAATTCGATATTTTTGGGTCCCAGAAGCGATATGTACATGCCTACTCCGTGTTAGAGTATTTTCAAAATACAGGCCCAAAACATGCTAAAAAGCGATATTTTAGGTGCCCAAAGTCAATATGTGCATGCATTTTCTGTACCCGTTTATATCTCAAATTCAGGCTCAAAACACCCGAAAACTCGATATTTTGGGGTCCCAGAAGCGATCTGTACATGCTTACTCAGTGCTAGAATATTTTCAAAATATAGGCCCAAAACATGCTAAAAATCGATATTTTAGGTGCCCAAAGTCGATATTTCAAATTTATCTCCAAAACACCCGAAAATTCGATATTTTGGGGTCCCAGAAGCAATCTGTACATGCCTACTCCGTGTTAGAGTATTTTCAAAATACAGGCTCAAAACATACAGAAAATCGATCTTTTACTTGCCCAAAAGTCGATATGTGGATGCATCTTCTGTACCCGTTTATATCTCAAATTCAGGCACCAAACACCCGAAAATTCGATATTTAGGGGTCCCAGAAACGATCTGTACTTGCCTACTCCGTTTTAGAGTATTTTCAAAATACAGGCCCAAAACATGCTGAGAATCGATATTTTATGTGCTCAAAGTCAATATGTGCACGCATTTTCTGTACCCGTTTATATCTCAAATTCAGGCTCAAAACACCCGAAAACTCAATATTTTGGGGTCCCAGAAGCGATCTGTACATGCCTACTCAGTGCTAGAATATTTTCAAATTATTGGACCAAAACATGCTAAAAATCGATATTTTAGGTGCCCAAAGTCGATATCTCAAATTCAGGCCCAAAACACCCGAAAATTCGATATTTTTTGGTCCCAGAAGCGATCTGTACATGCCTACTCCGTGTTAGAATGTTTTCAAAATATAGGCTCAAAACATGCTAAAAATCGATATTTTAAGTGCCCAAAAGTCGATATATGCATGCATTTTCTGTACCCGTTTATATCTCAAATTCAGGCTTAAAACCCCCGAAAATACGATATTTTGGGGTCCCAGAAGTGATCTGTACATATCTACTTTGTGCTAGAATATTTTCAAAATATAGGCTCAAAACATGCTAAAAATCGATATTTTAAGTATCCAAAGTCGATATGTGAATGCATCTTCTGTACCCGTTTATATCTCAAATTCAGGCTCCAAACACCCGAAAATTCGATATTTTGGGGTCCCAGAAACGATCTGTACATGCCTACTCAGATACAGGCCCAAAACATGCTGAAAATCGATATTTTAGGTGCCCAAAGTCAATATGTGTATGCATCTTCTGCACCCGTTAATATCTCAAATTCAACCACAAAACACCCGAAAGTTCGATATTTTTCGGTCCCAGAAGCGATCTGTACATGCCTACTCAGTGCTAGAATGTTTTCAAAATATAGGCTCAAAACATGCTAAAAATCGATATTTTAAGTGTCCAAAGTCGATATGTGCATTCATCTTCTGTACCCGTTTATATCTCAAATTCAGGCTCAAAACACCCGAAAAAACGGTATTTTTGGGTCCTAGAAGCGATCTGTACTTGCCTACTCCTAGTTAGAATTTTTTCAAGATACAGACCCAAAACATGCTCAAAATCGATATTTTAGGTGCCAAAAAGTCGATATGTGCATGCATCTTCCGTACCTGTTTATATCTCAAATTCAGGCTCAAAACACCCGAAAATTCGATATTTTTGGGTCCCAGAAGCGATCTGTACATGCCTACTCCATGTTAGAGTATTTTCAAAATATAGGCTCAAAACATGCTAAAAATCGATATTTTAAGTGTCCAAACTCGATATGTGCATCCATCTTCTGTACCCGTTTATATCTCAAATTCAGGCTTAAAACACCCGAAAATTCGATATTTTGGGGTCCCAGAAGTGATCTGTACATATGTACTTTGTGCTAGAATATTTTCAAAATATAGGCTCAAAACATGCTAAAAATCGATATTTTAAGTATCCAAAGTCGATATGTGAATGCATCTTCTGTACCCGTTTATATCTCAAATTCAGGCTCCAAACACCCGAAAATTCGATATTTTGGGGTCCCAGAAACGATCTGTACATGCCTACTCAGATACAGGCCCAAAACATGCTGAAAATCGATATTTTAGGTGCCCAAAGTCAATATGTGTATGCATCTTCTGCACCCGTTAATATCTCAAATTCAACCACAAAACACCCGAAAGTTCGATATTTTTCGGTCCCAGAAGCGATCTGTACATGCCTACTCAGTGCTAGAATGTTTTCAAAATATAGGCTCAAAACATGCTAAAAATCGATATTTTAAGTGTCCAAAGTCGATATGTGCATTCATCTTCTGTACCCGTTTATATCTCAAATTCAGGCTCAAAACACCCGAAAAAACGGTATTTTTGGGTCCTAGAAGCGATCTGTACTTGCCTACTCCTAGTTAGAATTTTTTCAAGATACAGACCCAAAACATGCTCAAAATCGATATTTTAGGTGCCAAAAAGTCGATATGTGCATGCATCTTCCGTACCTGTTTATATCTCAAATTCAGGCTCAAAACACCCGAAAATTCGATATTTTTGGGTCCCAGAAGCGATCTGTACATGCCTACTCCATGTTAGAGTATTTTCAAAATATAGGCTCAAAACATGCTAAAAATCGATATTTTAAGTGTCCAAACTCGATATGTGCATCCATCTTCTGTACCCGTTTATATCTCAAATTCAGGCTTAAAACACCCGAAAATTCGATATTTTGGGGTCCCAGAAGTGATCTGTACATATGTACTTTGTGCTAGAATATTTTCAAAATATAGGCTCAAAACATGCTAAAAATCGATATTTTAAGTGTCCAAAGTCGATATGTGCATGCATCTTCTATACCCGTTTATATCTCAAATTCAGGCTCCAAACACCCGAAAATTCGATATTTTGGCGTCCCAGTAGCGATCTGTACATGCCTACTCAGATACAGGCCCAAAACATGCTAAAAATCGATATTTTAAGTGTCCAAAGTCGATATGTGCATGCATCTTCTGTACCCGTTTATATCTCAAATTCAGGCTCAAAACACCCGAAAAATCGGTATTTTTGGGTCCTAGAAGCGATCTGTACTTGCCTACTCCTAGTTAGAATTTTTTCAAGATACAGACCCAAAACATGCTCAAAATCGATATTTTAGGTGCCCAAAAGTCGATATGTGCATGCATCTTCAGTACCTGTTTATATCTCAAATTAAGGCTCAAAACACCCAAAAATTCGATATTTTTGGGTCCCAGAAGCGATATGTACATGCCTACTCCGTGTTAGAGTATTTTCAAAATACAGGCCCAAAACATGCTAAAAAGCGATATTTTAGGTGCCCAAAGTCAATATGTGCATGCATTTTCTGTACCCGTTTATATCTCAAATTCAGGCTCAAAACACCCGAAAACTCGATATTTTGGGGTCCCAGAAGCGATCTGTACATGCTTACTCAGTGCTAGAATATTTTCAAAATATAGGCCCAAAACATGCTAAAAATCGATATTTTAGGTGCCCAAAGTCGATATTTCAAATGTATCTCCAAAACCTCCGAAAATTCGATATTTTGGGGTCCCAGAAGCAATCTGTACATGCCTACTCCGTGTTAGAGTATTTTCAAAATACAGGCTCAAAACATACTGAAAATCGATCTTTTACTTGCCCAAAAGTCGATATGTGGATGCATCTTCTGTACCCGTTTATATCTCAAATTCAGGCACCAAACACCCGAAAATTCGATATTTAGGGGTCCCAGAAGCGATCTGTACTTGCCTACTCCGTTTTAGAGTATTTTCAAAATACAGGCCCAAAACATGCTGAGAATCGATATTTTATGTGCTCAAAGTCAATATGTGCACGCATTTTCTGTACCCGTTTATATCTCAAATTCAGGCTCAAAACACCCGAAAACTCGATATTTTGGGGTCCCAGAAGCGATCTGTACATGCCTACTCAGTGCTAGAATATTTTCAAATTATAGGACCAAAACATGCTAAAAATCGATATTTTAGGTGCCCAAAGTCGATATCTCAAATTCAGGCCCAAAACACCCGAAAATTCGATATTTTTTGGTCCCAGAAGCGATCTGTACATGCCTACTCCGTGTTAGAATGTTTTCAAAATATGGGCTCAAAACATGCTAAAAATCGATATTTTAAGTGCCCAAAAGTCGATATGTGCATGCATCTTGTATTTATTGGTTTGTGAAACCAGTACAGCTGGTTGCTATAGAATAGGCCCCTTCACAAGCCCAGGCCCCGTGTAGGCATAATCTGGGTTGGAAGGGTCAATTCCGTGACGTTCATCAGAAGTAAATAAAATTCAAATCTGGCGCTGTACTGATAGTGGAGCCACCTGGTGGTGGTGAGGTGAGGTATTAAGCCCCTCCTCCGCTGAATACCGCTCGTCCACTCCAATGAGAAAGAAGTGAGTGCCTGCCGCATCGGGAGGTGGGTGGGACAGTAGAAGCTGTACTGGTTTCACAAACCAATAAATACAATTTAAGCGGCTAGAAGCCGCGACAAATGCACTATTATTGGTATAGTGAAACCAGTACAGCTGGTTTCTAAGCATGCGATGCGGTAGGTGGGAGGTGAGGTGGAGGCAATCACGTGCTAGTTAAGAGTGGTTGAGAGCGGAGGGCAGGAAAGGTAACCGAGCCCGGTGAGGCAGCAGCTAACGCCCCTCCCGACACTGGCTAGGTGAAACGCCGTGGTGGGGGAGAAGTAGCTTATACCATATAACCGTAGACCATTCTGTTATAGACCAGAATTGTTACACATAAAGTCTTTATAGGTAGACTCGAGGGTTCGGGTCTAGGAGAGTAGGGGGGAGGTTCCCATGGATACTCCCCCCCCCCCTTTTCCTCCCCCCCCATTCCCCCCCCCCTTATTCAAGTCTTCTGAGTTAGGGCTATGGCCCTCGCTCAGGTAATGTGATCCCGAGGGGATGAAGGAGGACACTAGGATCCAGATATCCTGTGTAATAATATCTCCTGTCACTCATCGTAGTTAATAATTGTTTGGAAAATGAATACACAAGAATTCCGTAACAATGTAATTTATTATAGACTCTCTTTCACCATATGTACACGTGAAGAATGGGGATGAGTATGAAGCTGTACAAGATGTGGATGAGGTATGGGATGATGTGACGGGACTTAAATCACCCGACCTTTTCTCTTCGGGCGGCCCCTCCCCCCCATGTGTCTCCCGCGGGGACCCTGGGGAATAGGAGGTGGAGTACCCATAGCCACACAGGGGGTAGGGGAGAGCGAGTGGAACAGGTACCTCGTCCTGAAGGAGGAAGTGGACGCCCAGCCCCCTAAATCCCTGACCCTCTCCACCGAGTGAGTCCTGAGGAAGGCGAGGGAGGCGGCCACGCCCCTAACGCTGTGAGCCCTCGGGGCGTGTCCGGGATCCCCGTTCTCTATCACTCGGCAGAGAAGGCGAGCGATTGACCTAGGGAAGAGAGGGTTACCGGACCTAGAGTTGTAGAAGAGGTGGTCCGGAGAAGCCCCTCTCGTCGCCTCCACGTATGCAACAAAGGCGTGGACTGGGCAGAGGGGGTGGAAATTTCCATCCCTCAGGAACGAGGGTACTGCGAGAGGGCCAATTCTGTCGTCAGCCTGCTCGTTCTTAGCTAGAAAAGCAGGGGAGGGGGAAATGGTTAAGGAAGTAAGGTTAGGGGTTACTGAAGAAAAGGCTGTGTGACGGGTCAGGGCTGCCAACTGAGAAGCCCTGTAACCTGTAGCTAAGGCGAGCAGGAAGAGAGCTTTCTGGAGGAGGTGACAAACCTCCAGAGGGACCCCCTCGAAGGTCAGGTAGGAAAGGACACGATGAAGGGACCAGGAGGGTGCCTGGGCCCGGTGAGGTGCGGTCCCCGCCCGAATCCCCATCCTCAGGAGAGAGAGAGGCCTCTCCGAAACCTTAATGTTAAAACCCAGGAGGAGGGGATCAGACAGGGCTGCGTGATGCGCAAGCACCGTCGCCGGGGCCCTGTTGGTGGAATCGGCGAGCCACGTGAGGAATTCCAGGACTGTGTCCTCCGAGATGACCCTGGAGGGGTGTCTTCGCAAGAAGTCCTGGAATCTTTTCCAGCACGATTCGTATTGTCGCACCGAAGACTGACGATGAGCCCTCAACATCTTGTCCACTGTCTCCTTAGTGAACCTTTTGCTGAGGACTCCCCGTAGAAACTCCAAGCGTGTAGTTTCAGTGACGCTTGGAGTGGTGCAGACAGGGTGCTGGAGAGGCACGCCGATCCCAACTGAAGGGGATGCGGGCACCACCGGGACAACTCTCCGAACCACGGCTGTGCTGGCCAGCGGGGGGCTATGAGGAGAACCCTCCCCCTGAAAGTGCGCAGCTTGAGGATCGCCTTCAGGAGGACTGAAGTGGCTGGGGGTGGGAAGAGGTAGAGATGACCCCACCTGTTCCAGTCCTCCGTGAAGGCGTCCGGGCCTCCCGCCTCTGTTCTGGATGAGAAAGTCAGGAACAGAGGGAGTAGGGCCGTGGATGGGGAGGCGAATAGGTCCACCTCCGGTGTCCCGTAGCGAAGGCATAGAGACTCGAACACAAGGGGACGCAGTTGCCACTCGACTGACGTCCCCCTGAACCTGGATAGGGCGTCCGCCCAATCGTTCTCCCGCCCTGGCACGTAGCGGGCCGAGAGGTGAATGTCCCTCTTGGCCGCTATTGCGAAAATCTGTTCTGACAGGGACAGGAGAATTTCCGACCGTACGGTGCCCTGTTTCTGTAGGCACTGCACGGCCGCAACGTTGTCCATATCGAAGCGGACGCCTATCCTGGCAAACTGAGGGTGTCTGTTGAGCCATTCCTTCGCTACCATCAACTCCCGGGCGTTGATGTGCAGTAGCCTTTCCCCTTCCTTCCATCCCCCGCACCGTTGATGTCCCAGGCAAGACTGGTATCCCCAGCCTACGTCCGATGCGTCTGTCGCCACCGTAATCCCCGGGGGAGGGAACACCCAGGGGACCCGCTGACGCAGGGCACCGGGACGTAGCCAGGGGCGAAGGAGGCGGTGGAGAGAGGGGGACACTTGCCTGGGAAGGTCCCTGTGTGCGGGGGACAGGTGGAGGTTTACCTCCCGCGTCAGCCTCCTGTGTTTCAGTCGTCCCAGGGGCATTGCAGGGGCCGCGAAATTTAGGGACCCGAGCAATGATTCCCACTGGCGGCGAGAGAAAGTACGGGAAAAATGCGCCCGGCGGACGTGGCGGAGGGTCCGGCGGGCGTTGTCTGGAGCGAGAGAGAGGGTGGCCGAAAGAGAGTCCCACTCTATTCCTAGCCAATACAGCTTGCGAGTGGGGGTGAGAGAGGACTTGGGGATGTTCAACAGAAACCCCATTTCCTCTAGCACTCCCCTCGCTACCTGGACGTTGTTTGCTACCTGCTCCTTGGAAGGGGCGTGAAGCAACCAATCGTCCAGGTACATGAGGGTGGGGACACCCGCCTCTGCCAGACGGGATGCCACCACCCTCACGAGTTTTGTGAAGACTCGCGGAGCTAGAGAAAGACCGAAAGGGAGCCTGGTAAACTGGAACGTCTCGGTCCCCACCTGGAAGGCCAGAAAGCGGCGAAACCTGGGGTGGATCGGGACGTGCCAGTAAGCATCCTTGAGATCCAGGGATGCTAACCAGTCTCCCTTCCTCAGAACTGTGCGGACCTGAGCAACCGAAACCATCCTGAAATGTAATGTTTTCACGAATTTGTTTAGCCTGCTCAGGTCCATCACCAATCTCGTTTTTCCCTGATCCTTTTTGGGGACCGTGAATAAACGAGAAAGAAAGACCCTTTCCGTCGCCCGCTCCACTACCCCTTTTTCCCGCATTTCCAACACATGCGGGACGACCGAAAGTGACACTTTGGTTGAGGCAGGAGGTAGACGTAGTGGCTGTAACGGGAGAAGACAGGTGTCAGTGAGAGTACCGTTAATCCTAATCCCCCGGGGCCCGAGGGACCCGGGGTGGTTGGGGGGAGCATGACAGGAGAGGCAGAGATTTTGACCGCAAGGGAAAATCTGATTTTGACCTAACGGTAGCCCAAGGACGGGATTAGGCATAATTCATATGTCAGAAAGTAAGGATGACAGTTACTCACCGGAACAGTAATCCAGGGCCATGACAGGCCCTGGCGAATTATCCTTGCTGCCCAGCCGTGGGTGGGCCAGGCTGCTGACCACCCTGTGAGGCAGCCCAGAGTGGGACCCTCAAGTGGCGCGGTCCTTCTGGGCGGGGTGGTTGAAGGAGGACTTGGGCTTCGAGTAGGGCTTGGAGCCCTGTCCCCTTCCTCGAAAGGGCTGCTGGCCCCTCTGGGAGGGCCTGTTGTGTGCTCTCGGGGGAGTGGGATAGGAGGGCCTCGGTAGCCTGGAGGGCTGGGAGGGCCTCCGGGGCTGGTAGGCTGGTCTGGCTGGCTGTGGGGCACGTGGCCTACGGACAAACAGAATGATTAGGACCCAAAGTAGACCCGAAAATCCTTTCATTTCACCCCCGTGACAACTCGGGTAAGACGAACACGAGAGGTACTTACTTGGAGGTGGAAGGCTTTGGTAAATTGATTACCGCTGGGAGGGAGGCGAAGATCGTGTCTGTCGCCGGTTGGTCAAAGAGGGCGGGGGACAAGGGGGCAGCTCGCACCACTCCCCTCTGTGCCATCTCCGGCGCAGATTTAGCCGCCGCCTGGCGGGCTGCCAGTCTCGCCTCGGCGAACGCCTTCGCCTCCTCCCGCATGAAGTGGGTAGCCATTGCCGCCACGCCCTCCATCACGGTGGCCATGGAAGAGAGGGTGTCACTGTAAGGGGTAAACAAGGAAAAAACCGAGCGAACCCGGGGATAAGTACCCGGGAGTAACAGGGAGACCCTCTACCCAGCATCCCTAAAAACATGATACACGAGTAAGGTACTCACGCTAGCTGTACACCCGACATCTCGTGGTAGGAGTTGGTTAGGGCGTTGAGGCAGTCCCTAATCAATGAGGCGGCTGCTCCCGTGGAGATGGTGTGGGCCAGCTCCAGACGGGTAGCAGACTCCGCCTGCCTCAACTTACCATCGGGCTCCTTCAGCTGATAGGGGACCGGGGGCTCCTTCTCCGTCTTCCACAGGCACTCCCTCAAGCCCGGGGGAGCCCGGGAATGAGGGAGGATGACGGGGAAAGACGGAGGAGGGGGCTTCCTGGGCGCGTTGTTCCTCTGGTGGTCCAGGGACTTAAGGAGAAGGGCTGGAATATCCAGGTCCCCTTCACTCTTATCCCCCGGGAAGTACGCGTCCGGGGAAAGGAGGAGAGCCGTGTTACCGTGGGAGCGGTCAATCCTCCAAGCCCCGGACAAGTGTAGCTGGCTGTACTCCACCAGGAAACCCATCGCGTCCAGGGTCGCCGCAGAGGACACCCTAGCTGAAGTGGGTAAGGGCGCTGAGATAGGACGGACCTTGTAAAAGGGAATAGCCTCGCCCTTCTCATCCGCCCCCCACTTCACCACGACGTCATCCCTCCGGATCCACACGTCTGGTTGAGCTGTGTCCGGAGACCAGGCCACCAGTCTGCCCTCCTCCGAAGAGTGGGTCCAAGCAGGAGGGAGGAGAGACCAAGAGTAGGGAAGGTATCCGTCTCCCGAAGGAGGGGGTGACGGGGACGGAGGTGCGGAGGTAACCAACTCCTCAGCTACGTCCCCCGACGGAGACTCGAGCCCTGGGGAAACGGGAGGCACGAAAAGGACTCCCACATCCCCGGGAGGACTCGAGCCCTTGACGGGAGCAGCAGCGGGAGGCGGGGGAACAGGAGCGGGTTCCGTAGCGACAGCCGGAGGCTGCGCGACGGAAGCCCCAGGAAAAGCGTGAGGAATAAGGGTGTGGAAGATCTTAACTATCTTCCTCGACGAGGGGCTGTCCCCCCCCCCGCTTACCCCTGCGGGAATTGCGGGCGGGCGAAGGAGAGCTCCCCGACGACGAAGAAGAGGAAGAGGACGACGAAGAAGAGGAGGAAGGAGAACGGCGACGAGCACGGGACTTCCTGGAGTGGCGGGACCTTTTAGCCGAACGCTTGCGTCCTCTAGAGAGGCCTGAGGAGCCAGCTCTAGCAGGAGGCGAAGCTGGGGGTTCCCTGCTGGGCCCTTGTACCGGTGAGGCAGTCGGGAGAACCAGCGCGACAGACTCGCTCGCTTCCCGGGGGGATAAGCCCCGAGAAGGAGTCGTAGTACCGCCTAGGGAAGCAGGCTCAATCTCTCGGGCCTCAGGAGGTTCTAGCCCCTGAGACTCCGAGAGACAGGAAGAAGGGTAACGGGTCCTGAATAAACCCAGGTCCGCTCCCAAAATCGGGTCCACCCACGCCAAAGAAGAACCGTCTCGTTTGTGGGCCATTCTCCTAGCCCTCGTCCACGCCATACGAAGAGAAGCAAGGGCAGGGAGCTTGGAGCGGGCAGAAGGGGAGGTAACCCGACACAACTCAGCCCAGGGGCGGCACACACCACACGCCAAAGGGTCGTAACCCAAGGGAGTGAAGCAGGGTGCGTGAGGAGAACAGTGCAGGTGTCCGTCAGGCGAGACCCGCACGGTACATCCTGAGGCAGCACAAAGGGCACGAGTAGGCTGGGGGAGAAAAGAATACACAAACATGGGTTAACACGTGCAAACACTGGAACACAAACCCATCCTCCCCGAAGGAAAGAAGCGCGGGACACGCCCGCTGAACCTGGGGACCAGAACACGATTCCCCACACTCGCGCAGCCGCCCAGGGAAAAACCCCGTAAAACCAGAATCGTCCGCCACATGGAGCGGGTAAAAAAGGGCCCCCCCGGACAGATGAACCAGAAGGAGGGGTAGGAGGGGACCCGATAGCCTGAGAAGAAACACTCCAGGCTGAAAATAATGGAAGAACCCCAAAATAAAATAAAAACCCCCCGCCCGGGAGAGGAAGAGAGAACCAGAGCACAATTCTCACTCCCCCCTACCGAGAGGGGACACATAATAATCGGGGAAGGCAAGAGGAAGGGCTGCAAAGACCCCATGTGGTCACCACGTGGGGTGGGGAAGTCCCACGTGGCGCCCACTAACCTCGCTAAAAACCCCAGAAAACCCCGATAAAATACACACGAAGAATGTACTAGTGGCAGGAGGGACAGTGAAAGAGGGGACAGACGGAGAAAAACTCCGAAAACAGGGGCTGAAAAGCCCCCTTCGCTTAAGGAAAGAACTAAGTCCTAACGATGAAAAAACCCCCATAAACACCTAAAAACCCTCCTAGAAAACACACATGATACATCTGCAAAGCAGGCTAGCCACTAGAACACAAAAGTAAACTTAGCAGGAACACGCGACACAATACCATAGCGTAGCAGCGAGGAGCGTAGATGTTGACAGACGTGTGTTCCGCGACAGAGTGGACGAGCGGTATTCAGCGGAGGAGGGGCTTAATACCTCACCTCACCACCACCAGGTGGCTCCACTATCAGTACAGCGCCAGATTTGAATTTTATTTACTTCTGATGAACGTCACGGAATTGACCCTTCCAACCCAGATTATGCCTACACGGGGCCTGGGCTTGTGAAGGGGCCTATTCTATAGCAACCAGCTGTACTGGTTTCACTATACCAATAATCGATATTTTAAGTATCCAAAGTCGATATGTGAATGCATCTTCTGTACCCGTTTATATCTCAAATTCAGGCTCCAAACACCCGAAAATTCGATATTTTGGGGTCCCAGAAGCGATCTGTACATGCCTACTCAGTGCAAGAATGTTTTCAAAATATAGGCTCAAAACATGCTAAAAATCGATATTTTAAGTGTCCAAAGTCGATATGTGCATTCATCTTCTGTACCCGTTTATATCTCAAATTCAGGCTCAAAACACCCGAAAAATCGGTATTTTTGGGTCCAAGAAGCGATCTGTACTTGCCTACTCCTAGTTAGAATTTTTTCAAGATACAGACCCAAAACATGCTCAAAATCGATATTTTAGGTGCCAAAAAGTCGATATGTGCATGCATCTTCCGTACCTGTTTATATCTGAAATTCAGGCTCAAAACACCCGAAAATTCGATATTTTTGGGTCCCAGAAGCGATCTGTACATGCCTACTCCATGTTAGAGTATTTTCAAAATATAGGCTCAAAACATGCTAAAAATCGATATTTTAAGTGTCCAAACTCGATATGTGCATCCATCTTCTGTACCCGTTTATATCTCAAATTCAGGCTTAAAACACCCGAAAATTCGATATTTTGGGGTCCCAGAAGTGATCTGTACATATGTACTTTGTGCTAGAATATTTTCAAAATATAGGCTCAAAACATGTTAAAAATCGATATTTTAAGTGTCCAAAGTCGATATGTGCATGCATCTTCTATACCCGTTCATATCTCAAATTCAGGCTCCAAACACCCGAAAATTCGATATTTTGGGGTCCCAGTAGCGATCTGTACATGCCTACTCAGATACAGGCCCAAAACATGCTAAAAATCGATATTTTAAGTGTCCAAAGTCGATATGTGCATGCATCTTCTGTACCCGTTTATATCTCAAATTCAGGCTCAAAACACCCGAAAAATCGGTATTTTTGGGTCCTAGAAGCGATCTGTACTTGCCTACTCCTAGTTAGAATTTTTTCAAGATACAGACCCAAAACATGCTCAAAATCGATATTTTAGGTGCCCAAAAGTCGATATGTGCATGCATCTTCAGTACCTGTTTATATCTCAAATTCAGGCTCAAAACACCCGAAAACTCGATATTTTGGGGTCCCAGAAGCGATCTGTACATGCTTACTCAGTGCTAGAATATTTTCAAAATATAGGCCCAAAACATGCTAAAAATCGATATTTTAGGTGCCCAAAGTCGATATTTCAAATTTATCTCCAAAACACCCGAAAATTCGATATTTTGGGGTCCCAGAAGCAATCTGTACATGCCTACTCCGTGTTAGAGTATTTTCAAAATACAGGCTCAAAACATACAGAAAATCGATCTTTTAGTTGCCCAAAAGCCGATATGTGGATGCATCTTCTGTACCCGTTTATATCTCAAATTCAGGCACCAAACACCCGAAAATTCGATATTTTGGGGTCCCAGAAGCGATCTGTACTTGCCTACTCCGTTTTAGAGTATTTTCAAAATACAGGCCCAAAACATGCTGAGAATCGATATTTTATGTTCTCAAAGTCAATATGTGCACGCATTTTCTGTACCCGTTTATATCTCAAATTCAGGCTCAAAACACCCGAAAACTCGATATTTTGGGGTCCCAGAAGCGATCTGTACATGCCTACTCAGTGCTAGAATATTTTCAAATTATAGGACCAAAACATGCTAAAAATCGATATTTTAGGTGTCCAAAGTCGATATGTGCATGCATTTTCTGTACCCAATTATATCTCAAATTCAGGCTCAAAAACACCCGAAAACTCGATATTTTGGGGTACCAGAAGCGATCTGTACATGCTTACGCAGTGCTAGAATATTTTCAAAATATAGGCCCAAAACATGCTAAAAATCGATATTTTAGGTGCCCAAAGTCGATATTTCAAATTTATCCCCAAAACAACCGAAAATTCGATATTTTGGGGTCCCAGAAGCGATCTGTACATGCCTACTACGTTTTAGAGTATTTTCAAAATACAGGCCCAAAACATGCTGATAATCGATATTTTATGTGCTCAAAGTCAATATGTGCACGCATTTTCTGTACCCGTTTATATCTCAAATTCAGGCTCAAAACCCCCGAAAACTCGATATTTTGGGGTCCCAGAAGCGATCTGTACATGCCTACTCAGTGCTAGAATATTTTCAAATTATAGGACCAAAACATGCTAAAAATCGATATTTTAGGTGCCCAAAGTCGATATCTCAAATTCAGGCCCAAAACACCCGAAAATTCGATATTTTTTGGTCCCAGAAGCGATCTGTACATGCCTACTCCGTGTTAGAATGTTTTCAAAATATAGGCTTAAAACATGCTAAAAATCGATATTTTAAGTGTCCAAAGTCGATATGTGCATGCATCTTCTGTACCCGTTTATATCTCAAATTCAGGCTCAAAACACCCGAAAAATCAGTATTTTTGGGTCCTAGAAGCGATCTGTACTTGCCTACTCCTAGTTAGAATTTTTTCAAGATACAGACCCAAAACATGCTCAAAATCGATATTTTAAGTGCCCAAAAGTCGATATGTGCTTGCATCTTCTGTACCGGTTTATATCTCAAATTCAGGCTCAAAACACCGAAAATTCGATATTTTGGGGTCCCAGAAGCGATCTGTACATGCCTACGCAGTGCTAGAATATTTTCAAAATACAGGCCCAAAACATGCTAAAAATGGATATTTTAGGTGCCCAAAATCGATATATCAAATTCAGGCCCAAAACACCCGAAAATTCGATATTTTGGTGTCCCAAAAGCTATCTGTACATGCCTACTAAGTGTTAGAGTATTTTTAATATACAGGCCCAAAACATCCTGAAAATCGATATTTTGGGTGCCCAAAAGTCGACATGTGCATGCATCTTCTGTACCCGTTTATATCGCATATTCAGGCTCAAAATACCCGAAAATTCGTTATTTTTGGGTCCCAGAAGCAATCTGTACATGCCTACTCAGTGCTAGAATATTTTCAAATTATAGGACCAAAACATGCTAAAAATCGATATTTTAGGTGCCCAAAGTCGATATCTCAAATTCAGGCCCAAAACACCCGAAAATTCGATATTTTTTGGTCCCAGAAGCGATCTGTACATGCCTACTCCGTGTTAGAGTATTTTCAATATACAGGCTCAAAACATACAGAAAATCGATCTTTTACTTGCCCAAAAGTCGATATGTGGATGCATCTTCTGTACCCGTTTATATCTCAAATTCAGGCACCAAACACCCGAAAATTCGATATTTTGGGGTCCCAGAAGCGATCTGTACTTGCCTACTCCGTTTTAGAGTATTTTCAAAATACAGGCCCAAAACATGCTAAAAATCGATATTTTATGTGCTCAAAGTCAATATGTGCACGCATTTTCTGTACCCGTTTATATCTCAAATTCAGGCTCAAAACACCCGAAAACTCGATATTTTGGGGTCCCAGAAGCGATCTGTACATGCCTACTCAGTGCTAGAATATTTTCAAATTATAGGACCAAAACATGCTAAAAATCGATATTTTAGGTGCCCAAAGTCGATATCTCAAATTCAGGCCCAAAACACCCGAAAATTCGATATTTTTTGGTCCCAGAAGCGATCTGTACATGCCTACTCCGTGTTAGAATGTTTTCAAAATAAAGGCTCAAAACATGCTAAAAATCGATATTTTAAGTGCCCAAAAGTCGATATGTGCATGCATTTTCTGTACCCGTTTATATCTCAAATTCAGGCTCAAAACCCCCGAAAACTCGATATTTTGGGGTCCCAGAAGCGATCTGTACATGCCTACTCAGTGCTAGAATATTTTCAAATTATAGGACCAAAACATGCTAAAAACCGATATTTTAGGTGCCCAAAGTCGATATCTCAAATTCAGGCCCAAAACACCCGAAAATTCGATATTTTTTGGTCCCAGAAGCGATCTGTACATGCCTACTCCGTGTTAGAATGTTTTCAAAATATAGGCTCAAAACATGCTAAAAATCGATATTTTAAGTGTCCAAAGTCGATATGTGCATGCATCTTCTGTACCCGTTTATATCTCAAATTCAGGCTCAAAACACCCGAAAAATCAGTATTTTTGGGTCCTAGAAGCGATCTGTACTTGCCTACTCCTAGTTAGAATTTTTTCAAGATACAGACCCAAAACATGCTCAAAATCGATATTTTAAGTGCCCAAAAGTCGATATGTGCATGCATCATCTGTACCGGTTTATATCTCAAATTCAGGCTCAAAACACCGAAAATTCGATATTTTGGGGTCCCAGAAGCGATCTGTACATGCCTACGCAGTGCTAGAATATTTTCAAAATACAGGCCCAAAACATGCTAAAAATGGATATTTTAGGTGCCCAAAATCGATATATCAAATTCAGGCCCAAAACACCCGAAAATTCGATATTTTGGTGTCCCAAAAGCTATCTGTACATGCCTACTAAGTGTTAGAGTATTTTTAATATACAGGCCCAAAACATCCTGAAAATCGATATTTTAGGTGCCCAAAAGTCGACATGTGCATGCATCTTCTGTACCCGTTTATATCGCAAATTCAGGCTCAAAACACCCGAAAATTCGTTATTTTTGGGTCCCAGAAGCAATCTGTACATGCCTACTCAGTGCTAGAATATTTTCAAATTATAGGACCAAAACATGCTAAAAATCGATATTTTAGGTGCCCAAAGTCGATATCTCAAATTCAGGCCCAAAACACCCGAAAATTCGATATTTTTTGGTCCCAGAAGCGATCTGTACATGCCTACTCCGTGTTAGAGTATTTTCAATATACAGGCTCAAAACATACAGAAAATCGATCTTTTACTTGCCCAAAAGTCGATATGTGGATGCATCTTCTGTACCCGTTTATATCTCAAATTCAGGCACCAAACACCCGAAAATTCGATATTTTGGGGTCCCAGAAGAGATCTGTACATGCCTACTCCGTGTTAGAGTATTTTCAATATACAGGCTCAAAACATACAGAAAATCGATCTTTTACTTGCCCAAAAGTCGATATGTGGATGCATCTTCTGTACCCGTTTATATCTCAAATTCAGGCACCAAACACCCGAAAATTCGATATTTTGGGGTCCCAGAAGCGATCTGTACTTGCCTACTCCGTTTTAGAGTATTTTCAAAATACAGGCCCAAAACATGCTAAAAATCGATATTTTATGTGCTCAAAGTCAATATGTGCACGCATTTTCTGTACCCGTTTATATCTCAAATTCAGGCTCAAAACACCCGAAAACTCGATATTTTGGGGTCCCAGAAGCGATCTGTACATGCCTACTCAGTGCTAGAATATTTTCAAATTATAGGACCAAAACATGCTAAAAATCGATATTTTAGGTGCCCAAAGTCGATATCTCAAATTCAGGCCCAAAACACCCGAAAATTCGATATTTTTTGGTCCCAGAAGCGATCTGTACATGCCTACTCCGTGTTAGAATGTTTTCAAAATAAAGGCTCAAAACATGCTAAAAATCGATATTTTAAGTGCCCAAAAGTCGATATGTGCATGCATTTTCTGTACCCGTTTATATCTCAAATTCAGGCTCAAAACCCCCGAAAACTCGATATTTTGGGGTCCCAGAAGCGATCTGTACATGCCTACTCAGTGCTAGAATATTTTCAAATTATAGGACCAAAACATGCTAAAAACCGATATTTTAGGTGCCCAAAGTCGATATCTCAAATTCAGGCCCAAAACACCCGAAAATTCGATATTTTTTGGTCCCAGAAGCGATCTGTACATGCCTACTCCGTGTTAGAATGTTTTCAAAATATAGGCTCAAAACATGCTAAAAATCGATATTTTAAGTGTCCAAAGTCGATATGTGCATGCATCTTCTGTACCCGTTTATATCTCAAATTCAGGCTCAAAACACCCGAAAAATCAGTATTTTTGGGTCCTAGAAGCGATCTGTACTTGCCTACTCCTAGTTAGAATTTTTTCAAGATACAGACCCAAAACATGCTCAAAATCGATATTTTAAGTGCCCAAAAGTCGATATGTGCATGCATCATCTGTACCGGTTTATATCTCAAATTCAGGCTCAAAACACCGAAAATTCGATATTTTGGGGTCCCAGAAGCGATCTGTACATGCCTACGCAGTGCTAGAATATTTTCAAAATACAGGCCCAAAACATGCTAAAAATGGATATTTTAGGTGCCCAAAATCGATATATCAAATTCAGGCCCAAAACACCCGAAAATTCGATATTTTGGTGTCCCAAAAGCTATCTGTACATGCCTACTAAGTGTTAGAGTATTTTTAATATACAGGCCCAAAACATCCTGAAAATCGATATTTTAGGTGCCCAAAAGTCGACATGTGCATGCATCTTCTGTACCCGTTTATATCGCAAATTCAGGCTCAAAACACCCGAAAATTCGTTATTTTTGGGTCCCAGAAGCAATCTGTACATGCCTACTCAGTGCTAGAATATTTTCAAATTATAGGACCAAAACATGCTAAAAATCGATATTTTAGGTGCCCAAAGTCGATATCTCAAATTCAGGCCCAAAACACCCGAAAATTCGATATTTTTTGGTCCCAGAAGCGATCTGTACATGCCTACTCCGTGTTAGAGTATTTTCAATATACAGGCTCAAAACATACAGAAAATCGATCTTTTACTTGCCCAAAAGTCGATATGTGGATGCATCTTCTGTACCCGTTTATATCTCAAATTCAGGCACCAAACACCCGAAAATTCGATATTTTGGGGTCCCAGAAGCGATCTGTACTTGCCTACTCCGTTTTAGAGTATTTTCAAAATACAGGCCCAAAACATGCTAAAAATCGATATTTTATGTGCTCAAAGTCAATATGTGCACGCATTTTCTGTACCCGTTTATATCTCAAATTCAGGCTCAAAACACCCGAAAACTCGATATTTTGGGGTCCCAGAAGCGATCTGTACATGCCTACTCAGTGCTAGAATATTTTCAAATTATAGGACCAAAACATGCTAAAAATCGATATTTTAGGTGCCCAAAGTCGATATCTCAAATTCAGGCCCAAAACACCCGAAAATTCGATATTTTTTGGTCCCAGAAGCGATCTGTACATGCCTACTCCGTGTTAGAATGTTTTCAAAATATAGGCTCAAAACATGCTAAAAATCGATATTTTAAGTGCCCAAAAGTCGATATGTGCATGCATTTTCTGTACCCGTTTATATCTCAAATTCAGGCTTAAAACCCCCGAAAATACGATATTTTGGGGTCCCAGAAGTGATCTGTACATATCTACTTTGTGATAGAATATTTTCAAAATATAGGCTCAAAACATGCTAAAAATCGATATTTTAAGTATCCAAAATCGATATGTGAATGCATCTTCTGTACCCGTTTATATCTCAAATTCAGGCTCCAAACACCCGAAAATTCGATTTTTTGGGGTCCCAGAAACGATCTGTACATGCCTACTCAGATACAGGCCCAAAACATGCTGAAAATCGATATTTTAGGTGCCCAAAGTCAATATGTGTATGTATCTTCTGCACCCGTTAATATCTCAAATTCAACCACAAAACACCCGAAAGTTCGATATTTTTCGGTCCCAGAAGCGATCTGTACATGCCTACTCAGTGCAAGAATGTTTTCAAAATATAGGCTCAAAACATGCTAAAAATCGATATTTTAAGTGTCCAAAGTCGATATGTGCATTCATCTTCTGTACCCGTTTATATCTCAAATTCAGGCTCAAAAAACCCGAAAAATCGGTATTTTTGGGTCCAAGAAGCGATCTGTACTTGCCTAGTCCTAGTTAGAATTTTTTCAAGATACAGACCCAAAACATGCTCAAAATCGATATTTTAGGTGCCAAAAAGTCGATATGTGCATGCATCTTCCGTACCTGTTTATATCTGAAATTCAGGCTCAAAACACCCGAAAATTCGATATTTTTGGGTCCCAGAAGCGATCTGTACATGCCTACTCCATGTTAGAGTATTTTCAAATTATAGGACCAAAACATGCTAAAAATCGATATTTTAAGTGTCCAAACTCGATATGTGCATCCATCTTCTGTACCCGTTTATATCTCAAATTCAGGCTTAAAACACCCGAAAATTCGATATTTTGGGGTCCCAGAAGTGATCTGTACACATGTACTTTGTGCTAGAATATTTTCAAAATATAGGCTCAAAACATGTTAAAAATCGATATTTTAAGTGTCCAAAGTCGATATGTGCATGCATCTTCTATACCCGTTCATATCTCAAATTCAGGCTCCAAACACCCGAAAATTCGATATTTTGGGGTCCCAGTAGCGATCTGTACATGCCTACTCAGATACAGGCCCAAAACATGCTAAAAATCGATATTTTAAGTGTCCAAAGTCGATATGTGCATGCATCTTCTGTACCCGTTTATATCTCAAATTCAGGCTCAAAACACCCGAAAAATCGGTATTTTTGGGTCCTAGAAGCGATCTGTACTTGCCTACTCCTAGTTAGAATTTTTTCAAGATACAGACCCAAAACATGCTCAAAATCGATATTTTAGGTGCCCAAAAGTCGATATGTGCATGCATCTTCAGTACCTGTTTATATCTCAAATTAAGGCTCAAAACACCCAAAAATTCGATATTTTTGGGTCCCAGAAGCGATATGTACATGCCTACTCCGTGTTAGAGTATTTTCAAAATACAGGCCCAAAACATGCTAAAAAGCGATATTTTAGGTGCCCAAAGTCAATATGTGCATGCATTTTCTGTACCCTTTTAGATCTCAAATTCAGGCTCAAAACACCCGAAAATTCGATATTTTGGGGTCCCAGAAGCGATCTGTACTTGCCTACTCCGTTTTAGAGTATTTTCAAAATACAGGCCCAAAACATGCTGAGAATCGATATTTTATGTGCTCAAAGTCAATATGTGCACGCATTTTCTGTACCCGTTTATATCTCAAATTCAGGCTCAAAACACCCGAAAACTCGATATTTTGGGGTCCCAGAAGCGATCTGTACATGCCTACTCAGTGCTAGAATATTTTCAAATTATAGGACCAAAACATGCTAAAAATCGATATTTTAGGTGCCCAAAGTCGATATCTCAAATTCAGGCCCAAAACACCCGAAAATTCGATATTTTTTGGTCCCAGAAGCGATCTGTACATGCCTACTCCGTGTTAGAATGTTTTCAAAATATAGGCTCAAAACATGCTAAAAATCGATATTTTAAGTGCCCAAAAGTCGATATGTGCATGCATTTTCTGTACCCGTTTATATCTCAAATTCAGGCTTAAAACCCCCGAAAATACGATATTTTGGGGTCCCAGAAGTGATCTGTACATATCTACTTTGTGATAGAATATTTTCAAAATATAGGCTCAAAACATGCTAAAAATCGATATTTTAAGTATCCAAAATCGATATGTGAATGCATCTTCTGTACCCGTTTATATCTCAAATTCAGGCTCCAAACACCCGAAAATTCGATTTTTTGGGGTCCCAGAAACGATCTGTACATGCCTACTCAGATACAGGCCCAAAACATGCTGAAAATCGATATTTTAGGTGCCCAAAGTCAATATGTGTATGCATCTTCTGCACCCGTTAATATCTCAAATTCAACCACAAAACACCCGAAAGTTCGATATTTTTCGGTCCCAGAAGCGATCTGTACATGCCTACTCAGTGCAAGAATGTTTTCAAAATATAGGCTCAAAACATGCTAAAAATCGATATTTTAAGTGTCCAAAGTCGATATGTGCATTCATCTTCTGTACCCGTTTATATCTCAAATTCAGGCTCAAAACACCCGAAAAATCGGTATTTTTGGGTCCAAGAAGCGATCTGTACTTGCCTACTCCTAGTTAGAATTTTTTCAAGATACAGACCCAAAACATGCTCAAAATCGATATTTTAGGTGCCAAAAAGTCGATATGTGCATGCATCTTCCGTACCTGTTTATATCTGAAATTCAGGCTCAAAACACCCGAAAATTCGATATTTTTGGGTCCCAGAAGCGATCTGTACATGCCTACTCCATGTTAGAGTATTTTCAAAATATAGGCTCAAAACATGCTAAAAATCGATATTTTAAGTGTCCAAACTCGATATGTGCATCCATCTTCTGTACCCGTTTATATCTCAAATTCAGGCTTAAAACACCCGAAAATTCGATATTTTGGGGTCCCAGAAGTGATCTGTACATATGTACTTTGTGCTAGAATATTTTCAAAATATAGGCTCAAAACATGTTAAAAATCGATATTTTAAGTGTCCAAAGTTGATATGTGCATGCATCTTCTATACCCGTTCATATCTCAAATTCAGGCTCCAAACACCCGAAAATTCGATATTTTGGGGTCCCAGTAGCGATCTGTACATGCCTACTCAGATACAGGCCCAAAACATGCTAAAAATCGATATTTTAAGTGTCCAAAGTCGATATGTGCATGCATCTTCTGTACCCGTTTATATCTCAAATTCAGGCTCAAAACACCGAAAAATTCGATATTTTGGGGTCCCAGAAGCGATCTGTACATGCCTATGCAGTGCTAGAATATTTTCAAAATACAGGCCCAAAACATGCTAAAAATCGATATTTTAGGTGCCCAAAATCGATATATCAAATTCAGGTCCAAAACAGCCGAAAATTCGATATTTTGGGGTCCCAGAAGCTATCTGTACATGCCTACTCCGTGTTAGAGTATTTTTAATATACAGGCCCAAAACATCCTGAAAATCGATATTTTAGGTGCCCAAAAGTCGATATGTGTATGCATCTTCTGCACCCGTTTATATCCCAAATTCAACCTCAAAACACCCGAAAATTCCCTATTTTTGGGTCCCAGAAGCGATCTGTACATGCCTACTCAGTGCTACAATGTTTTCAAAATATAGGCTCAAAACATGCTAAAAATCGATATTTTAAGTGTCCAAAGTCGATATGTGCATGCATCTTCTGTACCCGTTTATATCTCAAATTCAGGCTTAAAACCCCCGAAAATACGATATTTTGGGGTCCCAGAAGTGATCTGTACATATCTACTTTGTGCTAGAATATTTATAAAATATATGCTCAAAACATGCTAAAAATCGATATTTTAAGTATCCAAAGTCGATATGTCAATGCATCTTCTGTACCCGTTTATATCTCAAATTCAGGCTCCAAACACCCGAATATTCGATATTTTGGGGTCCCAGAAACGATCTGTACATGCCTACACAGATACAGGCCCAAAACATGCTGAAAATCGATATTTTAGGTGCCCAAAGTCAATATGTGTATGCATCTTCTGCACCCGTTAATATCTCAAATTCAACCACAAAACACCCGAAAGTTCGATATTTTTCGGCCCCAGAAGCGATCTGTACATGCCTACTCAGTGCTAGAATGTTTTCAAAATATAGGCTCAAAACATGCTAAAAATCGATATTTTAAGTGTCAAAAGTCGATATGTGCATTCATCTTCTGTACCCGTTTATATCTCAAATTCAGGCTCAAAACACCCGAAAAATCGGTATTTTTGGGTCCTAGAAGCGATCTGTACTTGCCTACTCCTAGTTAGAATTTTTTCAAGATACAGACCCAAAACATGCTCAAAATCGATATTTTAGGTGCCCAAAAGTCGATATGTGCATGCATCTTCAGTACCTGTTTATATCTCAAATTCAGGCTCAAAACACCCGAAAATTCGATATTTTTGGGTCCCAGAAGCGATCTGTACATGCCTACTCCGTGTTAGAGTATTTTCAAAATACAGGCCCAAAACATGCTGAAAATCGATATTTTAGGTGCCCAAAGTCAATAAGTGAATGCATTTTCTGTACCCGATTATATCTCAAATTCAGGCTCAAAACACCCGAAAACTCGATATTTTGGGGTACCAGAAGCGATCTGTACATGCTTACGCAGTGCTAGAATATTTTCAAAATATAGGCCCAAAACATGCTAAAAATCGATATTTTAGGTGCCCAAAGTCGATATTTCAAATTTATCCCCAAAACAACCGAAAATTCAATATTTTGGGGTCCCAGAAGCGATCTGTACATGCCTACTACGTTTTAGAGTATTTTCAAAATACAGGCCCAAAACATGCTGAGAATCGATATTTTATGTGCTCAAAGTCAATATGTGCACGCATTTTCTGTACCCGTTTATATCTCAAATTCAGGCTCAAAACCCCCGAAAACTCGATATTTTGGGGTCCCAGAAGCGATCTGTACATGCCTACTCAGTGCTAGAATATTTTCAAATTATAGGACCAAAACATGCTAAAAATCGATATTTTAGGTGCACAAAGTCGATATCTCAAATTCAGGCCCAAAACACCCGAAAATTCGATATTTTTTGGTCCCAGAAGCGATCTGTACATGCCTACTCCGTGTTAGAATGTTTTCAAAATATAGGCTCAAAACATGCTAAAAATCGATATTTTAAGTGCCCAAAAGTCGATATGTGCATGCATCTTCTGTACCCGTTTATATCTCAAATTCAGGCTTAAAAACCCCGAAAATACGATATTTTGGGGTCCCAGAAGTGATCTGTACATATCTACTTTGTGCTAGAATATTTTCAAAATATAGGCTCAAAACATGCTAAAAATCGATATTTTAAGTATCCAAAGTCGATATGTGAATGCATCTTCTGTACCCGTTTATATCTCAAATTCAGGCTCCAAACACCCGAAAATTCGATATTTTGGGGTCCCAGAAACGATCTGTACATGCCTACTCAGATACAGGCCCAAAACATGCTGAAAATCGATATTTTAGGTGCCCAAAGTCAATATGTGTATGCATCTTCTGCACCCGTTAATATCTCAAATTCAACCACAAAACACCCGAAAGTTCGATATTTTTCGGTCCCAGAAGCGATCTGTACATGCCTACTCAGTGCTAGAATGTTTTCAAAATATAGGCTCAAAACATGCTAAAAATCGATATTTTAAGTGTCCAAAGTCGATATGTGCATTCATCTTCTGTACCCGTTTATATCTCAAATTCAGGCTCAAAACACCCGATAAATCGGTATTTTTGGGTCCTAGAAGCGATCTGTACTTGCCTACTCCTAGTTAGAATTTTTTCAAGATACAGACCCAAAACATGCTCAAAATCGATATTTTAGGTTCCAAAAAGTCGATATGTGCATGCATCTTCCGTACCCGTTAATATCTCAAATTCAACCACAAAACACCCGAAAGTTCGATATTTTTCGATCCCAGAAGCGATCTGTACATGCCTACTCAGATACAGGCCCAAAACATGCTGAAAATTGATATTTTAGGTGCCCAAAGTCAATATGTGTATGCATCTTCTGCACCCGTTAATATCTCAAATTCAACCACAAAACACCCGAAAGTTCGATATTTTTCGGTCCCAGAAGCGATCTGTACATGCCTACTCAGTGCTAGAATGTTTTCAAAATATAGGCTCAAAACATGCTAAAAATCGATATTTTAAGTGTCCAAAGTCGATATGTGCATTCATCTTCTGTACCCGTTTATATCTCAAATTCAGGCTCAAAACACCCGATAAATCGGTATTTTTGGGTCCTAGAAGCGATCTGTACTTGCCTACTCCTAGTTAGAATTTTTTCAAGATACAGACCCAAAACATGCTCAAAATCGATATTTTAGGTGCCAAAAAGTCGATATGTGCATGCATCTTCCGTACCTGTTTATATCTCAAATTCAGGCTCAAAAAACCCGAAAATTCGATATTTTTGGGTCCCAGAAGCGATCTGTACATGCCTACTCCATGTTAGAGTATTTTCAAAATATAGGCTCAAAACATGCTAAAAATCGATATTTTAAGTGTCCAAACTTGATATGTGCATCCATCTTCTGTACCCGTTTATATCTCAAATTCAGGCTTAAAACACCCGAAAATTAGATATTTTGGGGTCCCAGAAGTGATCTGTACATATGTACTTTGTGCTAGAATATTTTCAAAATATAGGCTCAAAACATGCTAAAAATCGATATTTTAAGTGTCCAAAGTCGATATGTGCATGCATCTTCTATACCCGTTTATATCTCAAATTCAGGCTCCAAACACCCGAAAATTCGATATTTTGGGGTCCCAGAAGCGATCTGTACATGCCTACTCAGATACAGGCCCAAAACATGCTAAAAATCGATATTTTAAGTGTCCAAAGTCGATATGTGCATGCATCTTCTGTACCCGTTTATATCTCAAATTCAGGCTCAAAACACCCGAAAAATCGGTATTTTTGGGTCCTCGAAGCGATCTGTACTTGCCTACTCCTAGTTAGAATTTTTTCAAGATACAGACCCAAAACATGCTCAAAATCGATATTTTAGGTGCCCAAAAGTCGATATGTGCATGCATCTTCAGTACCTGTTTATATCTCAAATTCAGGCTCAAAACACCCGAAAATTCGATATTTTTGGGTCCCAGAAGCGATATGTACATGCCTACTCCGTGTTAGAGTATTTTCAAAATTCAGGCCCAAAACATGCTAAAAAGCGATATTTTAGGTGCCCAAAGTCAATATGTGCATGCATTTTCTGTACCCGTTTATATCTCAAATTCAGGCTCAAAACACCCGAAAACTCGATATTTTGTGGTCCCAGAAGCGATCTGTACATGCCTACTCAGTGCTAGAATATTTTCAAATTATAGGACCAAAACATGCTAAAAATCGATATTTTAGTTGCCCTAAGTCGATATCTCAAATTCAGGCCCAAAACACCCGAAAATTCGATATTTTGGGGTCCCAGAAGCAATCTGTACATGCCTACTCCGTGTTAGAGTATTTTCAAAATACAGGCTCAAAACATACAGAAAATCGATCTTTTAGTTGCCCAAAAGTCGATATGTGGATGCATCTTCTGTACCCGTTTATATCTCAAATTCAGGCACCAAACACCCGAAAATTCGATATTTTGGGGTCCCAGAAGCGATCTGTACTTGCCTACTCCGTTTTAGAGTATTTTCAAAATACAGGCCCAAAACATGCTGAGAATCGATATTTTATGTGCTCAAAGTCAATATGTGCACGCATTTTCTGTACCCGTTTATATCTCAAATTCAGGCTCAAAACACCCGAAAACTCGATATTTTGGGGTCCCAGAAGCGATCTGTACATGCCTACTCAGTGCTAGAATATTTTCAAATTATAGGACCAAAACATGCTAAAAATCGATATTTTAGGTGCCCTAAGTCGATATCTCAAATTCAGGCCCAAAAAAACCCGAAAATTCGATATTTTGGGGTCCCAGAAGCTATCTGTACATGCCTTCTCCGTGTTAGAGTATTTTTAATATACAGGCCCAAAACATCCTGAAAATCGATATTTTAGGTGCCCAAAAGTCGATATGTGTATGCATCTTCTGCACCCGTTTATATCCCAAATTCAACCTCAAAACACCCGAAAATTCGTTATTTTTGGGTCCCAGAAGCGATCTGTACATGCCTACTCAGTGCTAGAATGTTTTCAAAATATAGGCTCAAAACATGATAAAAATCGATATTTTAAGTGTCCAAAGTCAATATGTGCATGCATCTTCTGTACCCGTTTATATCTCAAATTCAGGCTTAAAACCCCCTAAAATACGATATTTTGGGGTCCCAGAAGTGATCTGTATATATCTACTTTGTGCTAGAATATTTTCAAAATATAGGCTCAAAACATGCTAAAAATCGATATTTTAAGTATCCAAAGTCGATATGTGAATGCATCTTCTGTACCCGTTTATATCTCAAATTCAGGCTCCAAACACCCGAATATTCGATATTTTGGTGTCCCAGAAACGATCTGTACATGCCACCTCAGATACACGCCCAAAACATGTTGAAAATCGATATTTTAGGTGCCCAAAGTCAATATGTGTATGCATCTTCTGCACCCGTTAATATCTCAAATTCAACCACAAAACACCCGAAAGTTCGATATTTTTCGGCCCCAGAAGCGATCTGTACATGCCTACTCAAAGCTAGAATGTTTTCAAAATATAGGCTCAAAACATGCTAAAAATCGATATTTTAAGTGTCCAAAGTCGATATGTGCATGCATCTTCTGTACCCGTTTATATCTCAAATTCAGGCTCAAAACACCCGAAAAATCGGTATTTTTGGGTCCTAGAAGCGATCTGTACTTGCCTACTCCGTGTTAGAGTATTTTCAAAATACAGGCCCAAAACATGCTGAAAATCGATATTTTAGGTGCCCAAAGTCAATAAGTGAATGCATTTTCTGTACCCGATTATATCTCAAATTCAGGCTCGAAACACCCGAAAACTCGATATTTTGGGGTACCAGAAGCGATCTGTACATGCTTACGCAGTGCTAGAATATTTTCAAAATATAGGCCCAAAACATGCTAAAAATCGATATTTTAGCTGCCCAAAGTCGATATTTCAAATTTATCCCCAAAACAACCGAAAATTCGATATTTTGGGGTCCCAGAAGCGATCTGTACATTCCTACTACGTTTTAGAGTATTTTCAAAATACAGGCCCAAAACATGCTGAGAATCGATATTTTAGGTGCCCAAAGTCAATATGTGCAAGCATTTTCTGTACCCGTTTATATCTCAAATTCAGGCTCAAAACACCCGAAAACTCGATATTTTGGGGTCCCAGAAGCTATCTGTACATGCCTACTCAGCGCTAGAATATTTTCAAATTATAGGCCCAAAACATGCTAAAAATCGATATTTTAGGTGCCCAAAGTCGATATCTCAAATTCAGGCCCAAAACACCCGAAAATTCGATATTTTTTGGTCCCAGAAGCGATATGTACATGCCTACTCCTTGTTAGATTATTTCCAAAATACAAGCCCAAAACATACAGAAAATCGATATTTTAGGTTCCCAAAAGTCGATATGTGCATGCATCATCTGTACCCGTTTATATTTCAAATTCAGGCTCCAAACACCCGAAAATTCGATATTTTTTGGTCCCAGAAGCGATCTGTACATGCCTACTCAGATACAGGCCCAAAACATGCTGAAAATCGATATTTTAGGTGCCCAAAGTCAATATGTGTATGCATCTTCTGCACCCGTTTATATCCCAAATTCAACCTTAAAACACCCGAAAATTCGATATTTTTGGGTCCCAGAAGCGATCTGTACATGCCTACTCAGTGCTAGAATGTTTTCAAAATATAGGCTCAAAACATACTAAAAATCAAAATTTTATGTGTCCATAGTTGATATGTGCATGCATCTTCTGTATCCGTTTATATCTCAAATTCAGGCCCAAAACACCTGAAAATTCGATATTTTGGGGTCCCAGAAGCGATTTGTACATGCCTACTCCGTGTTAGAATATTTTCAATATACAGGCCCAAAACATACTGAAAATCGATGCCTACTCAGTGCTAGAATGTTTTCAAAATATTGGCTCAAAACATGCTAAAAATCGATATTTTAGGTGACCAAAGTCAATCTGTGTATGCATCTTCTGCACCCGTTTATATCCCAAATTCAACCTCAAAACACCCGAAAATCCGATATTTTTCGGTCCCAGAAGCGATCTGTACATGCCTACTCAGTGCTAGAATTTTTTCAAAATATAGGCTCAAAACATGCTAAAAATCGATATTTTAAGTGTCCAAAGTCGATATGTGCATGCATCTTCTGTACCCGTTTATATCTCAAATTCAGGCTCAAAACACCCGAAAAATCGGTATTTTTGGGTTCTAGAAGCGATCTGTACTTGCCTACTCCTAGTTAGAATTTTTTCAAGATACAGACCCAAAACATGCTCAAAATCGATATTTTAGGTGCCCAAAAGTCGATATGTGCATGCATCTTCAGTACCTGTTTATATCTCAAATTCAGGCTCAAAACACCCGAAAATTCGATATTTTTGGGTCACAGAAGCGATCTGTACATGCCTACTCCGTTTTAGAGTATTTTCAAATTATAGGCCCAAAACATGCTAAAAATCGATATTTTAGGTGCCCAAAGTCGATATATCAAATTCAGGCCCAAAACACCCGAAAATTCGATATTTTTTGGTCCCAGAAGTGATCTGTACATGCCTACTCCGTGTTAGAGTATTTTCAAAATACAAGCCTAAAACATACAGAAAATTGATATTTTAGGTGCCCAAAAGTCGATATGTGCATGCATCTTCTGTACCCGTTTATATCTCAAATTAAGGCTCCAAACACCCGAAAATTCGTTATTTTTGGGTCCCAGAAGCGATCTGTACATGCCTACTCAGATACAGGCCCAAAACATGCTGAAAATCGATATTTTAGGTGCCCAAAGTCAATATGTGAATGCATCTTCTGCACCCGTTTATATCCCAAATTCAACCTTAAAACACCTGAAAATTCGATATTTTTGGGTCCCAGAAGCGATCTGTACATGCCTACTCAGTGCTAGAATGTTTTCAAAATATAGGCTCAAAACATACTAAAAATCGATATTTTATGTGTCCAAAGTCGATATGTGCATGCATCTTCTGTACCCGTTTATATCTCAAATTCAGGCTCAAAACACCCGAAAATTCGGTATTTTTGGGTCCTAGAAGCGATCTGTACATGCCTACTCCTAGTTAGAATGTTTTCAAGATACAGACCCAAAACATGCTCAAAATCTATATTTTAGGTGCCCAAAAGTCGATATGTGCATGCATCTTCTGTACCCGTTTATATCTCAAATTCAGGCCCAAAACACCTGAAAATTCGATATTTTGGGGTCCCAGAAGCGATTTGTACATGCCTACTCCGTGTTAGAGTATTTTCAATATACAGGCCCAAAACATACTGAAAATCGATGCCTACTCAGTGCTAGAATGTTTTCAAAATATTGGCTCAAAACATGCTAAAAATCGATATTTTAGGTGACCAAAGTCAATCTGTGTATGCATCTTCTGCACCCGTTTATATCCCAAATTCAACCTCAAAACACCCGAAAATCCGATATTTTTGGGTCCCAGAAGCGATCTGTACATGCCTACTCAGTGCTAGGATGTTTTCAAAATATAGGCTTAAAACATGCTAAAAATCGATATTTTAAGTGTCCAATGTCGATATGTGCATGCATCGTCTGTACCCGTTTATATCTCAAATTCAGGCTCAAAACACCCAAAAATTCGATATTTTTATGTCCCAGAAGCGATCTGTACATGCCTACTCAGTGCTAGAATGTTTTCAAAATATAGGCTCAAAACATGCCAAAAATCGATATTTTAGGTGTCTAAAGTCAATATGTACATGCATCTTCTGTACCCGTTTATATCTCAAATTCAGGCTCCAAACACCCGAAAATTCGATATTTTGGAGTCCCAGAAGCGATCTGTACATGCCTACTCAGATACAACCCAAAACATGCTGAAAATCGATATTTTAGGTGCCCAAAGTCAATATGTGTATGCATCTTCTGCACTCGTTTATATCTCAAATTCAACCACAAAACACACGAAAATTCGATATTTTTGGGTCCCAGAAACGATCTGTACATGCCTACTCAGTGCTAGAATGTTTTCAAAATATAGGCTTAAAACATGCTAAAAATCGATATTTTAAGTGTCCAATGTCGATATGTGCATGCATTGTCTGTTAACGTTTATATCTCAAATTCAGGCTCAAAACACCCAAAAATTCGATATTTTTATTTCCCAGAAGCGATCTGTACATGCCTACTCAGTGCTAGAATGTTTTCAAAATATAGGCTCAAAACATACCAAAAATCGATATTTTAGGTGACCAAAGTCAATCTGTGTATGCATCTTCTGCACCCGTTTATATCCCAAATTCAACCTCAAAACACCCGAAAATCCGATATTTTTGGGTCCCAGAAGCGATCTGTACATGCCTACTCAGTGCTAGGATGATTTCAAAATATAGGCTTAAAACATGCTAAAAATCGATATTTTAAGTGTCCAATGTCTATATGTGCATGCATCGTCTGTACCCGTTTATATCTCAAATTCAGGCTCAAAACACCCAAAAATTCGATATTTTTATGTCCCAGAAGCGATCTGTACATGCCTACTCAGTGCTAGAATGTTTTCAAAATATAGGCTCAAAACATGCCAAAAATCGATATTTTAGGTGTCTAAAGTCAATATGTACATGCATCTTCTGTACCCGTTTATATCTCAAATTCAGGCTCCAAACACCCGAAAATTCGATATTTTGGAGTCCCAGAAGCGATCTGTACATGCCTACTCAGATACAACCCAAAACATGCTGAAAATCGATATTTTAGGTGCCCAAAGTCAATATGTGTATGCATCTTCTGCACTCGTTTATATCTCAAATTCAACCACAAAACACACGAATATTCGATATTTTTGGGTCCCAGAAATGATCTGTACATGCCTACTCAGTGCTAGAATGTTTTCAAAATATAGGCTTAAAACATGCTAAAAATCGATATTTTAAGTGTCCAAAGTCAATATGTGCATGCATCTTCTGTACCCGTTTATATCTCAAATTCAGGCTTAAAACCCCCTAAAATACGATATTTTGGGGTCCCAGAAGTGATCTGTATATATCTACTTTGTGCTAGAATATTTTCAAAATATATGCTCAAAACATGCTAAAAATCGATATTTTAAGTATCCAAAGTCGATATGTGAATGCATCTTCTGTACCCGTTTATATCTCAAATTCAGGCTCCAAACACCCGAATATTCGATATTTTGGGGTCCCAGAAACGATCTGTACATGCCTACTCAGATACAGGCCCAAAACATGTTGAAAATCGATATTTTAGGTGCCCAAAGTCAATATGTGTATGCATCTTCTGCACCCGTTAATATCTCAAATTCAACCACAAAACACCCGAAAGTTCGATATTTTTCGGCCCCAGAAGCGATCTGTACATGCCTACTCAAAGCTAGAATGTTTTCAAAATATAGGCTCAAAACATGCTAAAAATCGATATTTTAAGTGTCCAAAGTCGATATGTGCATGCATCTTCTGTACCCGTTTATATCTCAAATTCAGGCTCAAATCACCCGAAAAATCGGTATTTTTGGGTCCTAGAAGCGATCTGTACTTGCCTACTCCGTGTTAGAGTATTTTCAAAATACAGGCCCAAAACATGCTGAAAATCGATATTTTAGGTGCCCAAAGTCAATAAGTGAATGCATTTTCTGTACCCGATTATATCTCAAATTCAGGCTCGAAACACCCGAAAACTCGATATTTTGGGGTACCAGAAGCGATCTGTACATGCTTACGCAGTGCTAGAATATTTTCAAAATATAGGCCCAAAACATGCTAAAAATCGATATTTTAGGTGCCCAAAGTCGATATTTCAAATTTATCCCCAAAACAACCGGAAATTCGATATTTTGGGGTCCCAGAAGCGATCTGTACATTCCTACTACGTTTTAGAGTATTTTCAAAATACAGGCCCAAAACATGCTGAGAATCGATATTTTAGGTGCCCAAAGTCAATATGTGCAAGCATTTTCTGTACCCGTTTATATCTCAAATTCAGGCTCAAAACACCCGAAAACTCGATATTTTGGGGTCCCAGAAGCTATCTGTACATGCCTACTCAGCGCTAGAATATTTTCAAATTATAGGCCCAAAACATGCTAAAAATCGATATTTTAGGTGCCCAAAGTCGATATCTCAAATTCAGGCCCAAAACACCCGAAAATTCGATATTTTTTGGTCCCAGAAGCGATATGTACATGCCTACTCCTTGTTAGATTATTTCCAAAATACAAGCCCAAAACATACAGAAAATCGATATTTTAGGTTCCCAAAAGTCGATATGTGCATGCATCTTCTGTACCCGTTTATATTTCAAATTCAGGCTCCAAACACCCGAAAATTCGATATTTTTTGGTCCCAGAAGCGATCTGTACATGCCTACTCAGATACAGGCCCAAAACATGCTGAAAATCGATATTTTAGGTGCCCAAAGTCAATATGTGTATGCATCTTCTGCACCCGTTTATATCCCAAATTCAACCTTAAAACACCCGAAAATTCGATATTTTTGGGTCCCAGAAGCGATCTGTACATGCCTACTCAGTGCTAGAATGTTTTCAAAATATAGGCTCAAAACATACTAAAAATCAAAATTTTATGTGTCCATAGTTGATATGTGCATGCATCTTCTGTATCCGTTTATATCTCAAATTCAGGCCCAAAACACCTGAAAATTCGATATTTTGGGGTCCCAGAAGCGATTTGTACATGCCTACTCCGTGTTAGAGTATTTTCAATATACAGGCCCAAAACATACTGAAAATCGATGCCTACTCAGTACTAGAATGTTTTCAAAATATTGGCTCAAAACATGCTAAAAATCGATATTTTAGGTGACCAAAGTCAATCCGTGTATGCATCTTCTGCACCCGTTTATATCCCAAATTCAACCTCAAAACACCCGAAAATCCGATATTTTTCGGTCCCAGAAGCGATCTGTACATGCCTACTCAGTGCTAGAATTTTTTCAAAATATAGGCTCAAAACATGCTAAAAATCGATATTTTAAGTGTCCAAATTCGATATGTGCATGCATCTTCTGTACCCGTTTATATCTCAAATTCAGGCTCAAAACACCCGAAAAATCGGTATTTTTGGGTTCTAGAAGCGATCTGTACTTGCCTACTCCTAGTTAGAATTTTTTCAAGATACAGACCCAAAACATGCTCAAAATCGATATTTTAGGTGCCCAAAAGTCGATATGTGCATGCATCTTCAGTACCTGTTTATATCTCAAATTCAGGCTCAAAACACCCGAAAATTCGATATTTTTGGGTCACAGAAGCGATCTGTACATGCCTACTCCGTTTTAGAGTATTTTCAAATTATAGGCCCAAAACATGCTAAAAATCGATATTTTAGGTGCCCAAAGTCGATATATCAAATTCAGGCCCAAAACACCCGAAAATTCGATATTTTTTGGTCCCAGAAGTGATCTGTACATGCCTACTCCGTGTTAGAGTATTTTCAAAATACAAGCCTAAAACATACAGAAAATTGATATTTTAGGTGCCCAAAAGTCGATATGTGCATGCATCTTCTGTACCCGTTTATATCTCAAATTAAGTCTCCAAACACCCGAAAATTCGTTATTTTTGGGTCCCAGAAGCGATCTGTACATGCCTACTCAGATACAGGCCCAAAACATGCTGAAAATCGATATTTTAGGTGCCCAAAGTCAATATGTGAATGCATCTTCTGCACCCGTTTATATCCCAAATTCAACCTTAAAACACCTGAAAATTCGATATTTTTGGGTCCCAGAAGCGATCTGTACATGCCTACTCAGTGCTAGAATGTTTTCAAAATATAGGCTCAAAACATACTAAAAATCGATATTTTATGTGTCCAAAGTCGATATGTGCATGCATCTTCTGTACCCGTTTATATCTCAAATTCAGGCTCAAAACACCCGAAAATTCGGTATTTTTGGGTCCTAGAAGCGATCTGTACATGCCTACTCCTAGTTAGAATGTTTTCAAGATACAGACCCAAAACATGCTCAAAATCTATATTTTAGGTGCCCAAAAGTCGATATGTGCATGCATCTTCTGTACCCGTTTATATCTCAAATTCAGGCCCAAAACACCTGAAAATTCGATATTTTGGGGTCCCAGAAGCGATTTGTACATGCCTACTCCGTGTTAGAGTATTTTCAATATACAGGCCCAAAACATACTGAAAATCGATGCCTACTCAGTGCTAGAATGTTTTCAAAATATTGGCTCAAAACATGCTAAAAATCGATATTTTAGGTGACCAAAGTCAATCTGTGTATGCATCTTCTGCACCCGTTTATATCCCAAATTCAACCTCAAAACACCCGAAAATCCGATATTTTTGGGTCCCAGAAGCGATCTGTACATGCCTACTCAGTGCTAGGATGTTTTCAAAATATAGGCTTAAAACATGCTAAAAATCGATATTTTAAGTGTCCAATGTCGATATGTGCATCATCGCCTGTACCCGTTTATATCTCAAATTCAGGCTCAAAACACCCAAAAATTCGATATTTTTATGTCCCAGAAGCGATCTGTACATGCCTACTCAGTGCTAGAATGTTTTCAAAATATAGGCTCAAAACATGCCAAAAATCGATATTTTAGGTGTCTAAAGTCAATATGTACATGCATCTTCTGTACCCGTTTATATCTCAAATTCAGGCTCCAAACACCCGAAAATTCGATATTTTGGAGTCCCAGAAGCGATCTGTACATGCCTACTCAGATACAACCCAAAACATGCTGAAAATCGATATTTTAGGTGCCCAAAGTCAATATGTGTATGCATCTTCTGCACTCGTTTATATCTCAAATTCAACCACAAAACACACGAAAATTCGATATTTTTGGGTCCCAGAAACGATCTGTACATGCCTACTCAGTGCTAGAATGTTTTCAAAATATAGGCTTAAAACATGCTAAAAATCGATATTTTAAGTGTCCAATGTCGATATGTGCATGCATTGTCTGTTAACGTTTATATCTCAAATTCAGGCTCAAAACACCCAAAAATTCGATATTTTTATTTCCCAGAAGCGATCTGTACATGCCTACTCAGTGCTAGAATGTTTTCAAAATATAGGCTCAAAACATACCAAAAATCGATATTTTAGGTGACCAAAGTCAATCTGTGTATGCATCTTCTGCACCCGTTTATATCCCAAATTCAACCTCAAAACACCCGAAAATCCGATATTTTTGGGTCCCAGAAGCGATCTGTACATGCCTACTCAGTGCTAGGATGTTTTCAAAATATAGGCTTAAAACATGCTAAAAATCGATATTTTAAGTGTCCAATGTCGATATGTGCATGCATCGTCTGTACCCGTTTATATCTCAAATTCAGGCTCAAAACACCCAAAAATTCGATATTTTTATGTCCCAGAAGCGATCTGTACATGCCTACTCAGTGCTAGAATGTTTTCAAAATATAGGCTCAAAACATGCCAAAAATCGATATTTTAGGTGTCTAAAGTCAATATGTACATGCATCTTCTGTACCCGTTTATATCTCAAATTCAGGCTCCAAACACCCGAAAATTCGATATTTTGGAGTCCCAGAAGCGATCTGTACATGCCTACTCAGATACAACCCAAAACATGCTGAAAATCGATATTTTAGGTGCCCAAAGTCAATATGTGTATGCATCTTCTGCACTCGTTTATATCTCAAATTCAACCACAAAACACACGAAAATTCGATATTTTTGGGTCCCAGAAATGATCTGTACATGCCTACTCAGTGCTAGAATGTTTTCAAAATATAGGCTTAAAACATGCTAAAAATCGATATTTTAAGTGTCCAATGTCGATATGTGCATGCATCGTCTGTTAACGTTTATATCTCAAATTCAGGCTCAAAACACCCAAAAATTCGATATTTTTATTTCCCAGAAGCGATCTGTACATGCCTACTCAGTGCTAGAATGTTTTCAAAATATAGGCTCAAAACATACCAAAAATCGATATTTTAGGTGTCTAAAGTCAATATGTGCATGCATCTTCTGTACCCGTTTATATCTCAAATTCAGGCTCAAAACACCCGAAAATTCGGTATTTTTGGTTAATAGAAGCAATATGTACATGCCTACTCCTAGTTGGAATGTTTTCAAGATACAGACCTAAAACATGCTCAAAATCGATATTTTAGGTGCCCAAAAGTCGATATGTGCATGCATCTTCAGTACCTGTTTATATCACAAATTCAGGCTCACAACATCCGAAAATTCGATATTTTTGGGTCCCAAAAGCGATCTGTGTTAGAGTATTTTCAAACTACAGGCCCAAAACATGCTGAAAATCGATATTTTAGGTGCCCAAAGTCAATATGTAAATGCATTCTCTGTACCCGTTTATATCTCAAATTCAGGCTCAAAACACCCGAAAATTCGATATTTTGGGGTCGCAGAAGCGATCTGTACATGACTACTCTGATACAGGTCCAAAATATGCTGAAAATCGATATTTTAGGTGACCAAAGTCAATCTGTGTATGCATCTTCTGCACCCGTTTATATCCCAAATTCAACCTCAAAACACCCGAAAATCCGATATTTTTGGGTCCCAGAAGCGATCTGTACATGCCTACTCAGTGCTAGAATTTTTTTAAAATATAGGCTTAAAACATGCTAAAAATCGATATTTTAAGTGTCCAGAGTCAATATGTGCATGCATCTTCTATACCCGTTTATATCTCAAATTCAGGCTCAAAACACCGACAATTCGATATTTTGGGGTCCCAGAAGTGATCTGTACATGCCTACTTAGTGCTAGAATATTTTCAAAATATAGGCCCAAAACATGCTAAAAATCGATATTTTAGGTGCCCAAAGTCGATATCTCAAATTCAGGCCCAAAACACCCGAAAATTCGATATTTAGGGGTCCCAGAAGCGAACTTTACATGCCTACTCCGTGTTAGAGTATTTTCAAAATACAGGCTCAAAACATACTTCATGCATGCATCTTCTGTACCCGTTTATATCTCAAATTCAGGCTCAAAACACCCGAAAATTCGACTTAGAGAAAATAAACGTGTTGGTGGGTTAGCCTTATTTGCTCGGGACAAATACCACCCCCTACACCTGATTGTGGATATCCCAGAAGGAATTGAGGTCCTTTGGGTCAAGTTAACACCTCCCTGTCACCCGAGACTCACGGCCTCCATTATCTACTGCCTAATTTACCATCCACCACGTGCACCATCTCAGGCAGTGCTGATGGAACATATTATTAACACATGTGACATCCTCAAAATTAGGTATCCATCAGCAAAATTCGTAATATGTGGCGACTTTAATGAAATTAACACTGAAGAACTTGAAAATGCATTATCCCTCAGCCAAGTTATTGATTTCCCAACCCACAACCAGACTGTCCTAGATGAGATTGTCACCGACCTGTCAAATCAGTACCTCCCACCACAACCTTTGCCACCAGTGGGGAAGAGTACCCACCTCTCCATCCTGTGGACTCCCATCCCCACCACCACCCATCACCAGCCTCCCATCATCAGGAAGTACAGACCTACACCTGACTCATTGATAAGGGGATTTGGACAGTGGCTGGTACATTACCCGTGGGTTGAGGTATTGACTGTCAGTGAAGTTGACATCAAATGGGAGAACTATTCTACCACCATCACTCAAGCATACCATCACTTCTTCCCAGAAAAGTCGACGACAGTTCACCCATCGGATATGCCATGGATTACCACCAGAATAAAAAAGACTCATTAAACAACGTAACAAAGCCTTCTACACCGACAAGGCAAGATTTAACAGTCTTTGCAACAAAGTCATTAGGGAAATCAGGAAAGCCAAACTGAAACACTACCCCACAAAAATACAACATCTCAAGGAATCCAACATCAGTCAGTGGTACAGCAAAATTAAGGATGTGTGTGGGATGCGTAAACACTCACCCTCCCTCCCTTGTACTAACGGACATACCAGTGAGGATACAGCAGGCCGCCTCAATGACCACTTTGCGGCCATATGTCAAAGCTTACCCGAGTTTGACCCATCCCAACTACCTGCCTACCTCCCCTCCCCTCAGCCACCCAGAGTCCAAGAGTATCAGGTCGCCAAGAAACTTTCAGAATTTAAACTTAAACGCTCCACCACTCCCATTGACCTTCCTATTAAATTGTATAAAGAGTTTGCTGTTGAGCTTGCCATCCCCCTTTGCTCTATTATCAACGCATCCATAAGTCAGTTTAAAGTACCCACAGATTGGAAGACAGCTTATGTCACACCAAACCCTAAAGTCAATAATCCCCAATCTTTTGACCAGTTGAGACCCATTGCTATCACTCCCCTCCCCAGTCTTTTGTGTGAAAGTTTTGTTTTTGATTGGGCCTCAGCTAGTATTAAAAAATTCATTGATAACCAACAGTTTGGCAATATAAAGTCATCCTCCACCACACATTGCCTTATTAGCTTACTTGACTTTGTATATAAGAACCTAGAGCAAAGGAAGACCTCAGTAATACTAACTTTCCTTGACTTTAAAAAGGCATTTGACCTAGTGGACCACAATGTAATAATAATTAAGGCACTTGGTATTGGGATGGAGCCAGGCTTGGTGGCGTGGTTGGCAGATTTCCTCAGTGATCGACAGCAGGTGGTAAGATATCAAGGTGCAGTGTCTCTCCCACAAACACTGAAATGTGGTGTGCCTCAAGGGACCAGGATGGGACCTCTGTGCTTCCTAATCCTCATTAATGATGCCCTGACCGACACACACCGGTGGAAGTATGTGGATGACTCCACTGTGGGAGTTGTAGTGGACAACACTGCACCTGACTACCACCTACTACAACAACAACTTGACAACCTACAAGCTTGGACTGAAGCCAACAACGTCAGTATCAACCACAACAAGACAGTGGTGATGCATCTGCACACATCCAACACACCTGTACCACCACCGACAGTCACACTGGCGGGACACCCACTCCAGGTTGTGGAAACAACCAAAATCCTGGGAATTATGCTGGACAGCAAGATGGACTGGAAGAATCATATTACCACCACTACCCAGTCCGCCTCTTACCGTCTGTACATGCTGAGAAGGCTAAAGTCCCTAGGTACACCACAGTGTGAGCTGAGGAGTATATATCATATGTTTATACTCTCCAAGCTCACCTATGCCTCCCCAAGCTGGTTTCCATCCATTAACACCACACAGAAGAAACAGCTTGAACGTGAACAGAAAAGGGCTTGTCGTATAATACTGGGGGCAGACTATACTACCTACAGTGAGGCCCTTATCACCCTTGGCATGGTCTCCCTAGACACAGTACACCACAACATTCTGCGTCGATTTAGCATAGAACTGTTAAGCAACCCGAGACATCGAGATATGCTTCCCCCTTCCCTTCCACCACCACGACAATCGACGAGGCATACCAATATCTTAACACCGATAAGGGCACGCACTGACCGCTATAACAACAGTCCCATACCATCTATGGTCAGAATTATTAACAACAAATAATACTATGTCTAAAATTCATTTCACCATCATAACATCTTTCATTGTTGTATATATAAAACCATCCCCATCAATCATCAACCATATATATAATGTATTGTATATTTTCAGCCTTATGGCTGCAACCTCAATAAACCGCTTATTATTATTATTATTATTATTTTGGGGTCCCAGAAGCGATCTGTACATGCCTACACAGTGTTAGAATATTTTCAAAATATAGGCCCAAAAACATGCTAAAAATCGATATTTTAGGTGCCCAAAGTATATATCTCAAATTCAGGCCCAAAACACCCTAAAATTCTATATTTTGGGGTCTCAGAAGCGATCTGTACATGCCTACACCGTGTTAGAGTATTTTCAATATACAGGCCCAAAACATACTGAAAATCGATCTTTTAGGTGCCCAAAAGTCGATATGCGCATGCATCTTCTGTACGAGTTTATATCTCAAATTCAGGCTCCAAACACCCGAAAATTCGATATTTTGGGGCCCCAGAAGCGATCTGTACATGCCTACTCAGATACAACCCAAAACATGCTGAAAATCGATATTTTAGGTGCCCAAAGTCAATATGTGTATGCATCTTCTGCACTCGTTTATATCTCAAATTCAACCACAAAACACCCGAAAATTCGATATTTTTGGGTCCCAGAAACGATCTGTACATGCCTACTCAGTGCTAGGATGTTTTCAAAATATAGGCTTAAAACATGCTAAAAATCGATATTTTAAGTGTCCAATGTCGATATGTGCATGCATCGTCTGTACCCGTTTATATCTCAAATTCAGGCTCAAAACACCCAAAAATTCGATATTTTTATGTCCCAGAAGCGATCTGTACATGCCTACTCAGTGCTAGAATGTTTTCAAAATATAGGCTCAAAACATGCCAAAAATCGATATTTTAGGTGTCTAAAGTCAATATGTACATGCATCTTCTGTACCCGTTTATATCTCAAATTCAGGCTCAAAACACCCGAAAATTCGGTATTTTTGGGTAATAGAAGCAATATGTACATGCCTACTCCTAGTTGGAATGTTTTCAAGATACAGACCTAAAACATGCTCAAAATCGATATTTTAGGTGCCCAAAAGTCGATATGTTCATGCATCTTCAGTACCTGTATATATCACAAATTCAGGCTCACAACATCCGAAAATTAGATATTTTTGGGTCCCAGAAGCGATCTGTGTTAGAGTATTTTCAAACTACAGGCCCAAAACATGCTGAAAATCGATATTTTAGGTGCCCAAAGTCAATATGTAAATGCATTCTCTGTACCCGTTTATATCTCAAATTCAGGCTCAAAACACCCGAAAATTCGATATTTTGGGGTCGCAGAAACGATTTGTACATGACTACTCTGATACAGGCCCAAAACATGCTGAAAATCGATATTTTAGGTGCCAAAGTCAATATGTGTATGCATCTTCTGCACCCGTTTATATCCCAAATTCAACCTCAAAACACCCGAACATTCGATATTTTGGGGTCCCAGAAGCTATCTGTACATGCCTACTCAGTGCTAGAATGTTTTCAAAATAAAGGCTCAAAACATGCTGAAAATCGATATTTTAGGTGACCAAAGTCAATATGTATATGCATCTTCTGCACCCGTTTATATCCCAAATTCAACCTCAAAACACCCGAAAATCCGATGTTTTTGGGTCTCAGAAGCGATCTGTACATGCCTACTCAGTGCTAGAATGTTTTCAAAATATAGGCTCAAAACATGCTAAAAATCGATATTTTAAGTGTCCAAAGTAGATATGTGCATGCATCTTCTATACCCGTTTATATCTCAAATTCAGGCTGAAAACACCCGAAAATTCGATATTTTGGGGTTCCAGAAGTGATCTGTACATGCCTACTTAGTGCTAGAATATTTTCAAAATATAGGCCCAAAACATGCTAAAAATCGATATTTTAGGTGCCCAAAGTCAATATGTAAATGCATTCTCTGTACCCGTTTATATCTCAAATTCAGGCTCAAAACACCCGAAAATTCTATATTTTGGGGTCGCAGAAGCGATTTGTACATGACTACTCTGATACAGGCCCAAAACATGCTGAAAATCGATCTTTTAGGTGCCAAAGTCAATATGTGTATGCATCTTCTGCACCCGTTTATATCCCAAATTCAACCTCAAAACACCCGAACATTCGATATTTTGGGGTCCCAGAAGCTATCTGTACATGCCTACTCAGTGCTAGAATGTTTTCAAAATATAGGCTCAAAACATGCTAAAAATCGATATTTTAGGTGACCAAAGTCAATATGTATATGCATCTTCTGCACCCGTTTATATCCCAAATTCAACCTCAAAACACCCGAAAATCCGATGTTTTTGGGTCCCAGAAGCGATCTGTACATGCCTACTCAGTGCTAGAATGTTTTCAAAATATAGGCTCAAAACATGCTAAAACTCGATATTTTAAGTGTCCAAAGTAGATATGTGCATGCATCTTCTATACCCGTTTATATCTCAAATTCAGGCTGAAAACACCCGAAAATTCGATATTTTGGGGTCCCAGAAGTGATCTGTACATGCCTACTTAGTGCTAGAATATTTTCAAAATATAGGCCCAAAACATGCTAAAAATCGATATTTTAGGTGCCCAAAGTCGATATTTCAAATTCAGGCCTCAAACACCCGAAAATTCGATATTTTGGGGTCCCAGAAGCGAACTGTACATGCCTACTCCGTGTTAGAGTATTTTCAAAATACAGGCCCAAAACATACTGAAAATCGATCTTTTAGGTGCCCAAAAGTCGATATGTGCATGCATCTTCTGTACCCGTTTATATCTCAAATTAAGGCTCTAAACACTCGAAAATTCGATATTTTTGGGTTCCAAAAGCGATCTGTACATGCCTAATCAGAAACAGGCCCAAAACATGCTGAAAATCGATATTTTAGGTGCCCAAAGTAAATATGTGTATGCATCTTCTGCACTCGTTTATATCTCAAATTCAACCTCAAAACACCCATAAATTCGATATTTTTGGGTCCCAGAAGCGATCTGTACATGCCTACTCAGTGCTACAATGTTTTCAAAATATAGGCTCAAAACATGCCAAAAATCGATATTTTAAGTGTCCAAAGTCGATATGTGCATGCATATTCTGTACCCGTTTATATCTCAAATTCAGGCTCAAAAACACCCGAAAAATCGATATTTTGGGGTCCCAGAAGTGATCTGTACATGCCTACTTAGTGCTAGAATATTTTCAAAATATAGGCCCAAAACATGTTAAAAATCGATATTTTAGGTGCCCAAAGTCGATATCTCAAATTCAGGCCCAAAACTCACGAAAATTCGATATTTTGGGGTCCCAGAAGCGATCTGTACTTGCCTACTCCGTGTTAAAGTATATTAAAAATACAGGCCCAAAGCATTCTGAAAATCGATATTTTTAGGTGACCAAAGTCAATATGTGTATGCATCTTCTGCACCCGTTTATATCCCAAATTCAACCTCAAAACACCCGAAAATTCGATATTTTTGGGTCCCAGAAGCGATCTGTACATGCCTACTCAGTGCTAGAATGTTTTCAAAATATAGGCTCAAAACATGCTAAAAATCGATATTTTAGGTGACCAAAGTCAATATGTGCATGCATCTTCTATACCCGTTTATATCTCAAATTCAGGCTGAAAACACCCGAAAATTCGATATTTTGGGGTCCCAGAAGTGATCTGTACATGCCTAGTTAGTGCTAGAATATTTTCAAAATATAGGCCCAAAACATGCTAAAAATCGATATTTTAGGTGCCCAAAGTCGACATTTCAAATTCAGGCCCCAAACACCCGAAAATTCGATATTTTGGGGTCCCAGAAGCGAACTGTACATGCCTACTCCGTGTTAGAGTATTTTCAAAATACAGGCCCAAAACATACTGAAAATCGATCTTTTAGGTGCCCAAAAGTCGATATGTGCATGCATCTTCTGTACCCGTTTATATCTCAAATTCAGGCTCCAAACACCCGAAAATTCGATATTTTTGGGTTCCAAAAGCGATCTGTACATGCCTAATCAGATACAGGCCCAAAACATGCTGAAAATCGATATTTTAGGTGCCCAAAGTAAATATGTGTATGCATCTTCTGCACTCGTTTATATCTCAAATTCAACCTCAAAACACCCATAAATTCGATATTTTTGGGTCCCAGAAGCGATCTGTACATGCCTACTCAGTGCTACAATGTTTTCAAAATATAGGCTCAAAACATGCCAAAAATCGATATTTTAAGTGTCCAAAGTCGATATGTGCATGCATATTCTGTACCCGTTTATATCTCAAATTCAGGCTCAAAAACACCCGAAAAATCGATATTTTGGGGTCCCATAAGTGATCTGTACATGCCTACTTAGTGCTAGAATATTTTCAAAATATAGGCCCAAAACATGCTAAAAATCGATATTTTAGGTGCCCAAAGTCGATATCTCAAATTCAGGCCCAAAACTCAAGAAAATTCGATATTTTGGGATCCCAGAAGCGATCTGTACTTGCCTACTCCGTGTTAAAGTATATTAAAAATACAGGCCCAAAGCATTCTGAAAATCGATATTATTAGGTGACCAAAGTCAATATGTGTATGCATCTTCTGCACAAGTTTATATCCCAAATTCAACCTCAAAACACCCGAAAATTCTATATCTTTGGGTCCCAGAAGCGATCTGTACATGCCTACTCAGTGCTAGAATGTTTTCAAAATATAGGCTCAAAACATGCTAAAAATCGATATTTTAGGTGACCAAAGTCAATATGTGCATGCATCTTCTATACCCGTTTATATCTCAAATTCAGGCTGAAAACACCCGAAAATTCGATATTTTGGGGTCCCAGAAGTGATCTGTACATGCCTACTTAGTGCTAGAATATTTTCAAAATATAGGCCCAAAACATGCTAAAAATCGATATTTTAGGTGCCCAAAGTCGATATTTCAAATTCAGGCCCCAAACACCTGAAAATTCGATATTTTGGGGTCCCAGAAGCGAACTGTACATGCCTACTCCGTGTTAGAGTATTTTCAAAATACAGGCCAAAAACATACTGAAAATCGATCTTTTAGGTGCCCAAAAGTCGATATGTGCATGCATCTTCTGTACCCGTTTATATCTCAAATTCAGGCTCCAAACACCCGAAAATTCGATATTTTGGGGTTCCAAAAGCGATCTGTACATGCCTAATCAGATACAGGCCCAAAACATGCTGAAAATCGATATTTTAGGTGCCCAAAGTAAATATGTGTATGCATCTTCTTCACTCGTTTATATCTCAAATTCAACCTCAAAACACCCATAAATTCGATATTTTTGGGTCCCAGAAGCGATCTGTACGTAAATGCTTACTCAGTGCTAGAATGTTTTCAAAATATCGGCACAAAACATGCTAAAAATCGATATTATAAGTGTCCAAAGTCGATATGTGCATGCATATTCAGTACCCGTTTATATCTCAAATTCAGGCTCAAAACACTCGAGAAATCGATATTTTGGGGTCCCAGAAGTGATCTGTACATGCCTACTTAGTGCTAGAATATTCTCAAAATATAGGCCCAAAACATGCTAAAAATCGATATATAAAGTGCCCAAAGTCAATATCTCAAATTCAGGCCCAAAACACACGAAAATTCGATATTTTGGGGTCCCAGAAGCAAACTGTACATGCGTACTCCGTGTTAGAGTATTTTCAATATACAGGCCCAAAACATACAGAAAATCGATATTTTAGGTACCCAAAAGTCGATATGTGCATGCATCATCTGTACCCGTTTATGTCTCAAATTCAGGCTCCAAACACCCGAAAATTCGATATTTTGGGGTCCCAGAAGAGATCTGTGTTAGAGTATTTTCAAACTACAGGCCCAAAACATGCTGAATATCGATATTTTAGGTGCCCAAAGTCAATATGTGCATGCATTTTCTGTACCCGTTTATATCTCAAATTCAGGCTCAAAACTAACGAAAATTCGATATTTTGGGGTCCAAGAAGCGATCTGTACATGCCTACTCCGTGCTAGAATATTTTCAAAATATAGGCCCAAAACATGCTAAAAATCGATATTTTAGGTGCCCAAAGTCGATATCTCAAATTCAGGACCAAAACACCCGAAAATCGATATTTTGGGGTCCCAGAAGCGATCTGTACATGCCTACTCAGATACAAGCTCAAAACATGCTGAAAATCGATATTTTAGGTGCCCAAAGTCAATATGTGTATGCATCTTCTGCACTCGTTTATATCTCAAATTCAACCTCAAAACACCCGAGAATTCGGTATTTTTGGGTCCTAGAAGCACTCTGTACATGCCTACTCCTAGCTGTACATGCCTACTCCGTGTTAGAGTATTTTCAAAATACAGGCCCAAAACATACTGAAAATCGATCTTTTAGGTGCCCAAAAGTCGATATGTGCATGCATCTTCTGTACCCGTTTATATCTCAAATTCAGGCTCCAAACACCCGAAAATTCGATATTTTTGGGTTCCAAAAGCGATCTGTACATGCCTAATCAGATACAGGCCCAAAACATGCTGAAAATCGATATTTTAGGTGCCCAAAGTAAATATGTGTATGCATCTTCTGCACTCGTTTATATCTCAAATTCAACCTCAAAACACCCATAAATTCGATATTTTTGGGTCCCAGAAGCGATCTGTACATGCCTACTCAGTGCTACAATGTTTTCAAAATATAGGCTCAAAACATGCCAAAAATCGATATTTTAAGTGTCCAAAGTCGATATGTGCATGCATATTCTGTACCCGTTTATATCTCAAATTCAGGCTCAAAAACACCCGAAAAATCGATATTTTGGGGTCCCAGAAGTGATCTGTACATGCCTACTTAGTGCTAGAATATTTTCAAAATATAGGCCCAAAACATGCTAAAAATCGATATTTTAGGTGCCCAAAGTCGATATCTCAAATTCAGGCCCAAAACTCACGAAAATTCGATATTTTGGGATCCCAGAAGCGATCTGTACTTGCCTACTCCGTGTTAAAGTATATTAAAAATACAGGCCCAAAGCATTCTGAAAATCGATATTATTAGGTGACCAAAGTCAATATGTGTATGCATCTTCTGCACCCGTTTATATCCCAAATTCAACCTCAAAACACCCGAAAATTCTATATCTTTGGGTCCCAGAAGCGATCTGTACATGCCTACTCAGTGCTAGAATGTTTTCAAAATATAGGCTCAAAACATGCTAAAAATCGATATTTTAGGTGACCAAAGTCAATATGTGCATGCATCTTCTATACCCGTTTATATCTCAAATTCAGGCTGAAAACACCCGAAAATTCGATATTTTGGGGTCCCAGAAGTGATCTGTACATGCCTACTTAGTGCTAGAATATTTTCAAAATATAGGCCCAAAACATGCTAAAAATCGATATTTTAGGTGCCCAAAGTCGATATTTCAAATTCAGGCCCCAAACACCTGAAAATTCGATATTTTGGGGTCCCAGAAGCGAACTGTACATGCCTACTCCGTGTTAGAGTATTTTCAAAATACAGGCCCAAAACATACTGAAAATCGATCTTTTAGGTGCCCAAAAGTCGATATGTGCATGCATCTTCTGTACCCGTTTATATCTCAAATTCAGGCTCCAAACACCCGAAAATTCGATATTTTGGGGTTCCAAAAGCGATCTGTACATGCCTAATCAGATACAGGCCCAAAACATGCTGAAAATCGATATTTTAGGTGCCCAAAGTAAATATGTGTATGCATCTTCTTCACTCGTTTATATCTCAAATTCAACCTCAAAACACCCATAAATTCGATATTTTTGGGTCCCAGAAGCGATCTGTACGTAAATGCTTACTCAGTGCTAGAATGTTTTCAAAATATCGGCACAAAACATGCTAAAAATCGATATTATAAGTGTCCAAAGTCGATATGTGCATGCATATTCAGTACCCGTTTATATCTCAAATTCAGGCTCAAAACACTCGAGAAATCGATATTTTGGGGTCCCAGAAGTGATCTGTACATGCCTACTTAGTGCTAGAATATTCTCAAAATATAGGCCCAAAACATGCTAAAAATCGATATATAAAGTGCCCAAAGTCAATATCTCAAATTCAGGCCCAAAACACACGAAAATTCGATATTTTGGGGTCCCAGAAGCAAACTGTACATGCGTACTCCGTGTTAGAGTATTTTCAATATACAGGCCCAAAACATACAGAAAATCGATATTTTAGGTACCCAAAAGTCGATATGTGCATGCATCATCTGTACCCGTTTATGTCTCAAATTCAGGCTCCAAACACCCGAAAATTCGATATTTTGGGGTCCCAGAAGAGATCTGTGTTAGAGTATTTTCAAACTACAGGCCCAAAACATGCTGAATATCGATATTTTAGGTGCCCAAAGTCAATATGTGCATGCATTTTCTGTACCCGTTTATATCTCAAATTCAGGCTCAAAACTAACGAAAATTCGATATTTTGGGGTCCAAGAAGCGATCTGTACATGCCTACTCCGTGCTAGAATATTTTCAAAATATAGGCCCAAAACATGCTAAAAATCGATATTTTAGGTGCCCAAAGTCGATATCTCAAATTCAGGACCAAAACACCCGAAAATCGATATTTTGGGGTCCCAGAAGCGATCTGTACATGCCTACTCAGATACAAGCTCAAAACATGCTGAAAATCGATATTTTAGGTGCCCAAAGTCAATATGTGTATGCATCTTCTGCACTCGTTTATATCTCAAATTCAACCTCAAAACACCCGAAAATTCGGTATTTTTGGGTCCTAGAAGCACTCTGTACATGCCTACTCCTAGGTGTACATGCCTACTCCGTGTTAGAGTATTTTCAAAATACAGGCCCAAAACATACTGAAAATCGATCTTTTAGGTGCCCAAAAGTCGATATGTGCATGCATCTTCTGTACCCGTTTATATCTCAAATTCAGGCTCCAAACACCCGAAAATTCGATATTTTTGGGTTCCAAAAGCGATCTGTACATGCCTAATCAGATACAGGCACAAAACATGCTGAAAATCGATATTTTAGGTGCCCAAAGTAAATATGTGTATGCATCTTCTGCACTCGTTTATATCTCAAATTCAACCTCAAAACACCCATAAATTCGATATTTTTGGGTCCCAGAAGCGATCTGTACATGCCTACTCAGTGCTACAATGTTTTCAAAATATAGGCTCAAAACATGCCAAAAATCGATATTTTAAGTGTCCAAAGTCGATATGTGCATGCATATTCTGTACCCGTTTATATCTCAAATTCAGGCTCAAAAACACCCGAAAAATCGATATTTTGGGGTCCCAGAAGTGATCTGTACATGCCTACTTAGTGCTAGAATATTTTCAAAATATAGGCCCAAAACATGCTAAAAATCGATATTTTAGGTGCCCAAAGTCGATATCTCAAATTCAGGCCCAAAACTCACGAAAATTCGATATTTTGGGATCCCAGAAGCGATCTGTACTTGCCTACTCCGTGTTAAAGTATATTAAAAATACAGGCCCAAAGCATTCTGAAAATCGATATTATTAGGTGACCAAAGTCAATATGTGTATGCATCTTCTGCACCCGTTTATATCCCAAATTCAACCTCAAAACACCCGAAAATTCTATATCTTTGGGTCCCAGAAGCGATCTGTACATGCCTACTCAGTGCTAGAATGTTTTCAAAATATAGGCTCAAAACATGCTAAAAATCGATATTTTAGGTGACCAAAGTCAATATGTGCATGCATCTTCTATACCCGTTTATATCTCAAATTCAGGCTGAAAACACCCGAAAATTCGATATTTTGGGGTCCCAGAAGTGATCTGTACATGCCTACTTAGTGCTAGAATATTTTCAAAATATAGGCCCAAAACATGCTAAAAATCGATATTTTAGGTGCCCAAAGTCGATATTTCAAATTCAGGCCCCAAACACCTGAAAATTCGATATTTTGGGGTCCCAGAAGCGAACTGTACATGCCTACTCCGTGTTAGAGTATTTTCAAAATACAGGCCCAAAACATACTGAAAATCGATCTTTTAGGTGCCCAAAAGTCGATATGTGCATGCATCTTCTGTACCCGTTTATATCTCAAATTCAGGCTCCAAACACCCGAAAATTCGATATTTTGGGGTTCCAAAAGCGATCTGTACATGCCTAATCAGATACAGGCCCAAAACATGCTGAAAATCGATATTTTAGGTGCCCAAAGTAAATATGTGTATGCATCTTCTTCACTCGTTTATATCTCAAATTCAACCTCAAAACACCCATAAATTCGATATTTTTGGGTCCCAGAAGCGATCTGTACGTAAATGCTTACTCAGTGCTAGAATGTTTTCAAAATATCGGCACAAAACATGCTAAAAATCGATATTATAAGTGTCCAAAGTCGATATGTGCATGCATATTCAGTACCCGTTTATATCTCAAATTCAGGCTCAAAACACTCGAGAAATCGATATTTTGGGGTCCCAGAAGTGATCTGTACATGCCTACTTAGTGCTAGAATATTCTCAAAATATAGGCCCAAAACATGCTAAAAATCGATATATAAAGTGCCCAAAGTCAATATCTCAAATTCAGGCCCAAAACACACGAAAATTCGATATTTTGGGGTCCCAGAAACAAACTGTACATGCGTACTCCGTGTTAGAGTATTTTCAATATACAGGCCCAAAACATACAGAAAATCGATATTTTAGGTACCCAAAAGTCGATATGTGCATGCATCATCTGTACCCGTTTATGTCTCAAATTCAGGCTCCAAACACCCGAAAATTCGATATTTTGGGGTCCCAGAAGAGATCTGTACATGCTTACTCCGTGTTAGAGTATTTTCAAACTACAGGCCCAAAACATGCTGAATATCGATATTTTAGGTGCCCAAAGTCAATATGTGCATGCATTTTCTGTACCCGTTTATATCTCAAATTCAGGCTCAAAACTAACGATAATTCGATATTTTGGGGTCCAAGAAGCGATCTGTACATGCCTACTCCGTGCTAGAATATTTTCAAAATATAGGCCCAAAACATGCTAAAAATCGATATTTTAGGTGCCCAAAGTCGATATCTCAAATTCAGGACCAAAACACCCGAAAATCGATATTTTGGGGTCCCAGAAGCGATCTGTACATGCCTACTCAGATACAAGCTCAAAACATGCTGAAAATCGATATTTTAGGTGCCCAAAGTCAATATGTGTATGCATCTTCTGCAGTCGTTTATATCTCAAATTCAACCTCAAAACACCCGAAAATTCGGTATTTTTGGGTCCTAGAAGCACTCTGTACATGCCTACTCCTAGCTGTACATGCCTACTCCGTGTTAGAGTATTTTCAAAATACAGGCCCAAAACATACTGAAAATCGATCTTTTAGGTGCCCAAAAGTCGATATGTGCATGCATCTTCTGTACCCGTTTATATCTCAAATTCAGGCTCCAAACACCCGAAAATTCGATATTTTTGGGTTCCAAAAGCGATCTGTACATGCCTAATCAGATACAGGCCCAAAACATGCTGAAAATCGATCTTTTAGGTGCCCAAAGTAAATATGTGTATGCATCTTCTGCACTCGTTTATATCTCAAATTCAACCTCAAAACACCCATAAATTCGATATTTTTGGGTCCCAGAAGCGATCTGTACATGCCTACTCAGTGCTACAATGTTTTCAAAATATAGGCTCAAAACATGCCAAAAACCGATATTTTAAGTGTCCAAAGTCGATATGTGCATGCATATTCTGTACCCGTTTATATCTCAAATTCAGGCTCAAAAACACCCGAAAAATCGATATTTTGGGGTCCCAGAAGTGATCTGTACATGCCTACTTAGTGCTAGAATATTTTCAAAATATAGGCCCAAAACATGCTAAAAATCGATATTTTAGGTGCCCAAAGTCGATATCTCAAATTCAGGCCCAAAACTTACGAAAATTCGATATTTTGGGATCCCAGAAGCGATCTGTACTTGCCTACTCCGTGTTAAAGTATATTAAAAATACAGGCCCAAAGCATTCTGAAAATCGATATTTTTAGGTGACCAAAGTCAATATGTGTATGCATCTTCTGCACCCGTTTATATCCCAAATTCAACCTCAAAACACCCGAAAATTCTATATCTTTGGGTCCCAGAAGCGATCTGTACATGCCTACTCAGTGCTAGAATGTTTTCAAAATATAGGCTCAAAACATGCTAAAAATCGATATTTTAGGTGACCAAAGTCAATATGTGCATGCATCTTCTATACCCGTTTATATCTCAAATTCAGGCTGAAAACACCCGAAAATTCGATATTTTGGGGTCCCAGAAGTGATCTGTACATGCCTACTTAGTGCTAGAATATTTTCAAAATATAGGCCCAAAACATGCTAAAAATCGATATTTTAGGTGCCCAAAGTCGATATTTCAAATTCAGGCCCCAAACACCTGAAAATTCGATATTTTGGGGTCCCAGAAGCGAACTGTACATGCCTACTCCGTGTTAGAGTATTTTCAAAATACAGGCCCAAAACATACTGAAAATCGATCTTTTAGGTGCCCAAAAGTCGATATGTGCATGCATCTTCTGTACCCGTTTATATCTCAAATTCAGGCTCCAAACACCCGAAAATTCGATATTTTGGGGTTCCAAAAGCGATCTGTACATGCCTAATAAGATACAGGCCCAAAACATGCTGAAAATCGATATTTTAGGTGCCCAAAGTAAATATGTGTATGCATCTTCTTCACTCGTTTATATCTCAAATTCAACCTCAAAACACCCATAAATTCGATATTTTTGGGTCCCAGAAGCGATCTGTACGTAAATGCTTACTCAGTGCTAGAATGTTTTCAAAATATCGGCACAAAACATGCTAAAAATCGATATTATAAGTGTCCAAAGTCGATATGTGCATGCATATTCAGTACCCGTTTATATCTCAAATTCAGGCTCAAAACACTCGAGAAATCGATATTTTGGGGTCCCAGAAGTGATCTGTACATGCCTACTTAGTGCTAGAATATTCTCAAAATATAGGCCCAAAACATGCTAAAAATCGATATATAAAGTGCCCAAAGTCAATATCTCAAATTCAGGCCCAAAACACACGAAAATTCGATATTTTGGGGTCCCAGAAGCAAACTGTACATGCGTACTCCGTGTTAGAGTATTTTCAATATACAGGCCCAAAACATACAGAAAATCGATATTTTAGGTGCCCAAAAGTCGATATGTGCATGCATCATCTGTACCCGTTTATGTCTCAAATTCAGGCTCCAAACACCCGAAAATTCGATATTTTGTGGTCCCAGAAGAGATCTGTACATGCTTACTCCGTGTTAGAGTATTTTCAAACTACAGGCCCAAAACATGCTGAATATCGATATTTTAGGTGCCCAAAGTCAATATGTGCATGCATTTTCTGTACCCGTTTATATCTCAAATTCAGGCTCAAAACTAACGAAAATTCGATATTTTGGGGTCCAAGAAGCGATCTGTACATGCCTACTCCGTGCTAGAATATTTTCAAAATATAGGCCCAAAACATGCTAAAAATCGATATTTTAGGTGCCCAAAGTCGATATCTCAAATTCAGGACCAAAACACCCGAAAATCGATATTTTGGGGTCCCAGAAGCGATCTGTACATGCCTACTCAGATACAAGCTCAAAACATGCTGAAAATCGATATTTTAGGTGCCCAAAGTCAATATGTGTATGCATCTTCTGCACTCGTTTATATCTCAAATTCAACCTCAAAACACCCGAAAATTCGGTATTTTTGGGTCCTAGAAGCACTCTGTACATGCCTACTCCTAGCTGTACATGCCTACTCCGTGTTAGAGTATTTTCAAAATACAGGCCCAAAACATACTGAAAATCGATCTTTTAGGTGCCCAAAAGTCGATATGTGCATGCATCTTCTGTACCCGTTTATATCTGAAATTCAGTCTTAAAACACCCGAAAATTCGGTATTTTTGGGTCCTGGAAGCGATCTGTACATGCCTACTCCTAGTTAGAATATTTTCAAGTTACAGACCCAAAACATGCTTAAAATCGATATTTTCGGTGCCCAAAAGTCGATATGTGCCTGCATCTTCAGTACCCGTTTATATCTTAAATTCAGGCTCAAAACACCCGAAAATTCGATATTTTGGGGTCCCATAAGTGATCTGTACATGCCTACTCATTGCTAGAATATTTTTAAAATATTTAGTCACAAAACATGCTAAAAATCGATATTTTAGGTGCCCAAAGTAGATATTTCAAATTCAACCTCAAAACACCCATAAATTCGTTATTTTTGGGTCCCAGAAGCGATCTGTACATGCCTACTCAGTGCTAGAATGTTTTCAAAATATAGGCTCAAAACATGCTAAAAATCGATATTTTAGGTGACCAAAGTCAATATGTGCATGCATCTTCTATACCCGTTTATATCTCAAATTCAGGCTGAAAACACCCGAAAATTCGATATTTTGGGGTCCCAGAAGTGATCTGTACATGCCTACTTAGTGCTAGAATATTTTCAAAATATAGGCCCAAAACATGCTAAAAATCGATATTTTAGTTGCCCAAAGTCGATATTTCAAATTCAGGCCCCAAACACCTGAAAATTCGATATTTTGGGGTCCCAGAAGCAAACTGTACATGCCTACTCCGTGTTAGAGTATTTTCAAAATACAGGCCCAAAACATACTGAAAATCGATATTTTAGGGGCCCAAAATTCGATATGTGCATGCATCTTCTGTACCCGTTTATATCTCAAATTCAGGCTCCAAACACCCGAAAATTCGATATTTTGGGGTTCCAAAAGCGATCTGTACATGCCTAATCAGATACAGGCCCAAAACATGCTGAAAATCGATATTTTAGGTGCCCAAAGTAAATATGTGTATGCATCTCCTGCACTCGTTTATATTTCAAATTCAACCTCAAAACACCCATAAATTCGATATTTTTGGGTCCCAGAAGCGATCTGTACATGCCTACTCAGTGCTAGAATGTTTTCAAAATATAGGCTCAAAACATGCCAAAAATCGATATTTTAAGTGTCCAAAGTCGATATGTGCATGCATCTTCTGTACCCGTTTATATCTCAAATTCAGTCTCGAAACACCCGAAAATTCGGTATTTTTGGGTAATAGAAGCGATATGTACATGCCTACTCCTAGTTAGAATGTTTTCAAGATACAGACCTAAAACATGCTCAAAATCGATATTTTAGGTGCCCAAAAGTCGATATGTGAATGCATCTTCAGTACCTTTTTATATCTCAAATTCAGGCTCACAACATCCGAAAATTCGATATTTTTGGGTCCCAGAAGCGATCTGTACATGCCTACTCTGTGTTAAAGTATTTTCAAACTACAGGCTCAAAACATGCTGAAAATCGATATTTTAGGTGCAAAAGTCAATATGTTTATGAATTCTCTGTACCCGTTTATATCTCAAATTCAGGCTCAATACACCCGAAAATTCGATATTTTGGGGTCCCAGAAGCGATCTGTACGTAAATGCTTACTCAGTGCTAGAATGTTTTCAAAATATCGGCACAAAACATGCTAAAAATCGATATTATAAGTGTCCAAAGTCGATATGTGCATGCATATTCAGTACCTGTTTATATATCAAATTCAGGCTCAAAACACTCGAGAAATCGATATTTTGGGGTCCCAGAAGTGATCTGTACATGCCTACTTAGTGCTAGAATATTCTCAAAATATAGGCCCAAAACATGCTAAAAATCGATATATAAAGTGCCCAAAGTCAATATCTCAAATTCAGGCCCAAAACACACGAAAATTCGATATTTTGGGGTCCCAGAAGCAAACTGTACATGCGTACTCCGGGTTAGAGTATTTTCAATATACAGGCCCAAAACATACAGAAAATCGATATTTTAGGTGCCCAAAAGTCGATATGTGCATGCATCATCTGTACCCGTTTATGTCTCAAATTCAGGCTCCAAACACCCGAAAATTCGATATTTTGGGGTCCCAGAAGAGATCTGTACATGCTTACTCCTAGTTAGAATGCTCAAAATCGATATTTTAGGTGCCGAAAAGTCAATATGTGTATGCATCTTCAGTACCTGTTTATATTTCAAATTCAGGCTCAAAACATCCGAAAATTCGATATTTTTGTGCCCAAGAAGCGATCTGTACATGCCTACTCCGTGTTAGAGTATTTTCAAACTACAGGCCCAAAACATGCTGAATATCGATATTTTAGGTGCCCAAAGTCAATATGTGCATGCATTTTCTGTACCCGTTTATATCTCAAATTCAGGCTCAAAACTAACGAAAATTCGATATTTTGGGATCCAAGAAGCGATCTGTACATGCCTACTCCGTGCTAGAATATTTTCAAAATATAGGCCCAAAACATGCTAAAAATCGATATTTTAGGTGCCCAAAGTCGATATCTCAAATTCAGGCCCAAAACACCCGAAAATCGATATTTTGGGGTCCCAGAAGCGATCTGTACATGCCTACTCAGATACAAGCTCAAAACATGCTGAAAATCGATATTTTAGGTGCCCAAAGTCAATATGTGTATGCATCTTCTGCACTCGTTTATATCTCAAATTCAACCTCAAAACACCCGAAAATTCGGTATTTTTGGGTCCTAGAAGCACTCTGTACATGCCTACTCCTAGCTATACATGCCTACTCCGTGTTAGAGTATTTTCAAAATACAGGCCCAAAACATACAGAAAATCGATCTTTTAGGTGCCCAAAAGTCGATATGTGCATGCATCTTCTGTACCCGTTTATATCTCAAATTCAGGATTAAAACACCCGAAAATTCGGTATTTTTGGGTCCTGGAAGCGATCTGTACATGCCTACTCCTAGTTAGAATATTTTCAAGTTACAGACCCAAAACATGCTTAAAATCGATATTTTCGGTGCCCAAAAGTCGATATGTGCCTGCATCTTCAGTACCCGTTTATATCTTAAATTCAGGCTCAAAACACCCGAAAATTCGATATTTTGGGGTCCCATAAGTGATCTGTACATACCTACTCATTGCTAGAATATTTTCAAAATATTTAGGCACAAAACATACTAAAAATCGATATTTTAGGTGCCCAAAGTAGATATTTCAAATTCAGGCCCAAAACACCCGAAAATTCGATATTTTGGGGTCCCAGAAGCGAACTGTACATGCCTACTCCGTGTTAGAGTATTTTCAAAATACAGGCCAAAAACATACTGAAAATCGATCTTTTAGGTGCCCAAAAGTCGATATGTGCATGCATCTTCTGTACCCGTTTATATCTCAAATTCAGGCTCCAAACACTTGAAAATTCGATATTTTGGGGTTCCAAAATCGATCTGTACATGCCTAATCAGATACAGGCCCAAAACATGCTGAAAATCGATATTTTAGGTGCCCTAAGTAAATATGTGTATGCATCTTCTGCACTCGTTTAAATCTCAAATTCAACCTCAAAACACCCATAAATTCGATATTTTTGGGTCCCAGAAGCGATCTGTACATGCCTACTCAGTGCTTGAATGTTTTCAAAATATAGGCTCAAAACATGCCAAAAATCGATATTTTAAGTGTCCAAAGTCGATATGTGCATGCATCTTCTGTACCCGTTTATATCTCAAATTCAGGCTCGAAACACCCGAAAATTCGGTATTTTTGGGTAATAGAAGCGATATGTACATGCCTACTCCTAGTTAGAATGTTTTCAAGATACAGACCTAAAACATGCTCAAAATCGATATTTTAGGTGCCCAAAAGTCGATATGTGAATGCATATTCAGTACCCGTTTATATCTCAAATTCAGGCTCAAAACACTCGAGAAATCGATATTTTGGGGTCCCAGAAGTGATCTGTACTTGCCTACTCCGTGTTAGAGTATTTTCAAAATACAGGCCCAAAACATACTGAAAATCGATCTTTTAGGTGCCCAAAAGTCGATATGTGCATGCATCTTCTGTACCCGTTTATATCTCTAATTCAGACCCAAAAAACACCCGAAAATTCGATATTTTGGGGTCCCAGAAGCGATCTGTACATGCCTACTCCGTGTTAGAGTATTTTCAAAATACAGGCCCAAAACATACTGAAAATCGATCTTTTAGGTGCCCAAAAGTCGATATGTGCATGCATCTTCTGTACCCGTTTATATCTCAAATTTATGCTCAAAACACCCGAAAATTCGATATTTTGGGGTCCCATAAGTGATCTGTACATGCCTACTCATTGCTAGAATATTTTCAAAAAATTTAGGCACAAAACATGCTAAAAATCGATATTTTAGGTGCCCAAAGTAGATATTTCAAATTCAGGTCCAAAACACCCGAAAATTCGATATTTTGGGGTTCCAGAAGCGAACTGTACATGCGTACTCCGTGTTAGAGTATTTTCAAAATACAGGCCCAAAACATACTGAAAATCAATCTCTTAGGTGCCAAAAAGTCTATATGTGCATGCATCTTCTATACCCGTTTATATCTCAAATTCAGGCTCAAAACACCCGAAAATTCGGTATTTTTGGGTAATAGAAGCGATCTGTACATGCTTACTCCTAGTTAGAATGTTTTCAAGATACAGAGCCAAAAACATGCTCAAAATCGATATTTTAGGTGCCCAAAAGTCAATATGTGTATGCATCTTCAGTACCTGTTTATATTTCAAATTCAGGCTCAAAACATCCGAAAATTCGATATTTTTGTGCCCAAGAAGCGATCTGTACATGCCTACTCCGTGTTAGAGTATTTTCAAACTACAGGCCCAAAACATGCTGAATATCGATATTTTAGGTGCCCAAAGTTAATATGTGCATGCATTTTCTGTACCCGTTTATATCTCAAATTCAGGCTCAAAACTAACGAAAATTCGATATTTTGGGGTCCCAGAAGCGATCTGTACATGCCTACTCCTAGTTAGAATGTTTTCAAGATACAGATCCAAAACATGCTCAAAATCGATATTTTAGGTGCCCAAAGTCGATATCTATAATTCAGGCCCAAAACACCCGAAAATTCGATATTTAGGGGTCCCAGAAGCGATCTGTACTTGCCTACTCCATGTTAGAGTATTTTCAAAATACAGGCCCAAAACATGCTGAAAATCGATATTTTAGGTGACCAAAGTCAATATGTGTATGCATCTTCTGTACCCGTTTTTATCCCAAATTCAACCTCAAAACACCCGAAAATTCGATATTTTTTGGGTCCCAGAAGTGAACTGTACATGCCTACTCAGTGCTAGAATGTTTTCAAAATATAGGCTCAAAACATGTTAAAAATCGATACTTTAAGTGTCCAAAGTCGATATGTGCATGCATCTTCTGTACCCGTTTATATCTCAAATTCAGGATCTAAACTCCCGAAAACTCGATATTTTCGGGTCCCAGAAGTGATCTGTACATGCCTACTCAGTGCTAGAATGTTTTCAAAATATAGGCTCAAAACATGCTAAAAATCGATATTTTAGGTGCCTAAAGTCGATATCTCAAATTCAGGCCAAAAACACCTGAAAATTCGATATTTTGGGGTCCCACAAGCGAACTGTACATGCCTACTCCGTGTTAGAGTATTTTCAAAATACAGGCCCATAACATACTGAAAATCGATCTTTTAGGTGCCCAAAAGTCGATATGTGCATGCATCTTCTGTACCCGTTTATATCTCAAATTCAGGCTCCAAACACCCGAAAATTCGATATTTTGGGGTCCCAGAAGCAAGCTGTACATGCCTACTAAGATACAGGCCCAAAACATGCTGAAAATCGATATTTTAGGTGCCCAAAGTTAATATGTGTATGCATCTTCTGCACTTGTTTATATCTCAAATTCAACGTCAAAACACCCGAAAATTCGATATTTTTGGGTCCCAGAAGCGATCTGCACATGCCTACTCAGTGCTAAAATGTTTTCAAAATATAGGCTCAAAACATGCTAAAAATCGATATTTTAAGTGTCCAAAGTCGATATGTGCATGCATCTTATGTACCCGTTTATATCTCAAATTCATGCTCAAAACACACGAAAATTCGGTATTTTTGGGTCTTAGAAGCGATCTGTACATTCCTACTCCTAGTTAGATCATTTTCAAAATATAGGCCCAAAACATGCTAAAAATCGATAATTTAGGTGCCCAAAGTCAATATCTCAAATTCAGGCCCAAAACGCACGAAAACCCGATATTTTGGGGTACCAGAAGCGATCTGTACATGCCTACTCCGTATTAGAGTTTTTTTCAGTATACAGGCCCAAAACATACTGAAAATCGATCTTTAAGGTGCCCAAAAGTCGATATGTGGATGCATCTTCTGTACCCGTTTATATCTCAAGTTCAGGCTCCAAACACCCGAAAATTCGATATTTTGGGGTCCCAGAAGCGATCTGTACTTGCCTACTCCGTGTTAGAGTATTTTCAAAATACAGGCCCAAAACATGCTGAAAATCAATATTTTAGGTGACCAAAGTAGAGATGTGAATGCATCTTCTGTAACCCGTTTATATCTCAAATTCAGGCTCAAAACACCCAAAATTCTATATTTTGGGGTCCCAGAAGTGAACTGTACATGCCTACTTAGTGCTAGAATATTTTTAAAATATAGGCCCAAAACATGCTAAAAATCGATATTTTAGGTTCCCAAAGTCGATATCTCAAATTCAGGCCCAAAACACCCGAAAATTCGATATTTTGGGGTCCCAGAAGCGAACTGTACATGCCTACTCTGTGTTAGAGTATTTTCAAAATACAGGCCCAAAACATATTGAAAATCGATCTTTTAGGTGCCCAAAAGTCGATATGTGCATGCATCTTCTGTACCCGTTTATATCTCAAATTCAGGCTCAAAACACCCGAAAATTCGGTATTTTGGGGTCCCAGAAGCGATCTGTACATGCCTACTCAGTGTTAGAATGTTAATAAAATATAGGCCCAAAACATGCTAAAAATCGATATTTTAGGTGCCAAAAGTCGATATCGTAAATTCAGGCCCAAAACACCCAAAAATTCGATATTTTGGGGTCCCAGAAGCGAACTGTACATGCCTACTTCTTGTTAGAGTATTTTCAAATTACAGGCCCAAAACTTACTGAAAATCGATCTTTTAGGTGCCCAAAAGTCGATATGTACATGCATCTTCTGTACCCGTTTATATCTCAAATTCAGGCTCAAAAACACCTGAAAATTCGGTATTTTGGGGTCCCAGAAGCGATCTGTACATACCTACTCCGTGTTAGAGTATTTTCAAAATACAGTCCCAAAACATGCTGAAAATCGATATTATAGGTGCCCAAAGTCAATATGTGTATGCATCTTCTGCACCCGTTTATATCCCAAATTCAAACTCAAAACACCCGAAAATTCGATATTTTTTGGTCCCAGAAGCGATCTGTACATGCCTACTCCTAGTTAGAATGTTTTCAAAATATAGGCTCAAAACATGCAAAAAATCGATATTTTAAGTTTCCAAAGTCGACATGTGCATGCATCTTCTGTACCCGTTTATATATCAAATTCAGGCTAAAAACTCCCAAAAATTCGATATTTTGGGGGCCAAGAAGTGATCTGTACATGCCTACTTAGTGCTAGAATATTTTCAAAATATAGGCCCAAAATATGCTAAAAATCGATATTTTAGGTGCCTAAAGTCGATATCTCAAATTGAGGCCCAATACACACGAAAATTCGATATTTAGGGGTCCCAGAATCGATCTGTACATGCCTACTCCGTGTTAGAGTATTTTCAATATACAGGCCCAAAACATACTGAAAATCGATCTTTTTGGTGCCCAAAAGTCGATATGTGCATGCATCTTCTGTACCCGTTTATATCTCAAATTCAGGCTCCAAACACCCGAAAAGTCGATATTTTGGGGTCCCAGAAGCGATCGGTACTTGCATACTCCGTGTTAGAGTATTTTCAAAATACAGGCCCAAAACATTCCGAAAATCGATATTTTAGGTGCCCAAAGTCGATATATCAAATTCAGGCCCGAAACACCCGAAAATTCGGTATTTTTGGGTCTTAGAAGCGATCTGTACATTCCTACTCCTTGTTAGAATGTTTTCAAGATACAGATCCAAAACATGCTCAAAATCGATATTTTAAGTGCCCAAAAGTCGATATGTGCATGCATCATCAGTACCTGTTTATATCTCAAATTCAGGCTCAAAACACCCGAAAATTCTATATTTTTGGGTCCCAGAAGCGATCTGTACATGCCTACTCCGTGTTAGAGTATTTTCAAAATACAGGCCCAAAACATGCTGAAAATCGATATTTTAGGTGCCCAAAGTCAATATGTGCATGCATTTTCTGTACCCGTTAATATCTCAAATTCAGGCTCAAAACACCCGAAAATTCGATATTTCGGGGTCCCAGAAGCGATCTGTACATGCCTACTCAGTGCTAGAATGTTTTCAAAATATAGGCCCAAAACATGCTAAAAATCGATATTTTAGGTGCCCAAAGTCGATATCTCAAATTCAGTCCTTAAACACCCGGAAATTCGATATTTTGGGGTCTTAGAAGCGATCTGTACATACCTACTCCGTGTTAGAGTTTTTATAAAATACAGGCCCAAAACATACAGATAATCGATATTTTAGGTTCCCAAAAGTCGATATGTGAATGCATCTTCTGTACCCGTTTATATCTCAAATTCAGGCTCCAAACACCCGAAAATTCGATATTTTGGGGTCCCAGAAGTGATCTGGACTTGCCTACTCCGTGTTTGAGTTTTATTAAAATACAGGCCCAAAACATGCTGAAAATCGATATTTTAGCTGACCAAAGTCAATTTGTGTATGCATCTTCTGCACCCGTTTATATCCCAAATTCAACCTCAAAACACCCAAAAATTCGATATTTTTTGGTCCCAGAAGTGATCTGTACATGCCTATTTAGTTCTAGAATATTTCCAAAATATAGACCCAAAACATGCTAAAAATCGATAATTTAGGTGCCCAAAGTCGATATCTCAAATTCAGGCCCAAAACGCACGAAAACACGATATTTTGGGGTCCCAGAAGCGATCTGTACATGCCTACTCCGTATTAGAGTTTTTTTCAATATACAGGCCCAAAACATACTGAAAATCGATCTTTAAGGTGCCCAAAAGTCGATATGTGGATGCATCTTCTGTACCCGTTTATATCTCAAATTCAGGCTCCAAACACCCGAAAATTTGATATTTTGTGGTCCCTGAAGCGATCTGTACATGCCTACTCAGTGCTAGAATATTTTCAAAATATATTCCCAAAACATGCTAAAAATCGATATTTTAGGTGCCCAAAGTCGATATCTCAAATTCAGGCCCAAAACACCCAAAAATTCGATATTTTGGGGTGCCAGAAGCGATCTTTACATGCCTACTCCGTGTTAGAGTATTTTCAAAATACAGGCCCATAACATACTGAAAATCGATCTTTTAGGTGCCCAAAAGTCGATATGTTGATGTATCTTCTGTACCCGTTTATATCTCAAATTCAGGCTCCAAACACCCGAAAATTCGATATTTTGGAGTCCCAGAAGCGATCTGTACATGAATACTCAGTGCTAGAATGTTTTCAAAATTTAGGCTAAAATGATTCTAAAAATCGTTATTTTAATTGTCCAAAGTCGATATGTGCATGTATCTTCTGTACCCGTTTATATCTCAAATTCAGTCTCAAAACACCCGAAAATTCGATATTTTTTGGGTCCCAGAAGCGAACTGTACATGCCTACTCAGTGCTAGAATGTTTTCAAAATATAGGCTTAAAACATGCTAGAAATCGATATTTTAGGTGCCTAAAGTCGATATCTCAAATTCAGGCCCAAAACGCCTGAAAATTCGATATTTTGGGGTCCCACAAGCGAACTGTACATGCCTACTCCGTGTTAGAGTATTTTCAAAACACAGGCCCATAACATACTGAAAATCGATCTTTTAGGTGCCCAAAAGTCGATATGTTGATGTATCTTCTGTACCCGTTTATATCTCAAATTCAGGCTCCAAACACCCGAAAATTCGATATTTTGGAGTCCCAGAAGCGATCTGTACTTGCCTACTTCGTGTTAGAGTATTTTCAAAATACAGGCCCAAAACATGCTGAAAATCGATATTTTAGGTGACCAAAGTCAATATGTGTTTGCATCTTCTGCACCCTTTTATATCCCAAATTCAACCTCAAAACACCCGAAAATACGATATTTTTTGGGCCCCAGAAGCTAACTTTACATGCCTACTCAGTGCTAGAAGGTTTTCAAAATATAGTCTCAAAACATGCTAAAAATCGATATTTTAAGTGTCCAAAGTCGATATGTGCATGCATCTTCTGTACCCGTTTATATCTCAAATTCAGGATCAAAATACCCGAAAATTCGATATTTTGGGGTCCCATAAGTGATCTGTACATGCCTACTTAGTGCTAGAATATTTTCAAAATATAGACCCAAAACATGCTAAAAATCGATATTTTAGGTGCCCAAAGTCGCTATCTCAAATTCAGGCCAAAAACACCTGAAAATTCGATATTTTGGGGTCCCAGAAGCGATCTGTACATGCCTACTACGTGTTAGAGTATTTTCAAAATACAGGCCCATAACATACTGAAAATCGATCTTTTAGGTGCCCAAAAGTCGATATGTGGATGTATCTTCTGTACCCGTTTATATCTCAAATTTAGGCTCCTAACACCCGAACATTCGATATTTTGGGGTCCCAGAAGCGATCTGTACTTGCCTACTCCATGTTAGAGTATTTTCAAAATACAGGCCCAAAACATGCTGAAAATCGATATTTTAGGTGACCAAAGTCAATATGTGTATGCATCTTCTGCACCCGTTTATATCCCAAATTCAACCTCAAAACACCCGAAAATTCGATATTTTTGGGTCCCAGAAGCGATCTGTACATGAATACTCAGTTCTAGAATGTTTTCAAAATTTAGGCTAAAATGATTCTAAAAATCGTTATTTTAATTGTCCAAAGTCGATTTGTGCATGTATCTTCTGTACCCGTTTATATCTCAAATTCAGTCTCAAAACACCCGAAAATTCGGTATTTTTGGGTCCTAGAAGCGATCTGTACATGCCTACTCCTAGTTAGAATGTTTTCAAGATACAGACCCAAAACATGCTCAAAATCGATATTTTAGGTGCCCAAAAGTCGATATGTGCATGCATCTTCTGTACAAGTTTATATCTCAAATTCAGGATCATTACACCCGAAAATTTGATATTTTGGGGTCCCAGAAGCAATCTGTACATGCCTACTCAGTGCTAGAATATTTTCAAAATATAGGCCCAAAACATGCTAAAAATTGATATTTTAGGTGCCCAAAGTCGATATCTCAAATTCAGGCCCAAAACACCCGAAAATTCGATATTTTAGGGTCCCAGAAGAGATCTGTACATGCCTACTCCGTGTTAGAGTATTTTCAATATACAGGCCCAAAACATACTGAAAATCAATCTTTTAGGTGCCCAAAAGTCGATATGTGGATGTATCTTCTGTACCCGTTTATATCTCAAATTCAGGCTCCTAACACCCGAACATTCGATATTTTGGGGTCCCAGAAGCGATCTGTACTTGCCTACTCCATGTTAGAGTATTTTCAAAATACAGGCCCAAAACATGCTGAAAATCGATATTTTAGGTGACCAAAGTCAATATGTGTATGCAACTTCTGCACCCGTTTATATCCCAAATTCAACCTCAAAACACCCGAAAATTCGATATTTTTGGGTCCCAGAAGCGATCTGTACATGAATACTCAGTTCTAGAATGTTTTCAAAATTTAGGCTAAAATGATTCTAAAAATCGTTATTTTAATTGTCCAAAGTCGATATGTGCATGTATCTTCTGTACCCGTTTATATCTCAAATTCAGGCTCAAAACACCCGAAAATTCGGTATTTTTGGGTCCTAGAAGCGATCTGTACATGCCTACTCCTAGTTAGAATGTTTTCAAGATACAGACCCAAAACATGCTCAAAATCGATATTTTAGGTGCCCAAAAGTCGATATGTGCATGCATCTTCTGTACAAGTTTATATCTCAAATTCAGGTTCAAAACACCCGAAAATTTGATATTTTGGGGTCCCAGAAGCAATCTGTACATGCCTACTCAGTGCTAGAATATTTTCAAAATATAGGCCCAAAACATGCTAAAAATCGATATTTTAGGTGCCCAAAGTCGATATCTCAAATTCAGGCCCAAAACACCCGAAAATTCGATATTTTAGGGTCCCAGAAGAGATCTGTACATGCCTACTCCGTGTTAGAGTATTTTCAATATACAGGCCCAAAACATACTGAAAATCAATCTTTTAGGTGCCCAAAAGTCGATATGTGGATGTATCTTCTGTACCCGTTTATATCTCAAATTCAGGCTCCTAACTCCCGAACATTCGATATTTTGGGGTCCCAGAAGCGATCTGTACTTGCCTACTCCATGTTAGAGTATTTTCAAAATACAGGCCCAAAACATGCTGTAAATCGATATTTTAGGTGACCAAAGTCAATATGTGTATGTATCTTCTGTACCCTTTTTTATCCCAAATTCAACCTCAAAACACCCGAAAATTCGATATTTTTTGGGTCCCAGAAGCGAACTGTACATGCCTACTCAGTGCTAGAATGTTTTCAAAATATAGGCTCAAAACATGCTAAAAATCGATATTTTAAATGTCCAAAGTCGATATGTGCATGCATCTTCTGTACCCGTTTATATCTCAAATTCAGGATCAAAACACCCGAAAATTCGATATTTTGGGGCCCCAGAAGTGATCTGTACATGCCTACTCAGTGCTAGAATGTTTTCAAAATATAGGCTTAAAACATGCTAAAAATCGATATTTTAGGTGCCTAAAGTCGATATCTCAAATTCAGGCCCAAAACGCCTGAAAATTCGATATTTTGGGGTCCCACAAGCGAACTGTACATGCCTACTCCGTGTTAGAGTATTTTCAAAATACAGGCCCATAACATACTAAAAATCAATATTTTAAGTGTCCAAAGTCGATATGTGCATGCATCTTCTGTACCCGTTTATATCTCAAATTCATGCTCAAAACACCCGAAAATTCGGTATTTTTGGGTCTTAGAATCCATCTGTACATACCTACTCCGTGTTAGAGTTTTTATAAAATACAGGCCCAAAACATACAGATAATCGATATTTTAGGTGCCCAAAAGTCGATATGTGAATGCATCTTCTGTACCCGTTTATATCTCAAATTCAGGCTCCAAACACCCGAAAATTCGATATTTTGGGGTCCCAGAAGTAAACTGTACTTGCCTACTCCGTGTTTTAGTATTATCGATATACAGGCCGAAAACATGCTGAAAATCGATATTTTAGGTGACCAAAGTCAATATATGTATGCATCTTCTGCACCCGTTTATATCCCAAATTCAACCTTAAAACACCCGAAAATTCGATATGTTTTGATCCCAGAAGTGATCTGTACATGCCTACTTAGTTCTAGAACATTTTCAAAATATAAGCCCAAAACATGCTAAAAATCGATAATTTAGGTGCCCAAAGTCGATATCTCAAATTCAGGCCCAAAACGCACGAAAACCCGATATTTTTGGGTACCAGAAGCGATATGTACATGCCTACTCCGTATTAGAGTTTATTTCAATATACAGGCCCAAAACATACTGAAAATCGATCTTTAAGGTGCCCAAAAGTCGATATGTGGATGCATCTTCTGTACCCGTTTATATCTCAAATTCAGGCTCCAAACACCCGAAAATTCCATATTTTGGGGTCCCAGATGCGATCTGTACTTGCCTACTCCGTGTTAGAGTATTTTCAAAATTCAGGCCCAAAACATGCTGAAAATCGATATTTTAGGTGACCAAAGTAGAGATGTGAATGCATCTTCTGTACCCGTTTATATCTTAAATTCAGGCTCAAAACACCCAAAATTCGATATTTTGGGGTCCCAGAAGTGAGCTGTACATGCCTACTTAGTGCTAGAATATTTTTAAAATATAGGCCCAAAACATGCTAAAAATCGATATTTTAGGTTCCCAAAGTCGATATCTCAAATTCAGGCCCAAAACACCCGAAAATTCGATATTTTGGGGTCCCAGAAGCGAACTGTACATGCCTACTCAGTGCTAGAATGTTTTTAAAATATAGGCCCAAAACATGCTAAAAATCGATTTTAGGTGCCCAAAGTCGATATCTCAAATTGAGGCACAAAACACACGAAAATTCGATATTTAGGGGTCCCAGAAGCGATCTGTACATGCCTACTCCGTGTTAGAGTATTTTCAATATACAGGCCCAAAACATACTGAAAATCGATCTTTTTGGTGCCCAAAAGTCGATATGTGCATCCATCTTCTGTACCCGTTTATATCTCAAATTCAGGCTCCAAACACCCGAAAATTCGATATTTTGGGGTCCCAGAATCGATCTGTACTTGCATACTCCGTGTTAGAGTATTTTCAAAATACAGGCCCAAAACATTCCGAAAATCGATATTTTAGGTGCCCAAAGTCGATATAACAAATTCAGGCCCGAAACACCCGAAAATTCGGTATTTTTGGGTCTTAGAAGCGATCTGTACATTCCTACTTCTTGTTAGAATGTTTTCAAGATACAGATCCAAAACAAGCTCAAAATCGATATATTAAGTGCCCAAAAGTCGATATGTGCATACATCTTCAGTACCTGTTTATATCTCAAATTCAGGCTCAAAACACCCGAAAATTCTATATTTTTGGGTCCCAGAAGCGATCTGTACATGCGTACTCCGTGTTAGAGAATTTTCAAAATACAGGCCCAAAACATGCTGAAAATCGATATTTTAGGTGCCCAAAGTCAATATGTGCATGCATTTTCTGTACCCGTTTATATCTCAAATTCAGGCTCAAAACACCCGAAAATTCGATATTTCGGGGTCCCAGAAGCGATCTGTACATGCCTACTCAGTGCTAGAATGTTTTTAAAATATAGGCCCAAAACATGCTAAAAATCGATATTTTAGGTGCCCAAAATCGATATCTCAAATTCAGTCCTTAAACACCCGAAAATTCGTTATTTTGGGGTCTTAGAAGCGATCTGTACATACCTACTCCGTGTTAGAGTTTTTAAAAAATACAGGCCCAAAACATACAGATAATCGATATTTTAGGTGCCCAAAAGTCGATATGTGAATGCATATTCTGTACCCTTTTATATCTCAAATTCAGGCTCCAAACACCCGAAAATTCGATATTTTGGGGTCCCAGAAGTGATCTGTACTTGCCTACTCCGTGTTTGAGTATTATCAAAATACAGGCCCAAAACATGCTGAAAATCGATATTTTAGGTGACCAAAGTCAATTTGTGTATGCATTTTCTGCACCCGTTTATATCCCAAATTCAACCTCAAAACACCCGAAAATTCGATATTTTTTGTTCCCAGAAGTGATCTGTACATGCCTACTTAGTTCTAGAATATTTTCAAAATATAGTCCCAAAACATGCTAAAAATTGATAATTTAGGTGCCCAAAGTCGATATCTTAAATTCAGGCCCAAAACGCAGGAAAACCCAATATTTTGGGGTCCGAGAAGCGATCTGTACATGCCTACTCCGTATTAGAGTTTTTTCAATATACAGGCCCAAAACATACTGAAAATCGGTCTTTAAGGTGCCCAAAAGTCGATATGTGGATGCCTCTTCTGTACCCGTTTATATCTCAAATTCAGGCTCCAAACACCCGAAAATTTGATATTTTGGGGTCCCAGAAGCGATCTGTACTTGCCTACTCCGTGTTAGAGTATTTTAAAAATACAGGCCCAAAACATGCTGAAAATCGATATTTTATGTGACCAAAGTAGAGATGTGCATGCATCTTCTGTACCCGTTTATATCTCAAATTCAGGCTCAAAACACATAAAAATTCGACATTTTGGGGTCCCAGAAGTGAGCTGTACATGCCTACTTAGTGCTAGAATATTTTTAAAATATAGGCCCGAAACATGCTAAAAATCGATATTTTAGGTGCCCAAAGTCGATATCTCAAACTGAGGCCCAAAACACACGAAAATTCGATATTTAGGGGTCCCAGAATCGATCTGTACATGCCTACTCCGTGTTAGAGTATTTTCAATATACAGGCCCAAAACATGCTGAAAATCGATCTTTTTGTTGCCCAAAAGTCGATATGTGCATGCATCTTCTGTACCCGTTTATATCTCAAAATTAGGCTCCAAACACCCGAAAATTCGATATTTTGGGGTCCCAGAAACGATCTGTACTTGCATACTCCGTGTTAGAGTATTTTCAAAATACAGGCCCAAAACATTCCGAAAATCGATATTTTAGGTTCCCAAAGTCGATATAACAAATTCAGGCCCGAAACACCCGAAAATTCGGTATTTTTGGGTCTTAGAAGCGATCTGTACATTCCTACTCCTTGTTAGAATGTTTTCAAGATACAGATCCCAAACAAGCTCAAAATCGATATTTTAAGTGCCCAAAAGTCGATATGTGCATGCATCTTCAGTACCTGTTTATATCTCAAATTCAGGCTCAAAACACCCGAAAATTCTATATTTTTGGGTCCCAGAAGCGATCTGTACATGCCTACTCCGTGTTAGAGTATTTTCAATATACAGGCCCAAAACATACTGAAAATCGATCTTTTTGGTGCCCATAAGTCGATATGTGGATGTATCTTCTGTACCCGTTTATATCTCAAATTCAGGCTCCTAACCCCCGAACATTCGATATTTTTGGGTCCCAGAAGCGATCTGTACTTGCCTACTCCATGTTAGAGTATTTTCAAAATACAGGCCCAAAACATGCTGAAAATCGATATTTTAGGTGACCAAAGTCAATATGTGTATGCATCTTCCGTACCCGTTTATATCCCAAATTCAACCTCAAAACACCCGAAAATTCGATATTTTTTGGGTCCCAGAAGCGAACTGTACATGCCTACTCAGTGCTAGAATTTTTTCAAAATATAGGCTCAAAACATGCTAAAAATCGATATTTTAAGTGTCCAAAGTCGATATGTGCATGCATCTTCTGTACCCGTTTATATCTCAAATTCAGGATCAAAACACCCGAAAATTCGATATTTAGGGGTCCCAGAAGTGATCTGTACATGCCTACTTAGTGCTAGAATATTTTCAAAATATAGGCCCAAAACATGCTAAAAATCGATATTTTATGTGCCCAAAGTCGATATATCAAATTCAGGCCCGAAACACCCGAAAATTCGGTATTTATGGGTCTTAGAAGCGATCTGTACATTCCTACTCCTTGTTAGAATGTTTTCAAGATACAGATCCAAAACATGCTCAAATTCGATATTTTAAGTGCCCAAAAGTCGATATGTGCATGCATCTTCAGTACCTGTTTATATCTCAAATTCAGGCTCAAAACACCCGAAAGCTCTATATTTTTGGGTCCCAGAAGCGATCTGTACATGCCTACTCCGTGTTAGAGAACTTTCAAAATACAGGGCCAAAACATGCTGAAAATCGATATTTTAGGTGCCCAAAGTCAATATGTGCATGCATTTTCTGTACCCGTTTATATCTCAAATTCAGGCTCAAAACACCCGAAAATTCGATATATCGGGGTCCCAGAAGCGAACTGTACATGCCTACTCAGTGCTAGAATGTTTTCAAAATATAGGCCCAAAACATGCTAAAAATCGATATTTTAGGTGCCCAAAGTCGATATCTCAAATTCAGTCCGTAAACACCCGAAAGTTCGATATTTTGGGGTCTTAGAAGCGATCTGTACATACCTACTCCGTGTTAGAGTTTTTATAAAATACAGGCCCAAAACATGCTGAAAATCGATATTTTAGGTGACCAAAGTCAATATGTGTATGCATCTTCCGTACCCGTTTATATCCCAAATTCAACCTCAAAACACCCGAAAATTCGATATTTTTTGGGTTCCAGAAGCGAACTGTACATGCCTACTCAGTGCTAGAATGTTTTCAAAATATAGGCTCAAAACATGCTAAAAATCGATATTTTAAGTGTCCAAAGTCGATATGTGCATGCATCTTCTGTACCCGTTTATATCTCAAATACACGATCAAAACACCCGAAAATTCGATATTTTTGGGTCCCAGAAGTGATCTGTACATGCCTACTTAGTGCTAGAATATTTTCAAAATATAGGCCCAAAACATGCTAAAAATCGATATTTTATGTGCCCAAAGTCGATATATCAAATTCAGGCCCGAAACACCCGAAAATTCGGTATTTTTCGGTCTTAGAAGCGATCTGTACATTCCTACTCCTTGTTAGAATGTTTTCAAGATACAGAACCAAAACATGCTCAAATTCGATATTTTAAGTGCCCAAAAGTCGATATGTGCATGCATCTTCAGTACCTGTTTATATCTCAAATTCAGGCTCAAAACACTCGAAAGCTCTATATTTTTGGGTCCCAGAAGCGATCTATACATGCGTACTCCGTGTTAGAGAACTTTCAAAATACAGGGCCAAAACATGCTGAAAATCGATATTTTAGGTGCCCAAAGTCAATATGTGCATGCATTTTCTGTACCCGTTTATATCTCAAATTCAGGCTCAAAACCCCCGAAAATTCGATATATCGGGGTCCCAGAAGCGAACTGTACATGCCTACTCAGTGCTAGAATGTTTTCAAAATATAGGCCCAAAACATGCTAAAAATCTATATTTTAGGTGCCCAAAGTCGATATCTCAAATTCAGTCCGTAAACACCCGAAAGTTCGATATTTTGGGGTCTTAGAAGCGATCTGTACATACCTACTCCGTGTTAGAGTTTTTATAAAATACAGGCCCAAAACATGCTGAAAATCGATATTTTAGGTGACCAAAGTCAATATGTGTATGCATCTTCCGTACCCGTTTATATCCCAAATTGAACCTCAAAACACCCGAAAATTCGATATTTTTTGGGTCCCAGAAGCGAACTGTACATGCCTACTCAGTGCTAGAATGTTTTCAAAATATAGGCTCAAAACATGCTAAAAATCGATATTTTAAGTGTCCAAAGTCGATATGTGCATGCATCTTCTGTACCCGTTTATATCTCAAATTCAGGATCAAAACACCCGAAAATTCGATATTTTGGGGTCCCAGAAGTTATCTGTACATGCCTACTTAGTGCTAGAATATTTTCAAAATATAGGCCCAAAACATGCTAAAAATCGATATTTTATGTGCCCAAAGTCGATATAACAAATTCAGGCCCGAAACACCCGAAAATTCGGTATTTTTGGGTCTTAGAAGCGATCTGTACATTCCTACTCCTTGTTAGAATGTTTTCAAGATACAGATCCAAAACATGCTCAAATTCGATATTTTAAGTGCCCAAAAGTCGATATGTGCATGCATCTTCAGTACCTGTTTATATCTCAAATTCAGGCTCAAAACACCCGAAAGCTCTATATTTTTGGGTCCCAGAAGCGATCTGTACATCCCTACTCCGTGTTAGAGAACTATCAAAATACAGTGCCAAAACATGCTGAAAATCGATATTTTAGGTGCCCAAAGTCAATATGTGCATGCATTTTCTGTACCCGTTTATATCTCAAATTCAGGCTCAAAACACCCGAAAATTCGATATATCGGGGTCCCAGAAGCGAACTGTACATGCCTACTCAGTGCTAGAATGTTTTCAAAATATAGGCCCAAAACATGCTAAAAATCGATATTTTAGGTGCCCAAAGTCGATATCTCAAATTCAGTCCTTAAACACCCGAAAGTTCGATATTTTGGGGTCTTAGAAGCGATCTGTACATACCTTCTCCGTGTTAGAGTTTTTATAAATTACAGGCCCAAAACATACAGATAATCGATATTTTAGGTGCACAAAAGTCGATATGTGAATGCATCTTCTGTACCCGTTTATATCTCAAATTCAGGCTCCAAACAACCGAAAATTCGATATTTTGGGGTCCCAGAAGTAATCTGTACTTGCCTACTCCGTGTTTGAGTATTATCAAAATACAGGCCCAAAACATGCTGAAAATCGATATTTTAGGTGACCAAAGTCAATTTGTGTATGCATCTTCTGCACCCGTTTATATCCCAAATTCAACCTCAAAACACCCGAAAATTCGATATTTTTTGGTCCCATAAGTGATCTGTACATGCCTACTTAGTTCTAGAATATTTTCAAAATATAGGCCCAAAACATGCTAAAAATCGATAATTTAGGTGCCCAAAGTCGATATCTCAAATTCAAGCCCAAAACGCACGAAAACCCGATATTTTGGGGTCCCAGAAGCGATCTGTACATGCCTACTCCGTATTAGAGTTTTTTTCAATATACGGGCCCAAAACATACTGAATATCGATCTTTAAGGTGCCCAAAAGTCGATGTGTGGATGCATCTTCTGTACCCGTTTATATCTCAAATTCAGGCTCCAAACACCCGAAAATTCGATATATTGGGGTCCCAGAAGCGATCTGTACTTGCCTACTCCGTCTTAGAGTATTTTCAAAATACAGGCCCAAAACATGCTGAAAATCGATATTTTAGGTAACCAAAGTAGAGATGTGCATGCATCTTCTGTACCCGTTTATATCTCAAATTCAGGCTCAAAACACATAAAATTTCGATATTTTGGGGTCCCAGAAGTGAGCTGTACATGCCTACTTAGTGCTAGAATATTTTTAATATATAGGCCCAAAACATGCTAAAAATCGATATTTTAGGTGCCCAAAGTCGATATCTCAAATTCAGGCCCAAAACACCCGAAAATTCGATATTTTGGGGTCCCAGAAGCGATCTGTACTTGCCTACTCCATGTTAGAGTATTTTCAAAATACAGGCCGAAAACATGCTGAAAATCGATATTTTAGGTGACCAAAGTCAATATGTGTATGCATCTTCCGTACACGTTTATATCCCAAATTCAACCTCAAAACACCCGAAAATTCGATATTTTTTGGGTCCCAGAAGCGAACTGTACATGCCTACACAGTGCTAGATTGTTTTCAAAATATAGGCTCAAAACATGCTAAAAATCGATATTTTAAGTGTCCAAAGTCGATATGTGCATGCATCTTCTGTACCTGTTTATATCTCAAATTCAGGATCAAAACACCCAAAAATTCGATATTTTGGGGTCCCAGAAGTGATCTGTACATGCCTACTTAGTGCTAGAATATTTTCAAAATATAGGCTCAAAACATGCTAAAAATCGATCTTTTAGGTGCCCAAAAGTCGATATGTGCATGCATCTTCTGTACCCGTTTATATCTCAAATTCAGGCTCCAAACACCCGAAAATTTGATATTTTGGGGTCCCAGAAACGATCTGTACATGCCTACTCAGGTACAGGCCCAAAACATGCTGAACATCGATATTTTAGGTGCCCAAAGTTAATATGTGTATGCATCTTCTGCACCCGTTTATATCCCAAATTCAACCTCAAAAAACCCGAACATTCGGTATTTTTGGGTCCTAGAAGCGATCTGTACATGCCTACTCTTAGTTAGAATGTTTTCAAGATACAGACCCAAAACATGCTCAAAATCGATATTTTAGGTGCCGAAAAGTCGATATGTGCATGCATCTTCTGTACCCGTTTATATCTCAAATTCAGGATCAAAACACCCGAAAATTTGATATTTTGTGGTCCCTGAAGCGATCTGTACATGCCTACTCAGTGATAGAATATTTTCAAAATATATTCCCAAAACATGCTAAAAATCGATATTTTAGGTGCCCAAAGTCGATATCTTAAATTCAGGCCCAAAACACCCAGAAATTCGATATTTTGAGGTACCAGAAGCGATTTGTACATGCCTACTCCGTGTAAGAGTATTTTCAATATACAGGCCCAAAACATACTGAAAATCGATCTTTTAGGTGCCCAAAAGTCGATATGTTGATGTACCTTCTGTACCCGTTTATATCTCAAATTCAGGCTCCAAACACCCGAAAATTCGATATTTTGGGGTCCCAGAAGCGATCTGTACTTGCCTACTCCGTGTTAGAGTATTTTCAAAATACAGGCCCAAAACATGCTGAAAATCGATATTCTAGGTGACCAAAGTCAATATGTGTATGCATCTTCTGCACCCGTTTATATCCCAAATTCAACCTCAAAACACCCGAAAATTCTATATTTTTTGGGCCCCAGAAGCGAACTGTACATGCCTACTCAGTGCTGGAAGGTTTTCAAATTATAGGCTCAAAACATGCTAAAAATCGATATTTTAAGTGTCCAAAGTCGATCTGTGCATGCATCTTCTGTACCCGTTTATATCTCAAATTCAGGATCAAAACACCCGAAAATTCGATATTTTGGGGTCCCAGAAGTGATCTGTACATGCCTACTTAGTACTAGAATATTTTCAAAATATAGTCCCAAAACATGCTAAAAATCGATATTTTAGGTGCCCAAAGTCGATATCTCAAATTCAGGCCAAAAACACCTGAAAATTCGATATTTTGGAGTCCCAGAAGCGATCTGTACATGCCTACTCCGTGTTAGAGTATTTTCAAAATACAGGCCCATATCATACTGAAAATCGATCTTTTAGGTGCCCAAAAGTAGATATGTGCATGCATCTTCTGTACCCGTTTATATCTCAAATTCAGGCTCTAAACACCCGAAAATTTGATATTTTGTGGTCCCTGAAGCGATCTGTACATGCCTACTCAGTGCTAGAATATTTTCAAAATATATTCCCAAAACATGCTAAAAATCGATATTTTAGGTGCCCAAAGTCGATATCTCAAATTCAGGCCCAAAACAACCAAAAATTCGATATTTTGGGGTGCCAGAAGCGATCTTTACATGCCTACTCCGTGTTAGAGTATATTAAAAATACAGGCCCATGACATACTGAAAATAGATCTTTTAGGTGCCCAAAAGTCGATATGTTGATGTATCTTCTGTACCCGTTTATATCTCAAATTCAGGCTCCAAACACCCGAAAATTCGATATTTTGGAGTCCCAGAAGCGATCTGTACTTGCCTACTCCGTGTTAGAGTATTTTCAAAATACAGGCCCAAAACATGCTGAAAATCGATATTTTAGGTGACCAAAGTCAATATGTGTTTGCATCTTCTGCACCCTTTTATATCCCAAATTCAACCTCAAAACACCCGAAAATTCGATATTTTTTGGGCCCCAGAAGCTAACTTTACATGCCTACTCAGTGCTAGAAGGTTTTCAAAATATAGTCTCAAAACATGCTCAAAATCGATATTTTAAGTGTCCAAAGTCGATATGTGCATGCATCTTCTGTACCCGTTTATATCTCAAATTCAGGATCAAAACACCCGAAAATTCGATATTTTGGGGTCCCAGAAGTGATCTGTACATGCCTACTTAGTGCTAGAATATTTTCAAAATATAGACCCAAAACATGCTAAAAATCGATATTTTAGGTGCCCAAAGTCGATATCTCAAATTCAGGCCAAAAACACCTGAAAATTCGATATTTTGGGGTCCCAGAAGCGATCTGTACATGCCTACTACGTGTTAGAGTATTTTCAAAATACAGGCCCATAACATACTGAAAATCGATCTTTTAGGTGCCCAAAAGTCGATATGTGGATGTATCTTCTGTACCCGTTTATATCTCAAATTCAGGCTCCTAACACCCAAACATTCGATATTTTGGGGTCCCAGAAGCGATCTGTACTTGCCTACTCCATGTTAGAGTATTTTCAAAATACAGGCCCAAAACATGCTGAAAATCGATATTTTAGGTGACCAAAGTCAATATGTGTATGCATCTTCTGCACCCGTTTATATCCCAAATTCAACCTCAAAACACCCGAAAAATCGATATTTTTGGGTCCCAGAAGCGATCTGTACATGAATACTCAGTGCTAGAATTTTTTCAAAATTTAGGCTAAAATGATTCTAAAAATCGTTATTTTAAGTGTCCAAAGTCGATATGGGCATGTATCTTCTGTACCCGTTTATATCTCAAATTCAGGCTAAAAACACCCGAAAATTCGGTATTTTTGGGTCCTAGAAGCGATCTGTACATGCCTACTCCTAGTTAGAATGTTTTCAAGATACAGACCCAAAACATGCTCAAAATCGATATTTTAGGTGCCCAAAAGTCGATATGTGCATGCATCTTCTGTACAAGTTTATATCTCAAATTCAGGATCAAAACACCCGAAAATTTGATATTTTGGGGCCTCAGAAGCAATCTGTACATGCCTACTCAGTGCTAGAATATTTTCAAAATATAGGCCCAAAACATGCTAAAAATCGATATTTTAGGTGCCCAAAGTCGATATCTCAAATTCAGGCCCAAAATACCCGAAAATTCGATATTTTAGGGTCCCAGAAGAGATCTGTACATGCCTACTCCGTGTTAGAGTATTTTCACTATACAGGCCCAAAACATACTGAAAATCGATCTTTTAGGTGCCCAAAAGTCGATATGTGGATGTATCTTCTGTACCCGTTTATATCTAAAATTCAGGCTCCTAACACCCGAACATTCGATATTTTGGGGTCCCAGAAGCAATCTGTACTTGTCTACTCCATGTTAGAGTATTTTCAAAATACAGGCCCAAAACATGCTGAAAATCGATATTTTAGGTGACCAAAGTCAATATGTGTATGCATCTTTTGTACCCGTTTTTATCCCAAATTCAACCTCAAAACACCCGAAAATTCGATTTTTTTTTGGGTCCCAGAAGCGAACTGTACATGCCTACTCAGTGCTAGAATGTTTTCAAAATATAGGCTCAAAACATGCTAAAAATCGATATTTTAAGTGTCCAAAGTCGATATGTGCATGCATCTTCTGTACCCGTTTATATCTCAAATTCAGGATCAAAACACCCGAAAATTCGATATTTTGGGGTCCCAGAAGTGATCTGTACATGCCTACTCAGTGCTAGAATGTTTTCAAAATATAGGCTTAAAACATGCTAAAAATCGATATTTTAGGTGCCTAAAGTCGATATCTCAAATTCAGGCCCAAAACACCTGAAAATTCGATATTTTGGGGTCCCACAAGCGAACTGTACATGCCTACTCCGTGTTAGAGTATTTTCAAAATACAGGCCCATAACATACTGAAAATCGATCTTTTAGGTGCCCAAAAGTCGACATGTGAATGCATCTTCTGTACCCGTTTATATCTCAAATTCAGGCTCCAAACACCCGAAAATTCGATATTTTGGGGTCCCAGAAGTGATCTCTACTTGCCTACTCCGTGTTTGAGTATTATCAAAATACAGGCCCAAAACATGCTGAAAATCGATATTTTAGGTGACCAAAGTCAATTTGTGTATGCATTTTCTGCACCCGTTTATATCTCAAATTCAACCTCAAAACACCCGAAAATTCGATATTTTTTGTTCCCAGAAGTGATCTGTACATGCCTACTTAGTTCTAGAATATTTTCAAAATATAGGCCCAAAACATGCTAAAAATTGATAATTTTGGTGCCCAAAGTCGATATCTCAAATTCAGGCCCAAAACGCAGGAAAACCCGATATTTTGGGGTCCGAGAAGCGATCTGTACATGCCTACTCCGTATTAGAGTTTTTTCAATATACAGGCCCAAAACATACTGAAAATCGATCTTTAAGGTGCCCAAAAGTCGATATGTGGATGCATCTTCTGTACCCGTTTATATCTCAAATTCAGGCTCCAAACACCCGAAAATTCGATATTTTTGGGTCCCAGAAGCGATCTGTACTTGCCTACTCCGTGTTAGAGTATTTTAAAAATACAGGCCCAAAACATGCTGAAAATCGATATTTTATGTGACCAAAGTAGAGATGTGCATGCATCTTCTGTACCCGTTTATATCTCAAATTCAGGCTCAAAACACATAAAAATTCGATATTTTGGGGTCCCAGAAGTGAGCTGTACATGCCTACTTAGTGCTAGAATATTTTTAAAATATAGGCCCAAAACATGCTAAAAATTGATATTTTAGGTGCCCAAAGTCGATATCTCAAATTCAGGCCCAAAACGCAGGAAAACCCGATATTTTGGGGTCCGAGAAGCGATCTGTACATGCCTACTCCGTATTAGAGTTTTTTCAATATACAGGCCCAAAACATACTGAAAATCGATCTTTAAGGTGCCCAAAAGTCGATATGTGGATGCATCTTCTGTACCCGTTTATATCTCAAATTCAGGCTCCAAACACCCGAAAATTCGATATTTTGGGGTCCCAGAAGCGATCTGTACTTGCCTACTCCGTGTTAGAGTATTTTAAAAATACAGGCCCAAAACATGCTGAAAATCGATATTTTAGGTGACCAAAGTAGAGATGTGCATGCATCTTCTGTACCCGTTTATATCTCAAATTCAGGCTCCAAACACCCGAAAATTCGATATTTTGGGGTCCCAGAAGTGATCTGTACTTGCCTACTCCGTGTTTGAGTATTATCAAAATACAGGCCCAAAACATGCTGAAAATCGATATTTTAGGTGACCAAAGTCAATTTGTGTATGCATCTTCTGCACCCGTTAAATCCCAAATTCAACCTCAAAAACTCCCGAAAATTCGATATTTTTTGGTCCCAGAAGTGATCTGTACATGCCTACTTAGTTCTAGAATATTTTCAAAATATAGGCCCAAAACATGCTAAAAATCGATAATTTAGGTGCCCAAAGTCGATATCTCAAATTCAGGCCCAAAACGCAGGAAAACCCGATATTTTGGGGTCCGAGAAGCGATCTGTACATGCCTACTCCGTATTTGAGTTTTTTCAATATACAGGCCCAAAACATACTGAAAATCGATCTTTAAGGTGCCCAAAAGTCAATATGTGGATGCATCTTCTGTACCCGTTTATATCTCAAATTCAGGCTCCAAACTCCCGAAAATTCGATATTTTGGGGTCCCAGAAGCGATCTGTACTTGCCTACTCCGTGTTAGAGTATTTTAAAAATACAGGCCCAAAACATGCTGAAAATCGATATTTTAGGTGACCAAAGTAGAGATGTGCATGCATCTTCTGTACCCGTTTATATCTCAAATTCAGGCTCCAAACACCCGAAAATTCTATATTTTGGGGTCCCAGAAGCGATCTGTACTTGCATACTCCGTGTTAGAGTATTTTCAAAATACAGGCCCAAAACATTCCGAAAATCGATATTTTAGGTGCCCAAAGTCGATATAACAAATTCAGGCCCGAAACACCCGAAAATTCGGTATTTTTGGGTCTTAGAAGCGATCTGTACATTCCTACTCCTCGTTAGAATGTTTTCAAGATACAGATCCAAAACATGCTCAAAATCGATATTTTAAGTGCCCAAAAGTCGATATGTGCATGCATCTTCAGTACCTGTTTATATCTCAAATTCAGGCTCCAAGCACCCGAAAATTCGATATTTTGGGGTTCCAGAAGCGATCTGTACTTGCCTACTCCGTGTTAGAGTATTTTAAAAATACAGGCCCAAAACATGCTGAAAATCGATATTTTAGGTGACCAAAGTAGAGATGTGCATGCATCTTCTGTACCCGTTTATATCTCAAATTCAGGCTCAAAACACATAAAAATTCGATATTTTGGGGTCCCAGAAGTGAGCTGTACATGCCTACTTAGTGCTAGAATATTTTTAAAATATAGGCCCAAAACATGCTAAAAATCGATATTTTAGGTGCCCAAATTCAGGCCCAAAACACCCGAAAATTCGATATTTTAGGGTCCCATAAGCGATCTGTACATGCCTACTCCGTGTTAGAGTATTTTCAATATACAGGCCCAAAACATACTGAAAATCGATCTTTTTGGTGCCCATAAGTCGATATGTGGATGTATCTTCTGTACCCGTTTATATCTCAAATTCAGGCTCCTAACCCCCGAACATTCGATATTTTTGGGTCCCAGAAGCGATCTGTACTTGCCTACTCCATGTTAGAGTATTTTCAAAATACAAGCCCAAAACACGCTGAAAATCGATATTTTAGGTGACCAAAGTCAATATGTGTATGCATCTTCCGTACCCGTTTATATCCCAAATTCAACCTCAAAACACCCGAAAATTCGATATTTTTTGGGTCCCAGAAGCGAACTGTACATGCCTACTCAGTGCTAGAATGTTTTCAAAATATAGGCTCAAAACATGCTAAAAATCGATATTTTAAGTGTCCAAAGTCGATATGTGCATGCATCTTCTGTACCCGTTTATATCTCAAATTCAGGATCAAAACACCCGAAAATTCGATATTTTGGGGTCCCAGAAGTGATCTGTACATGCATACTTAGTGCTAGAATATTTTCAAAATATAGGCCCAAAATATGCTAAAAATCGATATTTTATATGCCCAAAGTCGATATATCAAATTCAGGCCCGAAACACCCGAAAATACGGTATTTTTGGGTCTTAGAAGCGATCTGTACATTCCTACTCCTTGTTAGAATGTTTTCAAGATACAGATCCAAAACATGCTCAAATTCGATATTTTAAGTGCCCAAAAGTCGATATGTGCATGCATCTTCAGTACCTGTTTATATCTCAAATTCAGGCTCAAAACACCCGAAAGCTCTATATTTTTGGGTCCCAGAAGCGATCTGTACATGCCTACTCCGTGTTAGAGAACTTTCAAAATACAGGGCCAAAACATGCTGAAAATCGATATTTTAGGTGCCCAAAGTCAATATGTGCATGCATTTTCTGTACCCGTTTATATCTCAAATTCAGGCTCAAAACACCCGAAAATTCGATATATCGGGGTCCCAGAAGCGAACTGTACATGCCTACTCAGTGCTAGAATGTTTTCAAAATATAGGCCCAAAACATGCTAAAAATCGATATTTTAGGTGCCAAAGTCGATATCTCAAATTCAGTCCGTAAACACCCGAAAGTTCGATATTTTGGAGTCTTAGAAGCAATCTGTACATACCTACTCCGTGTTAGAGTTTTTATAAAATACAGGCCCAAAACATGCTGAAAATCAATATTTTTGGTGACCAAAGTCAATATGTGTATGCATCTTCCGTACCCGTTTATATCCCAAATTCAACCTCAAAACACCCGAAAATTCGATATTTTTTGGGTCCCAGGAGCGAACTGTACATGCCTACTCAGTGCTAGAATGTTTTCAAAATATAGGCTCAAAACATGCTAAAAATCGATATTTTAAGTGTCCAAAGTCGATATGTGCATGCATCTTCTGTACCCGTTTATATCTCAAATTCAGGATCAAAACACCCGAAAATTCGATATTTTGGGGTCCCAGAAGTGATCTGTACATGCCTACTTAGTGCTAGAATATTTTCAAAATATAGGCCCAAAACATGCTAACAATCGATATTTTATGTGCCCAAAGTCGATATATAAAAATTCAGGCCCGAAACACCCGAAAATTCGGTATTTTTGGGTCTTAGAAGCGATCTGTACATTCCTACTCCTAGTTAGAATGTTTTCAAGATTCAGACCCAAAACATGCTCAAAATCGATATTTTAGGTGCCCAAAAGTCGATATGTGCATGCATCTTCAGTACCTGTTTATATCTCAAATTCAGGCTCAAAACACCCGAAAGCTCTATATTTTTGGGTCCCAGAAGCGATCTGTACATGCGTACTCCGTGTTAGAGTATTTTCAAAATACAGGCCCATAACATACTGACAATCGATCTTTTAGGTGCCCAAAAGTCGATATGTGCATGCATCTTCTGTACCCGTTTATATCTCAAATTCAGGCTCCAAACACCCGAAAATTTGATATTTTGGGGTCCCAGAAACGATCTGTACATGCCTACTCAGATACAGGCCCAAAACATGCTGAACATCGATATTTTAGGTGCCCAAAGTTAATATGTGTATGCATCTTCTGCACCCGTTTATCTCCGAAATTCAACCTCAAAAAACCCGAACATTCGGAATTTTTGGGTCCTAGAAGCGATCTGTACATACCTACTCTTAGTTAGAATGTTTTCAAGATACAGACCCAAAACATGCTCAAAATCGATATTTTAGGTGCCGAAAAGTCGATATGTGCATGCATCTTCTGTACCCGTTTATATCTCAAATTCAGGCTCCAAACACCCGAAAATTCGATATTTTGGGGTCCCAGAAGCGATCTGTACTTGCATACTCCGTGTTAGAGTATTTTCAAAATACAGGCCCAAAACATTCCGAAAATCGATATTTTAGGTGCCCAAAGTCGATATAACAAATTCAGGCCCGAAACACCCGAAAATTCGGTATTTTTGGGTCTTAGAAGCGATCTGTACATTCCTACTCCTTGTTAGAATGTTTTCAAGATACAGATCCAAAACATGCTCAAAATCGATATTTTAAGTGCCCAAAAGTCGATATGTGCATGCATCTTCAGTACCTGTTTATATCTCAAATTCAGGCTCCAAGCACCCGAAAATTCGATATTTAGGGGTTCCAGAAGCGATCTGTACTTGCCTACTCCGTGTTAGAGTATTTTAAAAATACAGGCCCAAAACATGCTGAAAATCGATATTTTAGGTGACCAAAGTAGAGATGTGCATGCATCTTCTGTACCCGTTTATATCTCAAATTCAGGCTCAAAACACATAAAAATTCGATATTTTGGGGTCCCAGAAGTGAGCTGTACATGCCTACTTAGTGCTAGAATATTTTTAAAATATAGGCCCAAAACATGCTAAAAATCGATATTTTAGGTGCCCAAATTCAGGCCCAAAACACCCGAAAATTCGATATTTTAGGGTCCCAGAAGCGATCTGTACATGCCTACTCCGTGTTAGAGTATTTTCAATATACAGGCCCAAAACATACTGAAAATCGATCTTTTTGGTGCCCATAAGTCGATATGTGGATGTATCTTCTGTACCCGTTTATATCTCAAATTCTGGCTCCTAACCCCCGAACATTCGATATTTTTGGGTCCCAGAAGCGATCTGTACTTGCCTACTCCATGTTAGAGTTTTTTCAAAATACAGGCCCAAAACATGCTGAAAATCGATATTTTAGGTGACCAAAGTCAATATGTGTATGCATCTTCCGTACCCGTTTATATCCCAAATTCAACCTCAAAACACCCGAAAATTCGATATTTTTTGGGTCCCAGAAGCGAACTGTACATGCCTACTCAGTGCTAGAATGTTTTCAAAATATAGGCTCAAAACATGCTAAAAATCGATATTTTAAGTGTCCAAAGTCGATATGTGGATGTATCTTCTGTACCTGTTTATATCTCAAATTCAGGCTCAAAACACCCGAAAGCTCTATATTTTTGGGTCCCAGAAGCGATCTGTACATGCCTACTCCGTGTTAGAGAACTTTCAAAATACAGGGCCAAAACATGCTGAAAATCGATATTTTAGGTGCCCAAAGTCAATATGTGCATGCATTTTCTGTACCCGTTTATATCTCAAATTCAGGCTCAAAACACCCGAAAATTCGATATATTGGGGTCCCAGAAGCGAACTGTACATGCCTACTCAGTGCTAGAATGTTTTCAAAATATAGGCCCAAAACATGCTAAAAATCGATATTTTAGGTGCCCAAAGTCGATATCTCAAATTCAGTCCTTAAACACCCGAAAGTTCGATATTTTGGGGTCTTAGAAGCGATCTGTACATACCTACTCCGTGTTAGAGTTTTTATAAATTACAGGCCCAAAACATACAGATAATCGATATTTTAGGTGCCCAAAAGTCGATATGTGAATGCATCTTCTGTACCCGTTTATATCTCAAATTCAGGCTCCAAACACCCGAAAATTCGATATTTTGGGGTCCCAGAAGTGATCTGTACTTGCCTACTCCGTGTTTGAGTATTATCAAAATACAGGCCCAAAACATGCTGAAAATCGATATTTTAGGTGACCAAAGTCAATTTGTGTATGCATCTTCTGCACCCGTTTATATCCCAAATTCAACCTCAAAACACCCGAAAATTCGATATTTTGGGGTCCCATAAGTGATCTGTACATGCCTACTTAGTTCTAGAATATTTTCAAAATATAGGCCCAAAACATGCTAAAAATCGATAATTTAGGTGCCCAAAGTCGATATCTCAAATTCAGGCCCAAAACACACGAAAACCCGATATTTTGGGGTCCCAGAAGCGATCTGTACTTGCCTACTCCGTCTTAGAGTATTTTCAAAATACAGGCCCAAAACATGCTGAAAATCGATATTTTAGGTGACCAAAGTAGAGATGTGTATGCATCTTCTGTACCCGTTTATATCTCAAATTCAGGCTCAAAACACATAAAATTTCGATATTTTGGGGTCCCAGAAGTGAGCTGTACATGCCTACTTAGTGCTAGAATATTTTTAAAATATAGGCCCAAAACATGCTAAAAATCGATATTTTAGGTGCCCAAAGTCGATATCTCAAATTCAGGCCCAAAACACCCGAAAATTCGATATTTTAGGGTCCCAGAAGCGATCTGTACATGCCTACTCCGTGTTAGAGTATTTTCAATATACAGGCCCAAAACATACTGAAAATCGATCTTTTAGGTGCCCAAAAGTCGATATGTGGATGTATCTTCTGTACCCGTTTATATCTCAAATTCAGGCTCCTAACTCCCGAACATTCGATATTTTGGGGTCCCAGAAGCGATCTGTACTTGCCTACTCTATGTTAGAGTATTTTCAAAATACAGGCCCAAAACATGCTGAAAATCGATATTTTAGGTGACCAAAGTCAATATGTGTATGCATCTTCCGTACCTGTTTATATCCCAAATTCAACCTCAAAACACCCGAAAATTCGATATTTTTTGGGTCCAAGAAGCGAACTGTACATGCCTACACAGTGCTAGAATGTTTTCAAAATATAGGCTCAAAACATGCTAAAAATCGATATTTTAAGTGTCCAAAGTCGATATGTGCATGCATCTTCTGTACCTGTTTATATCTCAAATTCAGGATCAAAACACCCTAAAATTCGATATTTTGGGGTCCCAGATGTGATCTGTACATGCCTACTTAGTGCTAGAATGTTTTCAAAATATAGGCTCAAAACATGCTAAAAATCGATCTTTTAGGTGCCCAAAAGTCGATATGTGCATGCATCTTCTGTACCCGTTTATATCTCAAATTCAGGCTCCAAATACCCGAAAATTTGATATTTTGGGGTCCCAGAAACGATCTGTACATGCCTACTCAGATACAGGCCCAAAACATGCTGAACATCGATATTTTAGGTGCCCAAAGTTAATATATGTATGCATCTTCTGCACCCGTTTATATCCCAAATTCAACCTCAAAAAACCCGAACATTCGGTATTTTTGGGTCCTAGAAGCGATCTGTACATGCCTACTCTTAGTTAGAATGTTTTCAAGATACAGACCCAAAACATGCTCAAAATCGATATTTTAGGTGCCGAAAAGTCGATATGTGCATGCATCTTCTGTACCCGTTTATATCTCAAATTCAGGATCAAAACATCCAAAAATTTGATATTTTGTGGTCCCTGAAGCGATCTGTACATACCTACTCAGTGCTAGAATATTTTCAAAATATATTCCCAAAACATGCTAAAAATCGATATTTTAGGTGCCCAAAGTCGATATCTTAAATTCAGGCCCAAAACACCCAGAAATTCGATATTTTGGGGTACCAGAAGCGATTTGTACATGCCTACTCCGTGTAAGAGTATTTTCAATATACAGGCCCAAAACATACTGAAAATCGATCTTTTAGGTGCCCAAAAGTCGATATGTTGATGTATCTTCTGTACCCGTTTATATCTCAAATTCAGGCTCCAAACACCCGAAAATTCGATATTTTGGGGTCCCAGAAGCGATCTGTACTTGCCTACTCCGTGTTAGAGTATTTTCAAAATACAGGCCCAAAACATGCTGAAAATCGATATTTTAGGTGACCAAAGTCAATATGTGTATGCATCTTCTGCATCCGTTTATATCCCAAATTCAACCTCAAAACACCCGAAAATTCTATATTTTTTGGGCCCCAGAAGCGAACTGTACATGCCTACTCAGTGCTAGAAGGTTTTCAAATTATAGGCTCAAAACATGCTAAAAATCGATATTTTAAGTGTCCAAAGTCGATATGTGCATGCATCTTCTGTACCCGTTTATATCTCAAATTCAGGATCAAAACACCCGAAAATTCGATAATTTGGGGTCCCAGAAGTGATCTGTACATGCCTACTTAGTACTAGAATATTTTCAAAATACAGTCCCAAAACATGCTAAAAATCGATATTTTAGGTGCCCAAAGTCGATATCTCAAATTCAGGCCAAAAACACCTGAAAATTCGATATTTTGGAGTCCCAGAAGCGATCTGTACATGCCTACTCCGTGTTAGAGTATTTTCAAAATACAGGCCCATAACATACTGACAATCAATCTTTTAGGTGTCCAAAAGTCGATATGTGCATGCATCTTCTGTACCCGTTTATATCTCAAATTCAGGCTCCAAACACCCGAAAATTCGATATTTTGGGGTCCCAGAAGCGATCTGTACTTGCATACTCCGTGTTAGAGTATTTTCAAAATACAGGCCCAAAACATTCCGAAAATCGATATTTTAGGTGCCCAAAGTCGATATAACAAATTCAGGCCCGAAACACCCGAAAATTCGGTATTTTTGGGTCTTAGAAGCGATCTGTACATTCCTACTCCTTGTTAGAATGTTTTCAAGATACAGATCCAAAACATGCTCAAAATCGATATTTTAAGTGCCCAAAAGTCGATATGTGCATGCATCTTCAGTACCTGTTTATATCTCAAATTCAGGCTCCAAGCACCCGAAAATTCGATATTTAGGGGTTCCAGAAGCGATCTGTACTTGCCTACTCCGTGTTAGAGTATTTTAAAAATACAGGCCCAAAACATGCTGAAAATCGATATTTTAGGTGACCAAAGTAGAGATGTGCATGCATCTTCTGTACCCGTTTATATCTCAAATTCAGGCTCAAAACACATAAAAATTCGAAATTTTGGGGTCCCAGAAGTGAGCTGTACATGCCTACTTAGTGCTAGAATATTTTTAAAATATAGGCCCAAAACATGCTAAAAATCGATATTTTAGGTGCCCAAATTCAGGCCCAAAACACCCGAAAATTCGATATTTTAGGGTCCCAGAAGCGATCTGTACATGCCTACTCCGTGTTAGAGTATTTTCAATATACAGGCCCAAAACATACTGAAAATCGATCTTTTTGGTGCCCATAAGTCGATATGTGGATGTATCTTCTGTACCCGTTTATATCTCAAATTCTGGCTCCTAACCCCCGAACATTCGATATTTTTGGGTCCCAGAAGCGATCTGTACTTGCCTACTCCATGTTAGAGTTTTTTCAAAATACAGGCCCAAAACATGCTGAAAATCGATATTTTAGGTGACCAAAGTCAATATGTGTATGCATCTTCCGTACCCGTTTATATCCCAAATTCAACCTCAAAACACCCGAAAATTCGATATTTTTTGGGTCCCAGAAGCGAACTGTACATGCCTACTCAGTGCTAGAATGTTTTCAAAATATAGGCTCAAAACATGCTAAAAATCGATATTTTAAGTGTCCAAAGTCGATATGTGGATGTATCTTCTGTACCTGTTTATATCTCAAATTCAGGCTCAAAACACCCGAAAGCTCTATATTTTTGGGTCCCAGAAGCGATCTGTACATGCCTACTCCGTGTTAGAGAACTTTCAAAATACAGGGCCAAAACATGCTGAAAATCGATATTTTAGGTGCCCAAAGTCAATATGTGCATGCATTTTCTGTACCCGTTTATATCTCAAATTCAGGCTCAAAACACCCGAAAATTCGATATATTGGGGTCCCAGAAGCGAACTGTACATGCCTACTCAGTGCTAGAATGTTTTCAAAATATAGGCCCAAAACATGCTAAAAATCGATATTTTAGGTGCCCAAAGTCGATATCTCAAATTCAGTCCTTAAACACCCGAAAGTTCGATATTTTGGGGTCTTAGAAGCGATCTGTACATACCTACTCCGTGTTAGAGTTTTTATAAATTACAGGCCCAAAACATACAGATAATCGATATTTTAGGTGCCCAAAAGTCGATATGTGAATGCATCTTCTGTACCCGTTTATATCTCAAATTCAGGCTCCAAACACCCGAAAATTCGATATTTTGGGGTCCCAGAAGTGATCTGTACTTGCCTACTCCGTGTTTGAGTATTATCAAAATACAGGCCCAAAACATGCTGAAAATCGATATTTTAGGTGACCAAAGTCAATTTGTGTATGCATCTTCTGCACCCGTTTATATCCCAAATTCAACCTCAAAACACCCGAAAATTCGATATTTTGGGGTCCCATAAGTGATCTGTACATGCCTACTTAGTTCTAGAATATTTTCAAAATATAGGCCCAAAACATGCTAAAAATCGATAATTTAGGTGCCCAAAGTCGATATCTCAAATTCAGGCCCAAAACACACGAAAACCCGATATTTTGGGGTCCCAGAAGCGATCTGTACTTGCCTACTCCGTCTTAGAGTATTTTCAAAATACAGGCCCAAAACATGCTGAAAATCGATATTTTAGGTGACCAAAGTAGAGATGTGTATGCATCTTCTGTACCCGTTTATATCTCAAATTCAGGCTCAAAACACATAAAATTTCGATATTTTGGGGTCATAGAAGTGAGCTGTACATGCCTACTTAGTGCTAGAATATTTTTAAAATATAGGCCCAAAACATGCTAAAAATCGATATTTTAGGTGCCCAAAGTCGATATCTCAAATTCAGGCCCAAAACACCCGAAAATTCGATATTTTAGGGTCCCAGAAGCGATCTGTACATGCCTACTCCGTGTTAGAGTATTTTCAATATACAGGCCCAAAACATACTGAAAATCGATCTTTTAGGTGCCCAAAAGTCGATATGTGGATGTATCTTCTGTACCCGTTTATATCTCAAATTCAGGCTCCTAACTCCCGAACATTCGATATTTTGGGGTCCCAGAAGCGATCTGTACTTGCCTACTCTATGTTAGAGTATTTTCAAAATACAGGCCCAAAACATGCTGAAAATCGATATTTTAGGTGACCAAAGTCAATATGTGTATGCATCTTCCGTACCTGTTTATATCCCAAATTCAACCTCAAAACACCCGAAAATTCGATATTTTTTGGGTCCCAGAAGCGAACTGTACATGCCTACACAGTGCTAGAATGTTTTCAAAATATAGGCTCAAAACATGCTAAAAATCGATATTTTAAGTGTCCAAAGTCGATATGTGCATGCATCTTCTGTACCTGTTTATATCTCAAATTCAGGATCAAAACACCCTAAAATTCGATATTTTGGGGTCCCAGAAGTGATCTGTACATGCCTACTTAGTGCTAGAATGTTTTCAAAATATAGGCTCAAAACATGCTAAAAATCGATCTTTTAGGTGCCCAAAAGTCGATATGTGCATGCATCTTCTGTACCCGTTTATATCTCAAATTCAGGCTCCAAATACCCGAAAATTTGATATTTTGGGGTCCCAGAAACGATCTGTACATGCCTACTCAGATACAGGCCCAAAACATGCTGAACATCGATATTTTAGGTGCCCAAAGTTAATATATGTATGCATCTTCTGCACCCGTTTATATCCCAAATTCAACCTCAAAAAACCCGAACATTCGGTATTTTTGGGTCCTAGAAGCGATCTGTACATGCCTACTCTTAGTTAGAATGTTTTCAATATACAGACCCAAAACATGCTCAAAATCGATATTTTAGGTGCCGAAAAGTCGATATGTGCATGCATCTTCTGTACCCGTTTATATCTCAAATTCAGGCTCCAAACACCCGAAAATTCGATATTTTGGGGTCCCAGAAGTGATCTGTACTTGCCTACTCCGTGTTTGAGTATTATCAAAATACAGGCCCAAAACATGCTGAAAATCGATATTTTAGGTGACCAAAGTCAATTTGTGTATGCATCTTCTGCACCCGTTTATATCCCAAATTCAACCTCAAAACACCCGAAAATTCGATATTTTGGGGTCCCATAAGTGATCTGTACATGCCTACTTAGTTCTAGAATATTTTCAAAATATAGGCCCAAAACATGCTAAAAATCGATAATTTAGGTGCCCAAAGTCGATATCTCAAATTCAGGCCCAAAACACACGAAAACCCGATATTTTGGGGTCCCAGAAGCGATCTGTACTTGCCTACTCCGTCTTAGAGTATTTTCAAAATACAGGCCCAAAACATGCTGAAAATCGATATTTTAGGTGACCAAAGTAGAGATGTGTATGCATCTTCTGTACCCGTTTATATCTCAAATTCAGGCTCAAAACACATAAAATTTCGATATTTTGGGGTCCCAGAAGTGAGCTGTACATGCCTACTTAGTGCTAGAATATTTTTAAAATATAGGCCCAAAACATGCTAAAAATCGATATTTTAGGTGCCCAAAGTCGATATCTCAAATTCAGGCCCAAAACACCCGAAAATTCGATATTTTAGGGTCCCAGAAGCGATCTGTACATGCCTACTCCGTGTTAGAGTATTTTCAATATACAGGCCCAAAACATACTGAAAATCGATCTTTTAGGTGCCCAAAAGTCGATATGTGGATGTATCTTCTGTACCCGTTTATATCTCAAATTCAGGCTCCTAACTCCCGAACATTCGATATTTTGGGGTCCCAGAAGCGATCTGTACTTGCCTACTCTATGTTAGAGTATTTTCAAAATACAGGCCCAAAACATGCTGAAAATCGATATTTTAGGTGACCAAAGTCAATATGTGTATGCATCTTCCGTACCTGTTTATATCCCAAATTCAACCTCAAAACACCCGAAAATTCGATATTTTTTGGGTCCAAGAAGCGAACTGTACATGCCTACACAGTGCTAGAATGTTTTCAAAATATAGGCTCAAAACATGCTAAAAATCGATATTTTAAGTGTCCAAAGTCGATATGTGCATGCATCTTCTGTACCTGTTTATATCTCAAATTCAGGATCAAAACACCCTAAAATTCGATATTTTGGGGTCCCAGATGTGATCTGTACATGCCTACTTAGTGCTAGAATGTTTTCAAAATATAGGCTCAAAACATGCTAAAAATCGATCTTTTAGGTGCCCAAAAGTCGATATGTGCATGCATCTTCTGTACCCGTTTATATCTCAAATTCAGGCTCCAAATACCCGAAAATTTGATATTTTGGGGTCCCAGAAACGATCTGTACATGCCTACTCAGATACAGGCCCAAAACATGCTGAACATCGATATTTTAGGTGCCCAAAGTTAATATATGTATGCATCTTCTGCACCCGTTTATATCCCAAATTCAACCTCAAAAAACCCGAACATTCGGTATTTTTGGGTCCTAGAAGCGATCTGTACATGCCTACTCTTAGTTAGAATGTTTTCAAGATACAGACCCAAAACATGCTCAAAATCGATATTTTAGGTGCCGAAAAGTCGATATGTGCATGCATCTTCTGTACCCGTTTATATCTCAAATTCAGGATCAAAACATCCAAAAATTTGATATTTTGTGGTCCCTGAAGCGATCTGTACATACCTACTCAGTGCTAGAATATTTTCAAAATATATTCCCAAAACATGCTAAAAATCGATATTTTAGGTGCCCAAAGTCGATATCTTAAATTCAGGCCCAAAACACCCAGAAATTCGATATTTTGGGGTACCAGAAGCGATTTGTACATGCCTACTCCGTGTAAGAGTATTTTCAATATACAGGCCCAAAACATACTGAAAATCGATCTTTTAGGTGCCCAAAAGTCGATATGTTGATGTATCTTCTGTACCCGTTTATATCTCAAATTCAGGCTCCAAACACCCGAAAATTCGATATTTTGGGGTCCCAGAAGCGATCTGTACTTGCCTACTCCGTGTTAGAGTATTTTCAAAATACAGGCCCAAAACATGCTGAAAATCGATATTTTAGGTGACCAAAGTCAATATGTGTATGCATCTTCTGCATCCGTTTATATCCCAAATTCAACCTCAAAACACCCGAAAATTCTATATTTTTTGGGCCCCAGAAGCGAACTGTACATGCCTACTCAGTGCTAGAAGGTTTTCAAATTATAGGCTCAAAACATGCTAAAAATCGATATTTTAAGTGTCCAAAGTCGATATGTGCATGCATCTTCTGTACCCGTTTATATCTCAAATTCAGGATCAAAACACCCGAAAATTCGATAATTTGGGGTCCCAGAAGTGATCTGTACATGCCTACTTAGTACTAGAATATTTTCAAAATACAGTCCCAAAACATGCTAAAAATCGATATTTTAGGTGCCCAAAGTCGATATCTCAAATTCAGGCCAAAAACACCTGAAAATTCGATATTTTGGAGTCCCAGAAGCGATCTGTACATGCCTACTCCGTGTTAGAGTATTTTCAAAATACAGGCCCATAACATACTGACAATCAATCTTTTAGGTGTCCAAAAGTCGATATGTGCATGCATCTTCTGTACCCGTTTATATCTCAAATTCAGGCTCCAAACACCCGAAAATTCGATATTTTGGGGTCCCAGAAGCGATCTGTACTTGCATACTCCGTGTTAGAGTATTTTCAAAATACAGGCCCAAAACATTCCGAAAATCGATATTTTAGGTGCCCAAAGTCGATATAACAAATTCAGGCCCGAAACACCCGAAAATTCGGTATTTTTGGGTCTTAGAAGCGATCTGTACATTCCTACTCCTTGTTAGAATGTTTTCAAGATACAGATCCAAAACATGCTCAAAATCGATATTTTAAGTGCCCAAAAGTCGATATGTGCATGCATCTTCAGTACCTGTTTATATCTCAAATTCAGGCTCCAAGCACCCGAAAATTCGATATTTAGGGGTTCCAGAAGCGATCTGTACTTGCCTACTCCGTGTTAGAGTATTTTAAAAATACAGGCCCAAAACATGCTGAAAATCGATATTTTAGGTGACCAAAGTAGAGATGTGCATGCATCTTCTGTACCCGTTTATATCTCAAATTCAGGCTCAAAACACATAAAAATTCGAAATTTTGGGGTCCCAGAAGTGAGCTGTACATGCCTACTTAGTGCTAGAATATTTTTAAAATATAGGCCCAAAACATGCTAAAAATCGATATTTTAGGTGCCCAAATTCAGGCCCAAAACACCCGAAAATTCGATATTTTAGGGTCCCAGAAGCGATCTGTACATGCCTACTCCGTGTTAGAGTATTTTCAATATACAGGCCCAAAACATACTGAAAATCGATCTTTTTGGTGCCCATAAGTCGATATGTGGATGTATCTTCTGTACCCGTTTATATCTCAAATTCTGGCTCCTAACCCCCGAACATTCGATATTTTTGGGTCCCAGAAGCGATCTGTACTTGCCTACTCCATGTTAGAGTTTTTTCAAAATACAGGCCCAAAACATGCTGAAAATCGATATTTTAGGTGACCAAAGTCAATATGTGTATGCATCTTCCGTACCCGTTTATATCCCAAATTCAACCTCAAAACACCCGAAAATTCGATATTTTTTGGGTCCCAGAAGCGAACTGTACATGCCTACTCAGTGCTAGAATGTTTTCAAAATATAGGCTCAAAACATGCTAAAAATCGATATTTTAAGTGTCCAAAGTCGATATGTGGATGTATCTTCTGTACCTGTTTATATCTCAAATTCAGGCTCAAAACACCCGAAAGCTCTATATTTTTGGGTCCCAGAAGCGATCTGTACATGCCTACTCCGTGTTAGAGAACTTTCAAAATACAGGGCCAAAACATGCTGAAAATCGATATTTTAGGTGCCCAAAGTCAATATGTGCATGCATTTTCTGTACCCGTTTATATCTCAAATTCAGGCTCAAAACACCCGAAAATTCGATATATTGGGGTCCCAGAAGCGAACTGTACATGCCTACTCAGTGCTAGAATGTTTTCAAAATATAGGCCCAAAACATGCTAAAAATCGATATTTTAGGTGCCCAAAGTCGATATCTCAAATTCAGTCCTTAAACACCCGAAAGTTCGATATTTTGGGGTCTTAGAAGCGATCTGTACATACCTACTCCGTGTTAGAGTTTTTATAAATTACAGGCCCAAAACATACAGATAATCGATATTTTAGGTGCCCAAAAGTCGATATGTGAATGCATCTTCTGTACCCGTTTATATCTCAAATTCAGGCTCCAAACACCCGAAAATTCGATATTTTGGGGTCCCAGAAGTGATCTGTACTTGCCTACTCCGTGTTTGAGTATTATCAAAATACAGGCCCAAAACATGCTGAAAATCGATATTTTAGGTGACCAAAGTCAATTTGTGTATGCATCTTCTGCACCCGTTTATATCCCAAATTCAACCTCAAAACACCCGAAAATTCGATATTTTGGGGTCCCATAAGTGATCTGTACATGCCTACTTAGTTCTAGAATATTTTCAAAATATAGGCCCAAAACATGCTAAAAATCGATAATTTAGGTGCCCAAAGTCGATATCTCAAATTCAGGCCCAAAACACACGAAAACCCGATATTTTGGGGTCCCAGAAGCGATCTGTACTTGCCTACTCCGTCTTAGAGTATTTTCAAAATACAGGCCCAAAACATGCTGAAAATCGATATTTTAGGTGACCAAAGTAGAGATGTGTATGCATCTTCTGTACCCGTTTATATCTCAAATTCAGGCTCAAAACACATAAAATTTCGATATTTTGGGGTCATAGAAGTGAGCTGTACATGCCTACTTAGTGCTAGAATATTTTTAAAATATAGGCCCAAAACATGCTAAAAATCGATATTTTAGGTGCCCAAAGTCGATATCTCAAATTCAGGCCCAAAACACCCGAAAATTCGATATTTTAGGGTCCCAGAAGCGATCTGTACATGCCTACTCCGTGTTAGAGTATTTTCAATATACAGGCCCAAAACATACTGAAAATCGATCTTTTAGGTGCCCAAAAGTCGATATGTGGATGTATCTTCTGTACCCGTTTATATCTCAAATTCAGGCTCCTAACTCCCGAACATTCGATATTTTGGGGTCCCAGAAGCGATCTGTACTTGCCTACTCTATGTTAGAGTATTTTCAAAATACAGGCCCAAAACATGCTGAAAATCGATATTTTAGGTGACCAAAGTCAATATGTGTATGCATCTTCCGTACCTGTTTATATCCCAAATTCAACCTCAAAACACCCGAAAATTCGATATTTTTTGGGTCCCAGAAGCGAACTGTACATGCCTACACAGTGCTAGAATGTTTTCAAAATATAGGCTCAAAACATGCTAAAAATCGATATTTTAAGTGTCCAAAGTCGATATGTGCATGCATCTTCTGTACCTGTTTATATCTCAAATTCAGGATCAAAACACCCTAAAATTCGATATTTTGGGGTCCCAGAAGTGATCTGTACATGCCTACTTAGTGCTAGAATGTTTTCAAAATATAGGCTCAAAACATGCTAAAAATCGATCTTTTAGGTGCCCAAAAGTCGATATGTGCATGCATCTTCTGTACCCGTTTATATCTCAAATTCAGGCTCCAAATACCCGAAAATTTGATATTTTGGGGTCCCAGAAACGATCTGTACATGCCTACTCAGATACAGGCCCAAAACATGCTGAACATCGATATTTTAGGTGCCCAAAGTTAATATATGTATGCATCTTCTGCACCCGTTTATATCCCAAATTCAACCTCAAAAAACCCGAACATTCGGTATTTTTGGGTCCTAGAAGCGATCTGTACATGCCTACTCTTAGTTAGAATGTTTTCAATATACAGACCCAAAACATGCTCAAAATCGATATTTTAGGTGCCGAAAAGTCGATATGTGCATGCATCTTCTGTACCCGTTTATATCTCAAATTCAGGATCAAAACATCCAAAAATTTGATATTTTGTGGTCCCTGAAGCGATCTGTACATACCTACTCAGTGCTAGAATATTTTCAAAATATATTCCCAAAACATGCTAAAAATCGATATTTTAGGTGCCCAAAGTCGATATCTTAAATTCAGGCCCAAAACACCCAGAAATTCGATATTTTGGGGTACCAGAAGCGATTTGTACATGCCTACTCCGTGTAAGAGTATTTTCAATATACAGGCCCAAAACATACTGAAAATCGATCTTTTAGGTGCCCAAAAGTCGATATGTTGATGTATCTTCTGTACCCGTTTATATCTCAAATTCAGGCTCCAAACACCCGAAAATTCGATATTTTGGGGTCCCAGAAGCGATCTGTACTTGCCTACTCCGTGTTAGAGTATTTTCAAAATACAGGCCCAAAACATGCTGAAAATCGATATTTTAGGTGACCAAAGTCAATATGTGTATGCATCTTCTGCATCCGTTTATATCCCAAATTCAACCTCAAAACACCCGAAAATTCTATATTTTTTGGGCCCCAGAAGCGAACTGTACATGCCTACTCAGTGCTAGAAGGTTTTCAAATTATAGGCTCAAAACATGCTAAAAATCGATATTTTAAGTGTCCAAAGTCGATATGTGCATGCATCTTCTGTACCCGTTTATATCTCAAATTCAGGATCAAAACACCCGAAAATTCGATAATTTGGGGTCCCAGAAGTGATCTGTACATGCCTACTTAGTACTAGAATATTTTCAAAATATAGTCCCAAAACATGCTAAAAATCGATATTTTAGGTGCCCAAAGTCGATATCTCAAATTCAGGCCAAAAACACCTGAAAATTCGATATTTTGGAGTCCCAGAAGCGATCTGTACATGCCTACTCCGTGTTAGAGTATTTTCAAAATACAGGCCCATAACATACTGACAATCAATCTTTTAGGTGTCCAAAAGTCGATATGTGCATGCATCTTCTGTACCCGTTTATATCTCAAATTCAGGCTCCAAACACCCGAAAATTCGATATTTTGGGGTCCCAGAAGCGATCTGTACATGCCTACTCAGATACAGGGCCAAAACATACTGAAAATCGATATTTTAGGTGCACAAAGTCAATATGTGTATGCATCTTCTGCACCCGTTTATATCCCAAATTCAACCTCAAAACACCCGAAAATTCGATATTTTTTGGTCCCAGAAGCGATCTCTACATGAATACTCAGTGCTAGAATGTTTTCAAAATATAGGCTAAAAACATGCTAAAAATCGTTATTTTAAGTGTCCAAAGTCGATATGTGCATGCATCTTCTGTATCCGTTTATATCTCAAATTCAGGCTCAAAACACCCGAAAATTCGGTATTTTTGGGTCCTAGAAGCGATCTGTACATGCCTACTCCTAGTTAGAATGTTTTCAAGATTCAGACCCAAAACATGCTCAAAATCGATATTTTAGGTGCCCAAAAGTCGATATGTGCATGCATCTTCAGTACCTGTTTATATCTCAAATTCAGGCTCAAAACACCCGAAAGCTCTATATTTTTGGGTCCCAGAAGCGATCTGTACATGCCTACTCCGTGTTAGAGAACTTTCAAAATACAGGGCCAAAACATGCTGAAAATCGATATTTTAGGTGCCCAAAGTCAATATGTGCATGCATTTTCTGTACCCGTTTATATCTCAAATTCAGGCTCAAAACACCCGAAAATTCGATATATCGGGGTCCCAGAAGCGAACTGTACATGCCTACTCAGTGCTAGAATGTTTTCAAAATATAGGCCCAAAACATGCTAAAAATCGATATTTTAGGTGCCCAAAGTCGATATCTCAAATTCAGTCCTTAAACACCCGAAAGTTCGATATTTTGGGGTCTTAGAAGCGATCTGTACATACCTACTCCGTTTTAGAGTTTTTATAAATTACAGGCCCAAAACATACAGATAATCGATATTTTAGGTGCCCAAAAGTCGATATGTGAATGCATTTTCTGTACCCGTTTATATCTCAAATTCAGGCTCCAAACACCCGAAAATTCGATATTTTGGGGTCCCAGAAGTGATCTGTACTTGCCTACTCCGTGTTTGAGTATTATCAAAATACAGGCCCAAAACATGCTGAAAATCGATATTTTAGGTGACCAAAGTCAATTTGTGTATGCATCTTCTGCACCCGTTTATATCCCAAATTCAACCTCAAAACACCCGAAAATTCGATATTTTGGGGTCCCATAAGTGATCTGTACATGCCTACTTAGTTCTAGAATATTTTCAAAATATAGGCCCAAAACATGCTAAAAATCGATAATTTAGGTGCCCAAAGTCGATATCTCAAATTCAGGCCCAAAACACACGAAAACCCGATATTTTGGGGTCCCAGAAGCGATCTGTACATGCCTACTCCGTATTAGAGTTTTTTTCAATATACGGGCCCAAAACATACTGAATATCGATCTTTAAGGTGCCCAAAAGTCGATGTGTGGATGTATCTTCTGTACCCGTTTATATCTCAAATTCAGGCTCCAAACACCCGAAAATTCGATATATTGGGGTCCCAGAAGCGATCTGTACTTGCCTACTCCGTCTTAGAGTATTTTCAAAATACAGGCCCAAAACATGCTGAAAATCGATATTTTAGGTGACCAAAGTAGAGATGTGTATGCATCTTCTGTACCCGTTTATATCTCAAATTCAGGCTCAAAACACATAAAATTTCGATATTTTGGGGTCCCAGAAGTGAGCTGTACATGCCTACTTAGTGCTAGAATATTTTTAAAATATAGGCCCAAAACATGCTAAAAATCGATATTTTAGGTGCCCAAAGTCGATATCTCAAATTCAGGCCCAAAACACCCGAAAATTCGATATTTTAGGGTCCCAGAAGCGATCTGTACATGCCTACTCCGTGTTAGAGTATTTTCAATATACAGGCCCAAAACATACTGAAAATCGATCTTTTAGGTGCCCAAAAGTCGATATGTGGATGTATCTTCTGTACCCGTTTATATCTCAAATTCAGGCTCCTAACTCCCGAAGATTCGATATTTTGGGGTCCCAGAAGCGATCTGTACTTGCCTACTCCGTCTTAGAGTATTTTCAAAATACAGGCCCAAAACATGCTGAAAATCGATATTTTAGGTGACCAAAGTCAATATGTGTATGCATCTTCCGTACCTGTTTATATCCCAAATTCAACCTCAAAACACCCGAAAATTCGATATTTTTTGGGTCCCAGAAGCGAACTGTACATGCCTACACAGTGCTAGAATGTTTTCAAAATATAGGCTCAAAACATGCTAAAAATCGATATTTTAAGTGTCCAAAGTCGATATGTGCATGCATCTTCTGTACCTGTTTATATCTCAAATTCAGGATCAAAACACCCTAAAATTCGATATTTTGGGGTCCCAGAAGTGATCTGTACATGCCTACTTAGTGCTAGAATGTTTTCAAAATATAGGCTCAAAACATGCTAAAAATCGATCTTTTAGGTGCCCAAAAGTCGATATGTGCATGCATCTTCTGTACCCGTTTATATCTCAAATTCAGGCTCCAAACACCCGAAAATTTGATATTTTGGGGTCCCAGAAACGATCTGTACATGCCTACTCAGATACAGGCCCAAAACATGCTGAACATCGATATTTTAGGTGCCCAAAGTTAATATGTGTATGCATCTTCTGCACCCGTTTATATCCCAAATTCAACCTCAAAAAACCCGAACATTCGGTATTTTTGGGTCCTAGAAGCGATCTGTATATGCCTACTCTTAGTTAGAATGTTTTCAAGATACAGACCCAAAACATGCTCAAAATCGATATTTTAGGTGCCGAAAAGTCGATATGTGCATGCATCTTCTGTACCCGTTTATATCTCAAATTCAGGATCAAAACACCCAAAAATTTGATATTTTGTGGTCCCTGAAGCGATCTGTACATACCTACTCAGTGCTAGAATATTTTCAAAATATATTCCCAAAACATGCTAAAAATCGATATTTTAGGTGCCCAAAGTCGATATCTTAAATTCAGGCCCAAAACACCCAGAAATTCGATATTTTGGGGTACCAGAAGCGATTTGTACATGCCTACTCCGTGTAAGAGTATTTTCAATATACAGGCCCAAAACATACTGAAAATCGATCTTTTAGGTGCCCAAAAGTCGATATGTTGATGTATCTTCTGTACCCGTTTATATCTCAAATTCAGGCTCCAAACACCCGAAAATTCGATATTTTGGGGTCCCAGAAGCGATCTGTACTTGCCTACTCCGTGTTAGAGTATTTTCAAAATACAGGCCCAAAACATGCTGAAAATCGATATTTTAGGTGACCAAAGTCAATATGTGTATGCATCTACTGCACCCGTTTATATCCCAAATTCAACCTCAAAACACCCGAAAATTCTATATTTTTTGGGCCCCAGAAGCGAACTGTACATGCCTACTCAGTGCTAGAAGGTTTTCAAATTATAGGCTCAAAACATGCTAAAAATCGATATTTTAAGTGTCCAAAGTCGATATGTGCATGCATCTTCTGTATCCGTTTATATCTCAAATTCAGGATCAAAACACCCGAAAATTCGATAATTTGGGGTCCCAGAAGTGATCTGTACATGCCTTCTTAGTACTAGAATATTTTCAAAATATAGTCCCAAAACATGCTAAAAATCGATATTTTAGGTGCCCAAAGTCGATATCTCAAATTCAGGCCAAAAACACCTGAAAATTCGATATTTTGGAGTCCCAGAAGCGATCTGTACATGCCTACTCCGTGTTAGAGTATTTTCAAAATACAGGCCCATAACATACTGACAATCAATCTTTTAGGTGTCCAAAAGTCGATATGTGCATGCATCTTCTGTACCCGTTTATATCTCAAATTCTGGCTCCAAACACCCGAAAATTCGATATTTTGGGGTCCCAGAAGCGATCTGTACATGCCTACTCAGATACAGGGCCAAAACATACTGAAAATCGATATTTTAGGTGCACAAAGTCAATATGTGTATGCATCTTCTGCACCCGTTTATATCCCAAATTCAACCTCAAAACACCCGAAAATTCGATATTTTTTGGTCCCAGAAGCGATCTCTACATGAATACTCAGTGCTAGAATGTTTTCAAAATATAGGCTAAAAACATGCTAAAAATCGTTATTTTAAGTGTCCAAAGTCGATATGTGCATGCATCTTCTGTATCCGTTTATATCTCAAATTCAGGCTCAAAACACCCGAAAATTCGGTATTTTTGGGTCCTAGAAGCGATCTGTACATGCCTACTCCTAGTTAGAATGTTTTCAAGATTCAGACCCAAAACATGCTCAAAATCGATATTTTAGGTGCCCAAAAGTCGATATGTGCATGCATCTTCTGTACAAGTTTATATCTCAAATTCAGGATCAAAACACCCGATAATTTGATATTTTGGGGTACCAGAAGCAATCTGTACATGCCTACTCAGTGCTAGAATATTTTCAAAATATAGGCCCAAAACATGCTAAAAATTGATATTTTAGGTGCCCAAAGTCGATATCTCAAATTCAGGCCCAAGACACCCGAAAATTCGATATTTTAGGGTCCCAGAAGATATCTGTACATGCCTACTCCGTGTTAGAGTATTTTCAATATACAGGCCCAAAACATACTGAAAATCGATCTTTTAGGTGCCCAAAAGTCGATATGTGGATGTATCTTCTGTACCCGTTTATAGCTCAAATTCAGGCTCCAAACACCCGAAAATTCGATATTTTGGTGTCCCAGAAGCGATCTGTACATGCCTACTCAGATACAGGCCCAAAACATGCTGAAAATCGATATTTTAGGTGCCCAAAGTTAATATGTGTATGCATCTTCTGCACTCGTTTATATCTCAAATTCAACCTCAAAACACCCGAAAATTCGATATTTTTGGGTCCCAGAAGCGATATGCACATGCCTACTCAGTGGTAGAATGTTTTCAAAATATAGGCTCGAAAGATGCTCAAAATCGATATTTTAAGTGTCCAAAGTCGATATGTGCATGCATCTTCTGTACCCGTTTATATCTCAAATTCAGGATCAAAACACCCGAAAATTCGATATTTTGGGGTCCCAGAAGTGATTTGTACATGCCTACTTAGTGCTAGAATATTTTCAAAATATTGGCCCAAAACATGCTAAAAATCGATATTTTATGTGCCCAAAGTCGATATATCAAATTCAGGCCCGAAACACCCGAAAATTCGGTATTTTTGGGTCTTAGAAGCGATCTGTACATTCCTACTCCTTGTTAGAATGTTTTCAAGATACAGATCCAAAACATGCTCAAATTCGATATTTTAAGTGCCCAAAAGTCGATATGTGCATGCATCTTCAGTACCTGTTTATATCTCAAATTCAGGCTCAAAACACCCGAAAGCTCTATATTTTTGGGTCCCAGAAGCGATCTGTACATGCCTACTCCGTGTTAGAGAATTTTCAAAATACAGGGCCAAAACATGCTGAAAATCGATATTTTAGGTGCCCAAAGTCAATATGTGCATGCATTTTCTGTACCCGTTTATATCTCAAATTCAGGCTCAAAACACAACCGAAAATTCGATATATCGGGGTCCCAGAAGCGATCTGTACATGCCTACTCAGTGCTAGAATGTTTTCAAAATATAGGCCCAAAACATGCTAAAAATCGATATTTCAGGTGCCCAAAGTCGATATCTCAAATTCAGTCCTTAAACACCCGAAAATTTGATATTTGGGGGTCTTAGAAGCGATCTGTACATACCTACTCCGTGTTAGAGTTTTTATAAATTACAGGCCCAAAACATACAGATAATCGATATTTTAGGTGCCCAAAAGTCGATATGTGAATGCATCTTCTGTACCCGTTTATATCTCAAATTCAGGCTCCAAACACCCGAAAATTCGATATTTTGGGGTCCCAGAAGTGATCTGTACTTGCCTACTCCGTGTTTGAGTATTATCAAAATACAGGCCCAAAACATGCTGAAAATCGATATTTTAAATGTCCAAAGTCGATATGTGCATGCATCTTCTGTACCCGTTTATATCTCAAATTCAGGATCAAAACACCCGAAAATTCGATATTTTGGGGCCCCAGAAGTGATCTGTACATGCCTACTCAGTGCTAGAATGTTTTCAAAATATAGGCTTAAAACATGCTAAAAATCGATAATTTAGGTGCCCAAAGTCGATATCTCAAATTCAGGCCCAAAACGCACGAAAACCCGATATTTTGGGGTCCCAGAAGCGATCTGTACATGCCTACTCCGTATTAGAGTTTTTTTCAATATACAGGCCCAAAACATACTGAATATCGATCTTTAAGGTGCCCAAAAGTCGATGTGTGGATGCATCTTCTGTACCCGTTTATATCTCAAATTCAGGCTCCAAACACCCGAAAATTCGATATATTGGGGTCCCAGAAGCGATCTGTACTTGCTTACTCCGTGTTAGAGTATTTTAAAAATACAGGCCCAAAACATGCTGAAAATCGATATTTTAGGTGACCAAAGTAGAATTGTGCATGCATCTTCTGTACCCGTTTATATCTCAAATTTAGGCTCAAAACACATAAAATTTCGATATTTTGGGGTCCCAGAAGTGAGCTGTACATGCCTACTTAGTGCTAGAATATTTTTAAAATATAGGCCCAAAACATGCTAAAAATCGATATTTTAGGTGCCCAAAGTCGATATCTCAAATTCAGGCCCAAAACACCCGAAAATTCGATATTTTGGGGTCCCAGAACCGAACTGTACATGCCTACTTCGTGTTAGAGTATTTTCAAATTACAGGCCCAAAACTTACTGAAATCGATCTTTTAGGTGCCCAAAAGTCGATATATACATGCATCTTCTGTACCCGTTTAAATCTCAAATTCAGGCTCAAAACACCCGAAAATTCGGTATTTTGGGGTCCCAGAAGCGATCTGTACATACCTACTCCGTGTTAGAGTATTTTCAAAATACAGGCCCAAAACATGCTGAAAATCGATATTTTAGGTGCCCAAAGTCAATATGTGTATGCATCTTCTGCACCCGTTTATATCCCAAATTCAACCTCAAAAAACACCCGAAAATTCGATTTTTCCTGGTCCCAGAAGCGATCTGTACATGCCTACTCAGTGCTAGAATGTTTTCAAAATATAGGCTCAAAACATGCAAAAAATCGATATTTTAAGTTTCCAAAGTCGATATGTGCATGCATCTTCTGCACCCGTTTATATCTCAAATTCAGGCTCAAAACACCCAAAAATTCGATATTTTGGGGTCCAAGAAGTGATCTGTACATGCCTACTTAGTGCTAGAATATTTTCAAAATATAGGCCCAAAACATGCTAAAAATCGATATTTTAGGTGCCCAAAGTCGATATCTCAAATTGAGGCCCAAAACACACGAAAATTCGATATTTAGGGGTACCAGAATCGATCTGTACATGACTACTCCGTGTTAGAGTATTTTCAATATACAGGCCCAAAACATACTGAAAATCGATCTTTTTGGCTCCAAACACCCGAAAATTCGATATTTTGGGGTCCCAGAAGCGATCTGTACTTGCATACTCCGTGTTAGAGTATTTTCAAAATACAGGCCCAAAACATTCTGAAAATCGATATTTTAGGTGCCCAAAGTCGATATATCAAATTCAGGCCCAAAACACCCGAAAATTCGGTATTTTTGGGTCTTAGAAGCGATCTGTACATTCCTACACCTTGTTAGAATGTTTTCAGATACAGACCCAAAACATGCTCAAAATCGATATTTTAAGTGCCCAAAAGTCGACATGTGCATGCATCTTCAGTACCTGTTTATATCTCAAATTCAGGCTCAAAACACCCGAAAATTCTATATTTTTGGGTCCCAGAAGCGATCTGTACATGCCTACTCCGTGTTAGAGTATTTTCAAAATACAGGCCCAAAACATGCTGAAAATCGATATTTTAGGTGCCCAAAGTCAATATGTGCATGCATTTTCTGTACCCGTTTATATCTCAAATTCAGGCTCAAAACACCCGAAAATTCGATATTTCGGGGTCCCAGAAGCGATCTGTACATGCCTACTCAGTGCTAGAATGTTTTCAAAATATAGGCCCAAAACATGCTAAAAATCGATATTTTAGGTGCCCAAAGTCGATATCTCAAAATCAGTCCTTAAACACCCGAAAATTCGATATTTTGGGGTCTTAGAAGCGATCTGTACATACCTACTCCGTGTTAGAGTTTTTATAAAATACAGGCCCAAAACATACAGATAATCGATATTTTAGGTGCCCAAAAGTCGATATGTGAATGCATCTTCTGTACCCGTTTATATCTCAAATTCAGGCTCCAAACACCCGAAAATTCGATATTTTAAGGTTTCAGAAGTGATCTGTACTTGCCTACTCCGTGTTGAGTATTATCAAAAACATGCTGAAAATCGATATTTTAGGTGACCAAAGTCAATATGTGTATGCATCTTCTGCACCCGTTTATATCCCAAATTCAACCTCAAAACACCCGAAAATTCGATATTTTTTGGTCCCAGAAGTGATCTGTACATGCCTACTTAGTTCTAGAATATTTTCAAAATATAGGCCAAAAACATGCTAAAAATCGATAATTTCGGTGCCCAAAGTCGATATCTCAAATTCAGGCCCAAAACGCACGAAAACCCGATATTTTGGGGTCCCAGAAGCGATCTGTACATGCCTACTCCGTATTAGAGTTTTTTTCAATATACAGGCCCAAAACATACTGAAAATCGATCTTTAAGGTGCCCAAAAGTCGATATGTGGATGCATCTTCTATACCCGTTTATATCTCAAATTCAGGCTTAAAACACCCTAAAATTCGATATTTTGGGGTCCCAGAAGCGATCTGTACTTGCCTACTCCGTGTTAGAGTATTTTAAAAATACAGGCCCAAATAATGCTGAAAATCGATATTTTAGGTGACTAAAGTAGAGATGTGCATGCATCTACTGTACATGTTTATATCTCAAATTCAGGCTCAAAACACCCGAAAATTCTATATTTTGGGGTCCCAGAAGTGTGCTGTACATGCCTACTTAGTGCTAGAATATTTTTTAAATATAGGCCCAAAACATGCTAAAAATCGATATTTTAGGTTCCCAAAGTCGATATCTCAAATTAAGGCACAAAACACCCGAAAATTCGATATTTTGGGGTCCCAGAAGCGAACTGTACATGCCTACTCCGTGTTAGAGTATTTTCAAATTACAGGCCCAAAACATACTGAAAATCGATCTTTTAGGTGACCAAAGGTCGATATGTGCATGCATCTTCTGTACCCGTTTATATCTCAAATTCAGGTTCAAAACACCCGAAAATTCGGTATTTTGGGGTCCCAGAAGCGATCTGTACATGCCTACTCAGTGCTAGAATGTTTTTAAAATATAGGCCCAAAACATGCTAAAAATCGATATTTTAGGTGCCCAAAGTCGATATCTCAAATTCAGGCCCAAAACACCCGAAACTTCGATATTTTGGGGTCCCTGAACCGAACTGTACATGCCTACTTCGTGTTAGAGTATTTTCAAATTACAGGCCCAAAACTTACTGAAAATCGATATTTTAGGTGCCTAAAAGTCGATATGTACATGCATCTTCTGTACCCGTTTATATCTCAAATTCAGGCTCAAAACACCCGAAAATTCGGTATTTTGGGGTCCCAGAAGCGATCTGTACATACCTACTCCGTGTTAGAGTATTTTCAAAATACAGGCCCAAAACATGCTGAAAATCGATATTTTAGGTGCCCAAAGTCAATATGTGTATGCATCTTCTGCACCCGTTTATATCCCAAATTCAACCTCAAAACACCCGAAAATTCGATTTTTTCTGGTCCCAGAAGCGATCTGTACATGCCTACTCAGTGCTAGAATGTTTTCAAAATATATGCTCAAAACATGCAAAAAATCGATATTTTAAGTTTCCAAAGTCGATATGTGCATGCATCTTCTGGACCCGTTTATATCTCAAATTCTGGCTCAAAACACCCAAAAATTCGATATTTTGGGGTCCAAGAAGTGATCTGCACATGCCTACTTAGTGCTAGAATATTTTCAAAATATAGGCCCAAAACATGTTAAAAATCGATATTTTAGGTGCCCAAAGTCGATATCTCAAATTGAGGCCCAAAACACACAAAAATTCGATATTTAGGGGTCCCAGAATCGATCTGTACATGACTACTCCGTGTTAGAGTATTTTCAATATACAGGCCCAAAACATACTGAAAATCGATCTTTTTGGTGCCCAAAAGTCGATATGTGGATGCATCTTCTGTACCCGTTTATATCTCAAATTCAGGCTCCAAACACCCGAAAATTCGATATTTTGGGGTCCCAGAAGCGATCTGTACTTGCATACTCCGTGTTAGAGTATTTTCAAAATACAGGCCCAAAACATTCTGAAATTCGATATTTTAGGTGCCCAAAGTCGATATATCAAATTCAGGCCCGAAACACCCGAAAATTCGGTATTTTTGGGTCTTAGAAGCGATCTGTACATTCCTACACCTTGTTAGAATGTTTTCAGATACAGACCCAAAACATGCTCAAAATCGATATTTTAAGTGCCCAAAAGTCGATATGTGCATGCATCTTCAGTACCTGTTTATATCTCAAATTCAGGCTCAAAACACCCGAAAATTCTATATTTTTGGGTCCCAGAAGCGATCTGTACATGCCTACTCCGTTTTAGAGTATTTTCAAAATACAGGCCCAAAACATGCTGAAAATCGATATTTTAGGTGCCCAAAGTCAATATGTGCATGCATTTTCTGTACCCGTTTATATCTCAAATTCAGGCACAAAACACCCGAAAATTCGATATTTCGGGGTCCCAGAAGCGATCTGTACATGCCTACTCAGTGCTAGAATGTTTTCAAAATATAGGCCCAAAACATGCTAACAATCGATATTTTAGGTGCCCAAAGTCGATATCTCAAATTCAGTCCTTAAACACCCAAAAATTCGATATTTTGGGGTCTTAGAAGCGATCTGTACATAAATACTCCGTGTTAGAGTTTTTATAAAATACAGGCCCAAAACATACAGATAATCGATATTTTAGGTGCCCAAAAGTCGATATGTGCATGCATCTTCAGTACCTGTTTATATCTCAAATTCAGGCTCAAAACACCCGAAAATTCGATATTTTAAGGTCTCAGAAGTGATCTGTACTTGCCTACTCCGTGATAAGTATTATCAAAATACAGGCCCAAAACATGCTGAAAATCGATATTTTAGGTGACCAAAGTCAATATGTGTATGCATCTTCTGCACCCGTTTATAACCCAAATTCAACCTCAAAACACCCGAAAATTCGATATTTTTTGGTCCCAGAAGTGATCTGAACATGCCTACTTAGTTCTAGAATATTTTCAAAATATAGGCCCAAAACATGTTAAAAATCGATAATTTAGGTGCCCAAAGTCGATATCACAAATTCAGGCCCAAAACGCACGAAAACCCTATATTTTGGGGTCCCAGAAGCGATCTGTACATGCCTACTCCGTATTAGAGTTTTTTTCAATATACAGGCCCAAAACATACTGAAAATCGATCTTTAAGGTGCCCAAAAGTCGATATGTGGATGCATCTTCTATACCCGTTTATATCTCAAATTCAGGCTCAAAACACCCGAAAATTCGATATTTTGGGGTCCCAGAAGCGATCTGTACTTGCCTACTCCGTGTTAGAGTATTATCAAAATACAGGCCCAAAACATGCTGAAAATCGATATTTTAGGTGACCAAAGTCAATATGTGTATGCATCTTCTGCACCCATTTATATCCCAAATTCAACCTCAAAACACCCGAAAATTCGATATTTTTTGGTCCCAGAAGTGATCTGTACATGCCTACTTAGTTCTAGAATATTTTCAAAATATAGGCCCAAAACATGCTAAAAATCGATAATTTAGGTGCCCAAAGTCGATATCTCAAATTCAGGCCCAAAACGCACGAAAACCCGATATTTTGGGGTCCCAGAAGCGATCTGTACATGCCTACTCCGTATTAGAGTTTTTTTCAATATACAGACCCAAAACATACTGAAAATCGATCTTTAAGGTGCCCAAAAGTCGATATGTGGATGCATCTTCTATACCCGTTTATATCTCAAATTCAGGCTCCAAACACCCGAAAATTTGATATTTTTGGGTCCCAGAAGCGATCTGTACTTGCCTACTCCGTGTTAGAGTATTTTCAAAATACAGGCCCAAAACATGCTGAAAATCGATATTTTAGGTGACCAAAGTAGAGATGTGCATGCATCTACTGTACATGTTTATATCTCAAATTCAGGCACAAAACACCCGAAAATTCTATATTTTGGGGTCCCAGAAGTGTGCTGTACATGCCTACTTAGTGCTAGAATATTTTTTAAATATAGGCCCAAAACATGTTAAAAATCGATATTTTAGGTTCCCAAAGTCGATATCTCAAATTCAGGCCCAAAACACCCGAAAATTCGATATTTTGGGGTCCCAGAAACGAACTGTACATGCCTACTCCGTGTTAGAGTATTTTCAAAATAGAGGCCCAAAACATACTGAAAATCGATCTTTTAGGTGACCAAAGGTCGATATGTGCATGCTTTTTCTGTACCCGTTTATATCTCAAATTCAAGTTCAAAACACCCGAAAATTCGGTATTTTGGGGTCCCAGAAGCGATCTGTACATGCCTACTCAGTGCTAGAATGTTTTTATAATATAGGCCCAAAACATGCTAAAAATCGATATTTTAGGTGCCCAAAGTCGATATCTCAAATTCAGGCACAAAACACCCGAAAATTCTATATTTTGGGGTCCCAGAACCGAACTGTACATGCCTACTTCGTGTTAGAGTATTTTAAAATTACAGGCCCAAAACTTACTGAAAATCGATATTTTAGGTGCCCAAAAGTCGATATGTACATGCATCTTCTGTACCCGTTTATATCTCAAATTCAGGCTCAAAACACCCGAAAATTCGGTATTTTGGGGTCCCAGAAGCGATCTGTACATACCTACTCCGTGTTAGAGTATTTTCAAAATACAGGCCCAAAACATGCTGAAAATCGATATTTTAGGTGCCCAAAGTCAATATGTGTATGCATCTTCTGCACCCGTTTATATCCTAAATTCAACCTCAAAACACCCGAAAATTCGATTTTTTCTGGTCCCAGAAGCGATCTGTACATGCCTACTCAGTGCTAGAATGTTTTCAAAATATATGCTCAAAACATGCAAAAAATCGATATTTTAAGTTTCCAAAGTCGATATGTGCATGCATCTTCTGCACCCGTTTATATCTCAAATTCAGGCTCAAAACACCCAAAAATTCGATATTTTGGGTTCAAAGAAGTGATCTGCACATGCCTACTTAGTGCTAGAATATTTTCAAAATATAGGCCCAAAACATGTTAAAAATCGATATTTTAGGTGCCCAAAGTCGATATCTCAAATTGAGGCCCAAAACACACGAAAATTCGATATTTAGGGGTCCCAGAATCGATCTGTACATGACTACTCCGTATTAGAGTATTTTCAATATACAGGCCCAAAACATACTGAAAATCGATCTTTTTGTTGCCCAAAAGTCGATATGTGGATGCACCTTCTGTACCCGTTTATATCTCAAATTCAGGCTCCAAACACCCGAAAATTCGATATATTGGGGTCCCAGAAGCGATCTGTACTTGCATACTCCGTGTTAGAGTATTTTTAAAATACAGGCCCAAAACATTCTGAAAATCGATATTTTAGGTGCCCAAAGTCGATATATCAAATTCAGGCCCGAAACACCCGAAAATTCGGTATTTTTGGGTCTTAGAAGCGATCTATACATTCCTACACCTTGTTAGAATGTTTTCAGATACAGACCCAAAACATGCTCAAAATCGATATTTTAAGTGTCCAAAAGTCGATATGTGCATGCATCTTCAGTACCTGTTTATATCTCAAATTCAGGCTCAAAACACCCGAAAATTCTATATTTTTGGGTCCCAGAAGCGATCTGTACATGCCTACTCCGTTTTAGAGTATTTTCAAAATACAGGCCCAAAACATACTGAAAATCGATCTTTTAGGTGCCCAAAAGTCGATATGTGCATGCATCTTCTGTACCCGTTTATATATAAAATTCAGGTTCAAAACACCCGAAAATTCGGTATTTGGGGGTCCCAGAAGCGATCTGTACATGCCTACTCAGTGCTAGAATGTTTTCAAAATATATGCTCAAAACATGCAAAAAATCGATATTTTAAGTTTCCAAAGTCGATATGTGCATGCATCTTCTGCACCCGTTTATATCTCAAATTCAGGCTCAAAACACCCAAAAATTCGATATTTTGGGGTCCAAGAAGTGATCTGCACATGCCTACTTAGTGCTAGAATATTTTCAAAATATAGGCCCAAAACATGTTAAAAATCGATATTTTAGGTGCCCAAAGTCGATATCTCAAATTGAGGCCCAAAACACACGAAAATTCGATATTTAGGGGTCCCAGAATCGATCTGTACATGACTACTCCGTGTTAGAGTATTTTCAATATACAGGCCCAAAACATACTGAAAATCGATCTTTTTGGTGCCCAAAAGTCGATATGTGGATGCATCTTCTGTACCCGTTTATATCTCAAATTCAGGCTCCAAACACCCGAAAATTCGATATATTGGGGTCCCAGAAGCGATCTGTACTTGCATACTCCGTGTTAGAGTATTTTTAAAATACAGGCCCAAAACATTCTGAAAATCGATATTTTAGGTGCCCAAAGTCGATATATCAAATTCAGGCCCGAAACACCCGAAAATTCGGTATTTTTGGGTCTTAGAAGCGATCTGTACATTCCTACACCTTGTTAGAATGTTTTCAGATACAGACCCAAAACATGCTCAAAATCGATATTTTAAGTGTCCAAAAGTCGATATGTGCATGCATCTTCAGTACCTGTTTATATCTCAAATTCAGGCTCAAAACACCCGAAAATTCTATATTTTTGGGTCCCAGAAGCGATCTGTACATGCCTACTCCGTTTTAGAGTAGTTTCAAAATACAGGCCCAAAACATACTGAAAATCGATCTTTTAGGTGCCCAAAAGTCGATATGTGCATGCATCTTCTGTACCCGTTTATATATAAAATTCAGGTTCAAAACACCCGAAAATTCGGTATTTGGGGGTCCCAGAAGCGATCTGTACATGCCTACTCAGTGCTAGAATGTTTTCAAAATATATGCTCAAAACATGCAAAAAATCGATATTTTAAGTTTCCAAAGTCGATATGTGCATGCATCTTCTGCACCCGTTTATATCTCAAATTCAGGCTCAAAACACCCAAAAATTCGATATTTTGGGGTCCAAGAAGTGATCTGCACATGCCTACTTAGTGCTAGAATATTTTCAAAATATAGGCCCAAAACATGTTAAAAATCGATATTTTAGGTGCCCAAAGTCGATATCTCAAATTGAGGCCCAAAACACACGAAAATTCGATATTTAGGGGTCCCAGAATCGATCTGTACATGACTACTCCGTGTTAGAGTATTTTCAATATACAGGCCCAAAACATACTGAAAATCGATCTTTTTGGTGCCCAAAAGTCGATATGTGGATGCATCTTCTGTACCCGTTTATATCTCAAATTCAGGCTCCAAACACCCGAAAATTCGATATATTGGGGTCCCAGAAGCGATCTGTACTTGCATACTCCGTGTTAGAGTATTTTTAAAATACAGGCCCAAAACATTCTGAAAATCGATATTTTAGGTGCCCAAAGTCGATATATCAAATTCAGGCCCGAAACACCCGAAAATTCGGTATTTTTGGGTCTTAGAAGCGATCTGTACATTCCTACACCTTGTTAGAATGTTTTCAGATACAGACCCAAAACATGCTCAAAATCGATATTTTAAGTGTCAAAAAGTCGATATGTGCATGCATCTTCAGTACCTGTTTATATCTCAAATTCAGGCTCAAAACACCCGAAAATTCTATATTTTTGGGTCCCAGAAGCGATCTGTACATGCCTACTCCGTTTTAGAGTATTTTCAAAATACAGGCCCAAAACATACTGAAAATCGATCTTTTAGGTGCCCAAAAGTCGATATGTGCATGCATCTTCTGTACCCGTTTATATATAAAATTCAGGTTCAAAACACCCGAAAATTCGGTATTTGGGGGTCCCAGAAGCGATCTGTACATGCCTACTCAGTGCTAGAATGTTTTCAAAATATATGCTCAAAACATGCAAAAAATCGATATTTTAAGTTTCCAAAGTCGATATGTGCATGCATCTTCTGCACCCGTTTATATCTCAAATTCAGGCTCAAAACACCCAAAAATTCGATATTTTGGGGTCCAAGAAGTGATCTGCACATGCCTACTTAGTGCTAGAATATTTTCAAAATATAGGCCCAAAACATGCTAAAAATCGATATTTTAGGTGCCCAAACTCGATATCTCAAATTCAGGCCCAAAACACCCGAAAATTCGATATTTTGGGGTCCCAGAAGCGAACTGTACATGCCTACTTCGTGTTAGAGTGTTTTCAAATTACAGGCCCAAAACTTAATGAAAATCGATCTTTTAGGTGCCCAAAAGTCGATATGTACATGCATCTTCTGTACCCGTTTATATCTCAAATTCAGGCTCCAAACACCCGAAAATTCGATATTTTTGGGTCCCAGAAGCGATCTCAATTTGCATACTCCTTGTTAGAGTATTTTCAAAATACAGGCCCAAAACATTCTGAAAATCGATATTTTAGGTGCCCAATGTCGATATATCAAATTCAGGCCCGAAACACCCGAAAATTCGGTATTTTTGGGTCTTAGAAGCGATCTGTACATTCCTACACCTTGTTAGAATGTTTTCAGATACAGACCCAAAACATGCTCAAAATCGATATTTTAAGTGCCCAAAAGTCGATATGTGCATGCATCTTCAGTACCTGTTTATATCTCAAATTCAGGCTCAAAACACCCGAAAATTCGATATTTTTGGGTCCCAGAAGCGATCTGTACATGCCTACTCCGTGGTAGAGTATTTTCAAAATACAGGCCCAAAACATGCTGAAAATCGATATTTTAGGTGCCCAAAGTCAATATGTGCATGCATTTTCTGTACCCGTTTATATCTCAAATTCAGGCTCAAAACACCCGAAAATTCGATATTTCGGGGTCCCAGAAGCGATCTGTACATGCCTACTCAGTGCTAGAATGTTTTCAAAATATAGGCCCAAAACATGCTAAAAATCGATATTTTAGGTGCCCAAAGTCGATATCTCAAATTCAGTCCTTAAACACCCGAAAATTCGATATTTTGAGGTCTTAGAAGCGATCTGTACATACCTACTCCGTGTTAGAGTTTTTATAAAATGCAGGCCCAAAACATACAGATAATCGATATTTTAGGTGCCCAAAAGTCGATATGTGAATGCATCTTCTGTACCCGTTTATATCTCAAATTCAGGCTCCAAAAACCTGAAAATTCGATATTTTAAGGTCTCAGAAGTGATCTGTACTTGCCTACTCCGTGTTTAGTATTATCAAAATACAGGCCCAAAACATGCTGAAAATCGATATTTTAGGTGCCGAAAAGTCGATATGTGCATGCATGTTCTGTACCCGTTTATATCTCAAATTCAGGCTCAAAACACCCAAAATTCGATATTTTGGGGTCCAAGAAGTGAGCTGTACATGCCTACTTAGTGCTAGAATATTTTTTAAATATAGGCCCAAAACATGCTAAAAATCGATATTTTAGGTTCCCAAAGTCGATATCTCAAATTCAGGCCCAAAACACCCGAAAATTCGATATTTTGGGGTCTCAGAAGTGAACTGTACATGCCTACTCCGTGTTAGAGTATTTTCAAAATACAGGCCCAAAACATACTGAAAATCGATCTTTTAGGTGCTCAAAAGTCGATATGTGCATGCATCTTCTATACCCGTTTATATCTCAAAATCAGGCTCAAAACACCCGAAAATTCGGTATTTTGGGGTCCCAGAAGCGATCTGTACATGCCTACTCAGTGCTAGAATGTTTTTAAAATATAGGCCCAAAACATGCTAAAATCGATATTTTAGGTGCCCAAAGTCGATATCTCAAATTCAGGCCCAAAACACCCGAAAATTCGATATTTTGGGGTCCCAAAAGCGAACTGTACATGCCTACTTCGTGTTAGAGTATTTTCAAATTACAGGCCCAAAACTTACTGAAAATCGATCTTTTAGGTGCACAAAAGTCGATATGTACATGCATCTTCTGTACCCGTTTATATCTCAAATTCAGGCTCAAAACACCCGAAAATTCGGTATTTTGGGGTCCCAGAAGCGATCTGTACATACTTACTCCGTGTTAGAGTATTTTCAAAATACAGGCCCAAAACATGCTGAAAATCGATATTTTAGGTGCCCAAAGTCAATATGTGTATGCATCTTCTGCACCCGTTTATATCCCAAATTCAACCTCAAAACACCCGAAAATTCGATTTCTTCTGGTCCCAAAAGCGATCTGTACATGCCTACTCAGTGCTAAAATGTTTTCAAAATATAGGCTCAAAACATGCAAAAAATCGATATTTTAAGTTTCCAAAGTCGATATGTGCATGCATCTTCTGTACCCGTTTATATCTCAAATTCAGGCTCAAAACACCCAAAAATTCGACATTTTGGGGTCCAAGAAGTGATCTGTACATGCCTACTTAGTGCTAGAATATTTTCAAAATATAGGCCCAAAACATGCTAAAAATCGATATTTTAGGTGCCCAAAGTCGATATCTCAAATTGAGGCCATAACACACGAAAATTCGATATTTAGGGATCCCAGAATCGATCTGTACATGACTACTCCGTGTTAGAGTATTTTCAATATACAGGCCCAAAACATACTGAAAATCGATCTTTTTGGTGCCCAAAAGTCGATATGTGGATGCATCTTCTGTACCCGTTTATATCTCAAATTCAGGCTCCAAACACCCGAAAATTCGATATTTTGGGGTCCCAGAAGCGATCTGTACTTGCATACTCCGTGTTAGAGTATTTTTAAAATACAGGCCCAAAACATTCTGAAAATCGATATTTTAGGTGCCCAAAGTCGATATATCAAATTCAGGCCCGAAACACCCGAAAATTCGGTATTTTTGGGTCTTAGAAGCGATCTGTACATTCCTACACCTTGTTAGAATGTTTTCAGATACAGACCCAAAACATGCTCAAAATCGATATTTTAAGTGCCCAAAAGTCGATATGTGCATGCATCTTCAGTACCTGTTTATATCTCAAATTCAGGCTCAAAACACCCGAAAATTCTATATTTTTGGGTCCCAGAAGCGATCTGTACATGCCTACTCCGTGTTAGAGTATTTTCAAAATACAGGCCCAAAACATACTGAAAATCGATCTTTTAGGTGCTCAAAAGTCGATATGTGCATGCATCTTCTATACCCGTTTATATCTCAAATTCAGGCTCAAAACACCCGAAAATTCGGTATTTTGGGGTCCCAGAAGCGATCTGTACATGCCTACTCAGTGCTAGAATGTTTTTAAAATATAGGCCCAAAACATGCTAAAATCGATATTTTAGGTGCCCAAAGTCGATATCTCAAATTCAGGCCCAAAACACCCGAAAATTCGATATTTTGGGGTCCCAAAAGCGAACTGTACATGCCTACTTCGTGTTAGATTTTTTCAAATTACAGGCCCAAAACTTACTGAAAATCGATCTTTTAGGTGCACAAAAGTCGATATGTACATGCATCTTCTGTACCCGTTTATATCTCAAATTCAGGCTCAAAACACCCGAAAATTCGGTATTTTGGGGTCCCAGAAGCGATCTGTACATACTTACTCCGTGTTAGAGTATTTTCAAAATACAGGCCCAAAACATGCTGAAAATCGATATTTTAGGTGCCCAAAGTCAATATGTGTATGCATCTTCTGCACCCGTTTATATCCCAAATTCAACCTCAAAACACCCGAAAATTCGATTTTTTCTGGTCCCAAAAGCGATCTGTACATGCCTACTCAGTGCTAAAATGTTTTCAAAATATAGGCTCAAAACATGCAAAAAATCGATATTTTAAGTTTCCAAAGTCGATATGTGCATGTATCTTCTGTACCCGTTTATATCTCAAATTCAGGCTCAAAACACCCGAAAATTCGATTTTTTCTGGTCCCAAAAGCGATCTGTACATGCCTACTTAGTGCTAGAATATTTTCAAAATATAGGCCCAAAACATGCTAAAAATCGATATTTTAGGTGCCCAAAGTCGATATCTCAAATTGAGGCCCAAAACACACGAAAATTCGATATTTAGGGATCCCAGAATCGATCTGTACATGACTACTCCGTGTTAGAGTATTTTCAATATACAGGCCCAAAACATACTGAAAATCGATCTTTTTGGTGCCCAAAAGTCGATATGTGGATGCATCTTCTGTACCCGTTTATATCTCAAATTCAGGCTCCAAACACCCGAAAATTCGATATTTTGGGGTCCCAGAAGCGATCTGTACTTGCATACTCCGTGTTAGAGTATTTTTAAAATACAGGCCCAAAACATTCTGAAAATCGATATTTTAGGTGCCCAAAGTCGATATATCAAATTCAGGCCCAAAACACCCGAAAATTCGGTATTTTTGGGTCTTAGAAGCGATCTGTACATTCCTACACCTTGTTAGAATGTTTTCAGATACAGACCCAAAACATGCTCAAAATCGATATTTTAAGTGCCCAAAAGTCGATATGTGCATGCATCTTCAGTACCTGTTTATATCTCAAATTCAGGCTCAAAACACCCGAAAATTCTATATTTTTGGGTCCCAGAAGCGATCTGTACATGCCTACTCCGTGTTAGAGTATTTTCAAAATACAGGCCCAAAACATACTGAAAATCGATCTTTTAGGTGCCCAAAAGTCGATATGTGCATGCATCTTCTGTACCCGTTTATATATCAAATTCAGGCTCAAAACACCCGAAAATTCGGTATTTTGGGGTCCCAGAAGCGATCTGTACATGCCTACTCAGTTCTAGAATGTTTTTAAAATATAGGCCCGAAACATGCTAAAAATCGATATTTTAGGTGCCCAAAGTCGATATCTCAAATTCTGGCGCAAAACACCCGAAAATTCGATATTTTGGGGTCCCAGAAGCGAACTGTACATGCCTACTTCGTGTTAGAGTATTTTCAAATTACAGGCCCAAAACTTACTGAAAATCGATCTTTTAGGTGCCCAAAAGTCGATATGTACATGCATCTTCTGTACCCGTTTATATCTCAAATTGAGGCTCAAAACACCCGAAAATTCGGTATTTTGGGGTCCCAGAAGCGATCTGTACATACCTACTCCGTGTTAGAGTATTTTCAAAATACAGGCCCAAAACATGCTGAAAATCGATATTTTAGGTGACCAAAGTAGAGATGTGCATGCATCTTCTGTACCCGTTTATATCACAAATTCAGGCTCCAAACACCCAAAATTCGATATTTTGGGGTCCTAGAAGTGTGCTGTACATGCCTACTTAGTGCTAGAATATTTTTAAAATATAGGCCCAAAACATGCTAAAATCGATATTTTAGGTTCCCAAAGTCGATATCTTAAATTCAGGCCCAAAACACCCGAAAATTCGATATTTTGGGGTCCCAGAAGCGAACTGTACATGCCTACTCCGTGTTAGAGTATTTTCAAAATACAGGCCCAAAACATACTGAAAATCGATCTTTTAGGTGCCCAAAAGTCGATATGTGGATGCATCTTCTGTACCCATTTATATCTCAAATTCAGGCTCCAAACACCCGAAGATTCGATATTTTGTGGTCCCAGAAGGGATCTGTACTTGCCTACTCCGTGTTAGAGTATTTTCAAAATACAGGCCCAAAACATGCTGAAAATCGATATTTTAGGTGACCAAAGTAGAAATGTGCATGCATCTTCTGTACCCGTTTATATCTCAAATTCAGGCTCAAAACGCCCGAAAATTCGGTATTTTGGGGTCCCAGAAGCGATCTGTACATGCCTACTCAGCGCTAGAATGTTTTTAAAATATAGGCCCAAAACATGCTAAGAATCGATATTTTAGGTGCCCAAAGTCGATATCTCAAATTCAGGCCCAAAACACCCGAAAATTCGATATTTTGGGGTCCCAGAAGCGAACTGTACATGCCTACTTCGTGTTAGAGTTTTTTCAAATTACAGGCCCAAAACTTATTGAAAATCGATCTTTTAGGTGCCCAAAAGTTGATATGTCCATGCATCTTCTGTACCCGTTTATATCTCAAATTCAACCTCAAAACACCTGAAAATTCGATATTTTTTGGTCCCAGAAGCGATCTGTACATGCCTACTCAGTGCTAGAATGTTTTCAAAATATAGGCTCAAAACATGCAAAAAATCGATATTTTAAGTTTCCAAAGTCGATATGCGCATGCATCTTCTGTACCCGTTTATATCTTAAATTCAGGCTCAAAACACCCGAAAATTCGGTATTTTGGGGTCATAGAAGCGATATGTACATGCCTACTTAGTGCTAGAATATTTTTAAAATATAGGCCCAAAACATGTTAAAAATCGATATTTTAGGTTCCCAAAGTCAATATCTCAAATTCAGGCCCAAAACACCCGAAAATTCGATATTTTGGGGTCCCAGAAGCGAACTGTACATGCCTACTCCGTGTTAGAGTATTTTCAAAATACAGGCCCAAAACATACTGAAAATCGATCTTTTAGGTGCCCAAAAGTCGATATGTGCATGCATCTTCTGTACCCGTTTATATCTCAAATTCAGGCTCAAAACACCCGAAAATTCGGTATTTTGGGGTCATAGAAGCGATCTGTACATGCCTACTCAGTGCTAGAATGTTTTTAAAATATAGGCACAAAACATGATAAAAATCGATATTTTAGGTGCCTAAAGTCGATATCTCAAATTCAGGCCCAAAACACCCGAAAATTCGATATTTTGGGGTCCCAGAAGCGAACTGTACATGCCTACTTCGTGTTAGAGTATTTTCAAATTACAGGCCCAAAACTTACTGAAAATCGATATTTTAGGTGCCCAAAAGTCGATATGTACATGCATCTTCTGTACCCGTTTATATCTCAAATTCAGGCACAAAACACCCGAAAACTCGGTATTTTGGGGTCCCAGAAGCGATCTGTACATACCTACTCCGTGTTAGAGTATTTTCAAAATAGAGGCCCAAAACATGCTGAAAATCGATATTTTAGGTGACCAAAGTCAATTTGTGTATGCATCTTCTGCACCCGTTTATATCCCAAATTCAACCTCAAAACACCCGAAAATTCGATATTTTTTGGTCCCAGAAGCGATCTTTACATGCCTACTCAGTGCTAGAATGTTTTCAAAATATAGGCTCAAAACATGCAAAAAATCGATATTTTAATTTTCCAAAGTCGATATGTGCATGCATCATCTGGACCCGTTTATATCTCAAATTCAGGCTCAAAACACCCAAAAATTCGATATTTTGGGGTCCAAGAAGTGATCTGTACATGCCTACTTAGTGCTAGAATATTTTCAAAATATAGGCCCAAAACATGCTAAAAATCGATATTTTAGATGCCCAAAGTCGATATCTTAAAATTGAGGCCCAAAACACACGAAAATTCGATATTTAGGGGTCCCAGAATCGATCTGTACATGCCTACTCCGTGTTCGAGTATTTTCAGTATACAGGCCCAAAACATACTGAAAATCGATCTTTTTGGTGCCCAAAAGTCGATATGTGGATGCATCTTCTGTACCCTTTTATATCTCAAATTCAGGCTCCAAACACCCGAAAATTCGATATTTTGGGGTCCCAGAAGCGATCTGTACTTGCATACTCCGTGTTAGAGTATTTTCAAAATACAGGCCCAAAACATTCTGAAAATCGATATTTTAGGTGCCCAAAGTCGATATCTCAAATTCAGTCCTTAAACACCCGAAAATTCGATATTTTGGGGTCCTAGAAGCGATCTGTACTTGCCTACTCCGTGTTTGAGTATTGTCAAAATACAGGCCAAAACATGCTGAAAATCGATATTTTAGTTGACCAAAGTCAATATGTGTATGCATCTTCTGCACCCGTTTATATCCCAAATTCAACCTCAAAACACCCGAAAATTCGATATTTTTGGGTCCCAGAAGCGATCTGTACATGCCTCCTCAGTGCTAGAATGTTTTCAAAATATAGGCACAAAACATGATAAAAATCGATATTTTAAGTGTCCAAAGTCGATATGTGCATGCATCTTCTAGACCCGTTTATATCTCAAATTCAGGCTCAAAACACCCGAAAATTCGATATTTTGGGGTCCCAGAAGTGATCTGTACATGCATACTTAGTTCTAGAATATTTTCAAAATATAGGCTCAAAACATGCTAAAAATCGATAATTTAGGTGCCCAAAGTCGATATCTCAAATTCAGGCCAAAAACGCACGAAAACCCGATATTTTGAGGTCCCAGAAGCGATCTGTACATACCTACTCCGTATTAGAGTTTTTTCAATAAACAGGCCCAAAACATACTGAAAATCGATCTTTTAGGTGCCCAAAAGTCGATATGTGGATCCATCTTCTGTACCCGTTTATATTTCAAATTCAGGCTCCAAACACCCGAAAATTCGATATTTTGGGGTCCCAGAAAAGAGCTGTACATGCCTACTTAGTGCTAGAATATTTTCAAAATATAGGCCCAAACATGCTAAAAATCAATATTTTAGGTGCCCATAGTCGATATCTCAAATTCAGGCTGAAAACACCCAAAAATTCTATATTTTTGTGTCCAAGAAGCGATCTGTACATGCCTACTCCGTGTTAGAGTATTTTCAAAATACAGGCCCAAAACATGCTGAAAATCGATATTTTAGGTGCCCAAAGTCAATATGTGCATGCATTTTCTGTACCCTTTTATATCTCAAATTCAGGCTTAAAACACCCGAAAATTCGATATTTCGGGGTCCCAGAAGCGATCTGTACATGTCTACTCAGTGCTAGAATGTTTTCAAAATATAGGCCCAAAACATGCTAAAAATCGATATTTTTGGTGCCCAAAATCGATATATCAAATTCGGTCCTTAAACACCCGAAAATTCGATATTTTGGGGTCCTAGAAGCGATCTGTACATACCTACTCCGTGTTAGAGTATTTATAAAATACAGGCCCAAAACATACAGATAATCGATATTTTAGGTGCCCAAAAGTCGATATGTGCATGCATCTTCTGTACCCGTTTATATCTCAAATTCAGGCTCCAAACACCTGAAAATTCTATATTTTTGGGTCCAAGAAGCGATCTGTACATGCCTACTCAATGCTAGAATGTTTTCAAAATATAGGGCCAAAACATGCTAAAAATCGATATTTTAGGTGCCCAAAGTCGATATCTTAAATTCAGTCCTTAAACACCCGAAAATTCGATATTTTGGGGTCCTTGAAGCGATCTGTACATACCTACTCCGTGTTAGAGTATTTATAAAATACAGGCCCAAAACATACAGATAATCGGTATTTTAGGTGCCCAAAAGTCGATATGTGCATGCATCTTCTGTACCCGTTTATATCTCAAATTCAGGCTCCAAACACCCGAAAATTCGATATTTTGGGGTCCCAGAAGTGATCTGTAACTGCCTACTCCGTGTTAGAGTATTTTCAAAATACAGGCCCAAAACATGCTGAAAATCGATATTTTAGGTGACCAAAGTCAATATGTGTATGCATCTTCTGCACTCGTTTATATCCCAAATTCAACCTCAAAACACCCGAAAATTCGAAAAAATTTTGGTTCCAGAAGCGATCTGTACATGCCTACTCAGTGCTAGAATTTTTTCAAAATATAGGTTTAAAACATGCAAAAAATCGATATTTTAAGTGTCCAAAGTCGATATGTGCATGCATCTTCTGGACCCGTTTATATCTCAAATTCAGGCTCAAAACACCCGAAAATTCGATATTTTGGGGTCCCAGAAGTGATCTGTACATGCCTTCTTAGTTCTAGAATATTTTCAAAATATAGGCCCAAAACATGCTAAAAATCGATAATTTAGGTGCCCAAAGTCGATATCTCAAATTCAGGCCCAAAACGCACGAAAACCCGATATTTTGGGGTCCCAGAAGTGATCTGTACATGCCTACTCCGTAATAGAGTTTTTTCAATATACAGGCCCAAAACATACTGAAAATCGATCTTTTAGGTGCCCAAAAGTCGATATGTAGATGCATCTTCTGTACCCGTTTATATCTCAAATTCAGGCTCCAAACACCCGAAAATTCGATATTTTGGGGTCCCAGAAGCGATCTGTACTTGACTACTCCGTGTTAGAGTATTTTCAAAATACAGGCCCAAAACATGCTGATAGTCGATATTTTAGGTGACCCAAGTAGAGATGTGCATGCATCTTCTGTACCCGATTATATCTCAAATTCAGGCTCAAAACACCCGAAAATATGATATTTTGGGGTCCCAGATGTGAGCTGTACATGCCTACTTAGTGCTAGAATATTTTCAAAATATAGGCCCAAAACATGCGAAAAATCGATATTTTAGGTGCCCAAAGTCGATATCTCAAATTCAGGCCCAAAACACCCGAAAATTCGATATTTTGGGGTCCCAGAAGCGAATTGTACATGCCTACTCCGTGTTAGAGTATTTTCAAAATACAGGCCCAAAACATACTGAAAATCGATCTTTTAGGTGCCCAAAAGTCGATATGTGCATGCATCTTCTGTATCCGTTTATATCTCAAATTCAGGCTCAAAACACCCGAAAATTCGGTATTTTGGGGTCCTAGAAGCGATCTGTACATGCCTACTCAGTGCTAGATTGTTTTTAAAATATAGGCCCAAAACATGCGAAAAATCGATATTTTAGGTGCCCAAAGTCGATATCTCAAATTGAGGCCCAAAACACCCGAAAATTCGATATTTTGGGGTCCCAGAAGCGAACTGTACATGCCTACTCCGTGTTAGAGTATTTTCAAATTACAGGCCTAAAACATACTGAAAATCGATCTTTCTGGCTAGCACAGTGCTAGAGTCTGCGGCTGAATCCTGCGGCCCAGCGTTCGATCCTTGCTCGGGACACGAAAAAAATCTTTCACTGATGCCAGAGGTTACCACCCCTGTGAGCAGGGGGTGGGGGGTTTGAGTCAGCTGTCTGAGGTCTTCCTGCTTACGCAGCCATAGCTGAAGCTGACTCGGGTCTCACGTGGGTGGAGAGGTCTTTGGGCCACTCATCATCCTTGTGATGCGTGCTATAGTTGTGTTTCATACACATAGTGTGTGATACACTCTGTCCCATTGACTGCCACTCATTGGCGGACCTTTAACCTTTAACCTTTAACCCAAAAGTCGATATGTGCATGCATCTTCTGTACCCGTTTATATCTCAAATTCAGGCTCAAAACACCCGAAAATTCGGTATTTTAGGGTCCCAGAAGCGATCTGTACATACCTACTCCGTGTTAGAGTATTTTCAAAATACAGGCACAAAACATGCTGAAAATCGATATTTTAGGTGCCCAAAGTCAATATGTGTATGCATCTTCTGCACCCGTTTATATCCCAAATTCAACATCAAAACACCCGAAAATTCGATATTTTTTGGTCCCAGAAGCGATTTGTACATGCCTACTCAGTGCTAGAATGTTTTCAAAATGTAGGCTCAAAACATGCAAAAAATCGATATTTTAATTTTCCGAAGTCGATATGTGCATGCATCTTCTGTACCCGTTTATATCTCAAATTCAGGCTCAAAACACCCAAAAATTCGATATTTTGGGGTCCAAGAAGTGATCTGTACATGCCTACTTAGTGCTAGAATATTTTCAAAATATAGGCCCAAAACATGCTAAAAATTGATACTTTAGGTGCCCAAAGTCGATATTAAAATTGAGGCCCAAAACACACGAAAATTCGATATTTTGGGGTCCCAGAATCGATCTGTACATGACTACTCCGTGTTAGAGTATTTTCAATATACAGGCCCAAAACATACTGAAAATCGATCTTTTTGGTGTCCAAAAGTCGATATGTGGATGCATCTTCTGTACCCTTTTATATCTCAAATTCAGGCTCCAAACACCCGAAAATTCGATATTTTGGGGTCCCAGAAGCGATCTGTACTTCCATTCTCCGTGTTAGAGTATTTTCAAAATACAGGCCCAAAACATTCTGAAAATCGATATTTTAGGTGCCCAAAGTTGATATATCAAATTCAGGCCCAAAACACCCGAAAATTCGATATTTTGGGGTCCCAGAAGCGAACTGTACATGCCCACTCCGTGTTAGAGTATTTTCAAAATACAAGCCCAAAACATACTGAAAATCGATCTTTTAGGTGCCCAAAAGTCGATATGTGCATGCATCTTCTGTACCCGTTTATATCTTAAATTCAGGCTCCAAACACGCGAAAATTCGATATTTTGGGGTCCCAGAAGCGATCTGTACATGCCTACTCAGATACAGGCCCAAAACATGCTGAAAATCGATATTTTTGGTGCCCAAAGACAATATGTGTATGCATCTTCTGCACTCGTTTATATCTCAAATTCAGGCTCAAAACACCCGAAAATTCGATATTTTTGGGTCCCAGAAGCGATCTGTACATGAATACTCAGTGCTAGAATGTTTTCATAATATAGGCTCAAAACATGCTAAAAATCGATATTTTAAGTGTCCAAAGTCGATATGTGCATGCATCTTCTGTACCCGTTTATATCTCAAATTCAGGCTCAAAACACCCGATAATTCGGTATTTTTGGGTCCTAGAAGCGATCTGTACATGCCTACTCCTAGTTAGAATGTTTTCAAGATACAGACCCAAAACATGCTCAAAATCGATATTTTAGGTGCTCAAAAGTCGATATGTGCATGCATTTTCTGTACCCGTTTATATCTCAAATTCAGGATCAAAACACCCGAAAATTTGATATTTTGGGGTCCCAGAAGCAATCTGTACATGCCTACTCAGTGCTAGAATATTTTCAAAATATAGGCCCAAAAAATGCTAAAAATCGATATTTTAGGTGCCCAAAGTCGATATATCAAATTCAGGCCCAAACACCCGAAAATTCGATATTTTGGGGTCCAAGAAGCGAACTGTACATGCCTACTCAGTGCTAGAATGTTTTCAAAATATAGGCTTAAAACATGCTAAAAATCGATATTTTAAGTGTCCAAAAGTCGAAATGTGGATAATATCTTCTGTACCCGTTTATATCTCAAATTCAGGCTCCAAACACCCGAACATTCGATATTTTGGGGTCCCAGAATCGATCTGTACTTGCCTACTCCGTGTTAGAGTATTTTCAAAATACAGGCCCAAAACATGCTGAAAATCGATATTTTAGGTGACCAAAGTCAATATGTGTATGCATCTTCTGCACCCGTTTATATCCCAAATTCAACCTCAAAACACCCGAAAATTCGATATTTTTTGGGTCCAAGAAGCGAACTGTACATGCCTACTCAGTGCTAGAATGTTTTCAAAACATAGGCTCAAAACATGCTAAAAATCGATATTTTAAGTGTCCAAAGTCGATATGTGCATGCATCTTCTGTACCCGTTTATATCTCAAATTCAGGATCAACACACCCGAAAATTCGATATTTTGGGGTCCCAGAAGTGATCTGTACATGCCTTCTCAGTGCTAGAATGTTTTCAAAATATAGGCTTAAAACATGCTAAAAATCGATATTTTAGGTGCCCAAAGTCGATATCTCAAATTCAGGCCTAAAACACCTGAAAATTCGATATTTTGGGGTCCCAGATGCGAACTGTACATGCCTACTCCGTGTTAGAGTATTTTCAAAATACAGACCCATAACATACTGAAAATCGATTTTTTAGGTGCCCAAAAGTCGATATGTGCATGCATCTTCTTTACCCGATTATATCTTAAATTCAGGCTCCAAACACCCGAAAATTCGATATTTTGGGGTCCCAGAAGCGATCTGTACATGCATACTCAGATACAGGCCCAAAACATGCTGAAAATCGATATTTTAGGTGCCCAAAAGTCGAAATGTGGATAATATCTTCTGTAGCCGTTTATATCTCAAATTCAGGCTCCAAACACCCGAAAATTCTATATTTTTGGGTCCAAGAAGCGATCTGTACATGCCTACTCCGTGTTAAGAGTATTTTCAAATTACAGGCCCAAAACATGCTGAAAATCGATATTTTAGGTGCCCAAAGTCAATATGTGCACGCATTTTCTGTACCCGTTTATATCTCAAATTCAGGCTTAAAACACACGAAAATTCGATATTTCGGGGTCCCAGAAGCGATCTGTACATGCCTACTCAGTGCTAGAATGTTTTCACAATATAGGTCCAAAACATGCTAAAAATCAATATTTTAGGTGCCCAAAGTCGATATCTCAAATTCAGTCCTTAAACACCCGAAAATTCGATATTTTGGGGTCCTAGAAGCGATCTGTACATACCTACTCCGTGTTAGAGTATTTATAAAATACAGGCCCAAAACATACAGATAATCGATATTTTAGGTGCCCAAAAGTCGATATGTGCATGCATCTTCTGTACCCGTTTATATCTCGAATTCAGGCTCCAAACACCCGAAAATTCGATATTTTGGGGTCCCAGAAGTGATCTGTACTTGCCTACTCCGTGTTAGAGTATTTTCAAAATACAGGACCAAAACATGCTGAAAATCGATATTTTAGGTGACCAAAGTCAATATGTGTATGCATCTTCTACACCCGTTTAAATCCCAAATTCAACCTCAAAACACCCGAAAATTCGATATTTTTTTGGTTCCAGAAGCGATCTGTACATGCCTACTCAGTGCTAGAATTTTGTCAAAATATAGGCTCAAAACATGCTAAAAATCGATATTTTAAGTGTCCAAAGTCGATATGTGCATGCATCTTCTAGACACTCTTATATCTCAAATTCAGGCTCAAAACACCCGAAAATTCGATATTTTGGGGTCCCAGAAGTGATCTGTACATGCCTACTTAGTTCTATAATATTTTCAAAATATTGGCCCAAAACATGCTAACAATCGATAATTTAGGTGCCCAAAGTCGATATCTCAAATTCAGGCCCAAAACGCACGAAAACCCGATATTTTGGGGTCCCAGAAGTGATCTGTACATGCCTACTCCGTATTAGAGTTTTTTCAATATACAGGCCCAAAACATACTGAAAATCGATCCTTTAGGTGCCCAAAAGTCGATATGTGGATGCATCTTCTGTACCCGTTTATATCTCAAATTCAGGCTCCAAACACCCGAAAATTCGATATTTTGGGGTCCCAGAAGCGATCTGTACTTGACTACTCCGTGTTAGAGTATTTTCAAAATACAGGCCCAAAACATGCTGAAAATCGATATTTTAGGTGACCAAAGTAGAGATGTGCATGCATCTTCTGTACCCATTTATATCCCAAATTCAGGCTCAAAACACCCGAAAATCCGATATTTTGGGGTCCCAGATGTGAGCTGTACATGCCTACTTAGTGCTTGAATGTTTTCAAAATATAGGCCCAAAACATGCGAAAAATCGATATTTTAGGTGCCCAAAGTCGATATCTTAAATTCAGGCCCAAAACACCCGAAAATTCGATATTTTGGGGTCCCAGAAGCGAATTGTACATGCCTACTCAGTGTTAGAGTATTTTCAAAATACAGGCCCAAAACATACTGAAAATCGATCTTTTTAGTGCCCAAAAGTCGATATGTGCATGCATCTTCTGTACCCGTTTATATCTCAAATTCAGGCTCCAAACACCGAAAATTCGATATTTTGGGGTCCCAGAAGCGATCTGTACATGCCTACTCAGATACAGGCCCAAAACATGCTGAAAATCGATATTTTTGGTGCCCAAAGTCAATATGTGTATGCATCTTCTGCACTCGTTTTTTTCTCAAATTCAGGCTCAAAACACCCGAAAATTCGATATTTTTGGGTCCCAGAAGCGATCTGTACATGAATACTCGGTGCTAGAATGTTTTCATAATATAGGCTCAAAACATGCTAAAAATCGATATTTTAAGTGTCCAAAGTCGATATGTGCATGCATCTTCTGTACCCGTTTATATCTCAAATTCAGGTTAAAAACACCCGAAAATTCGGTATTTTTGGGTCCTAGAAGCGATCTGTACATGCCTACTCCTAGTTAGAATGTTTTCAAGATACAGACCCAAAACATGCTCAAAATCGATATTTTAGGTGCTCAAAAGTCGATATGTGCATGCATTTTCTGTACCCGTTTATATCTCAAATTCAGGATTAAAACACCCGAAAATTTGATATTTTGGGGTCCCAAAAGCAATCTGTACATGCCTACTCAGTGCTAGAATATTTTCAAAATATAGGCCCAAAAAATGCTAAAAATCGATATTTTAGGTGCCCAAAGTCGATATCTCAAATTCAGGCGCAAAACACCAGAAAATTCGATATTTTGCGGTCCCAGAAGCGATCTGTACATGCCTATTCCGTATTAGAGTATTTTCAATATACAGGCCCAAAACATACTGAAAATTCGATCTTTTAGGTGCCCAAAAGTCGAAATGTGGATAATATCTTCTGTACCCGTTTGTTACTCAAATTCAGGCTCCAAACACCCGAACATTCGATATTTTGGGGTCCCAGAAGCGATCTGTACTTGCCTACTCCGTGTTAGAGTATTTTTAAAATACAGGAACAAAACATGCTGAAAATCGATATTTTAGGTGACCAAAGTCAATATGTGTATGCATCTTCTTCACCCGTTTATATCCCAAATTGAACCTCAAAACACCCGAAAATTCGATATTTTTTGGGTCCCAGAAGCGAACTGTACATGCCTACTCAGTGCTAGAATGTTTTCAAAATATAGGCTCAAAACATGCTAATAATTGATATTTTAAGTGTCCAAAGTCGATATGTGCATGCATCTTCTGTACCCGTTTATATCTCAAATTCAGGATCAAAACACCCGAAAATTCGATATTTTGGGGTCCCAGAAGCGATCTGTACATGCCTACTAAGATAGAGGCCCAAAACATGCTGAAAATCGATATTTTAGGTTCCCAAAGTTAATATGTGTATGCATCTTCTGCACCTGTTTATATCTCAAATTCAGGCTTAAAACACCCGAAAATTCGATATTTCGGGGTCCCAGAAGCGATCTGTACATGCCTACTCAGTGCTAGAATGTTTTCAAAATATAGGCCCAAAACATGCTAAAAATCGATATTTTAGGTGCCCAAAGTCGATATCTCAAATTCAGTCCTTAAACACCCGAAAATTCTATATTTTGGGGTCCTAGAAGCGATCTGTACATACCTACTCCGTGTTAGAGTATTTATAAAATACTAGCCCAAAACATACAGATAATCGATATTTTAGGTGCCCAAAAGTCGATATGTGCATGCATCTTCTGTACCCGTTTATATCTCAAATTCAGTCTCCAAACACCCGAAAATTCGATATTTTGGGGTCCCAGAAGTGATCTGTACTTGCCTACTCCGTGTTAGACAATTTTCAAAAATACAGGCCCAAAACATGCTGAAAATCGATATTTTAGGTGACCAAAGTCAATATGTGTATGCATCTTCTGCACCCGTTTAAATCCCAAATTCAACCTCAAAACACCCGAAAATTCGATAATTTTTTGGTTCCTGAAGCGATCTGTACATGCCTACTCAGTGCTAGAATTTTGTCAAAATATAGGCTTAAAACATGCTAAAAATCGATATTTTAAGTGTCCAAAGTCGATATGTGCATACATCTTCTGGACCCGTTTATATCTCAAATTCAGGCTCAAAACACCCGAAAATTCGATATTTTGGGGTCCCAGAAGTGATCTGTACATGCATATTTAGTTTTATAACATTTTCAAAATATAGGCCCAAAACATGCTAAAAATCGATAATTTAGGTGCTCAAAGTCGATATCTCAAATTCAGGCCAAAAACATACGAAAACCCGATATTTTGGGGTCCCAGAAGTGATCTGTACATGCCTACTCCGTATTAGAGTTTTTTCAATATACAGGCCCAAAACATACTGAAAATCGATCTTTTAGGTGCCCAAAAGTCGATATGTGCATGCATCTTCTGTACCCGTTTATATCTCAAATTCAGGCTCAAAACACCCGAAAATCCGATATTTTGGGGTCCCAGATGTGAGCTGTACATGCCTACTTAGTGCTAGAATATTTTCTAAATAAAGGCCCAAAACAAGCGAAAAATCGATATTTTAGGTGCACAAAGTCGATATCTCAAATTCAGGCCCAAAACACCCGAAAATTCGATATTTTGGGGTCCTAGAAGCGAATTGTACATGCCTACTCAGTGGTAGAGTATTTTCAAAATACAGGCCCAAAACATACTGAAAATCGTTCTTTTAGGTGCCAAAAAGTCGATATGTGCATGCATTTTCTGTACCCGTTTATATCTCAAATTCAGGCTCAAAACACCCAAAAAATTCGGTATTTTGGGGTCCCAGAAGTGATCTGTACATGCCTAATCAGTGCTAGATTGTTTTTAAAATATAGGCCCAAAACATGCTAAAAATCGATATTTTAGGTGCCCAAAGTCGATATCTCAAATTCATGCCCAAAACACCCGAAAATTCGATATTTTGGGGTCCCAGAAGCGATCTGTACATACCTACTCCGTGTTAGAGTATTTTCAAATTACAGGCCCAAAACATGCTGAAAATCGATATGTTAGGTTGACAAAGTCAATGTGTGTATGCATCTTCTGCACCCGTTTATATCTCAAATTCCGGCCCAAAACACCCAAAAATTCGATATTTTGGGGTCCAAGAAGTGATCTGTACATGCCTACTTAGTGCTAGAATATTTTCAAAATATAGGCCCAAAACATGCTAAAAATCGATATTTTAGGTGTCCAAAGTCGATTTTAAAATTGAGGCCCAAAACACACGAAAATTCGATATTTTGGGGTCCCAGAATCGATCTGTACATGCTTACTCCTAGTTAGAATGTTTTCAAGATACTGACCCTAAACATGCTCAAAATCGATATTTTAGGTGCTCAAAAGTCGATATGTGCATGCATTTTCTGTACCCGTTTATATCTCAAATTCAGGCTCAAAACACCCAAAAATTTGATATTTTGGGGTCCCAGAAGCAATCTGTACATGCCTACTGAGTGCTAGAATATTTTCAAAATATAGGCCCAAAAAATGCTAAAAATCGATATTTTAGGTGCCCAAAGTCGATATCTCAAATTCAGGCCCAAAACACCCGAAAATTCGATATTTTAGGGTCCCAGAAGCGATCCGTACATGCCTACTCCGTATTAGAGTATTTTCAATATACAGGCCCAAAACATACTGAAAATCGATCTTTTAGGTGCCCAAAAGTCGAAATGTGGATAATATCTTCTGTACCCGTTTATATCTCAAATTCAGACTCCAAACACCCGAACATTCGATATTTTTGGGTCCCAGAAGCGATCTGTACTTGTCTACTCCGTGTTAGAGTATTTTCAAAATACAGGCCCAAAACATGCTGAAAATCGATATTTTAGGTGCCCAAAGGTAATATGTGTATGCATCTTCTGCACTCGTTTATATCTCAAATTCAACCTCAAAACACCCGAAAATTCGATATTTTTGGGTCCCAGAAGCGATCTGCACATGCCTACTCAGTGCTAGAATATTTTTAAAATATAAGCCCAAACCATGCTAAAAATCGATATTTTAGGTGCCCAAAGTCGATATCTCAAATTCAGGCCCAAAACACCCGAAAATTCGATATTTTGGGGTCTTAGAAGCGATCTGTACATGCCTACTCCTAGTTAGAATGTTTTCAAGATACAGGCCCAAAACATACTGAAAATCTATCTTTTAGGTGCCCAAAAGTCGATATGTGCATGCATCTTCTGTACCCGTTTATATCTCAAATTCAGGATCAAAACACCCGAAAACTTGATATTTTGGGGTCCCAGAAGCAATCTGTACACGCCTACTCAGTGCTAGAATATTTTCAAAATATAGGCCCAAAAAATGCTAAAAATCGATATTTTAGGTGCCCAAAGTCGATATCTCAAATTCAGGCCCAAAACACCCGAAATTTCGATATTTTGGGGTCCCAGAAGCGATCTGTACATGCCTACTCCGTGTTAGAGTATTTTCAATATACAGACCCAAAACATACTGAAAATAGATCTTTTAGGTGCCCAAAAGTCGAAATGTGGATGTATCTTCTGTACCCGTTTATATCTCAAATTCAGGATCCAAACACCCGAAAATTCGATATTTTGGGGTCCCAGAAGCGATCTGTACATGCCTACTCCTAGTTAGAATGTTTTCAAGATACAGGCCCAAAACATACTGAAAATCTATCTTTTAGGTGCCCAAAAGTCGATATGTGCATGCATCTTCTGTACCCGTTTATATCTCAAATTCAGGATCAAAACACCCGAAAACTTGATATTTTGGGGTCCCAGAAGCAATCTGTACATGCCTACACAGTGCTAGAATATTTTCAAAATATAGGCCCAAAAAATGCTAAAAATCGATATTTTAGGTGCCCAAAGTCGATATCTCAAATTCAGGCCCAAAACGCCCGAAATTTCGATATTTTGGGGTCCCAGAAACGATCTGTACATGCCTACTCCGTGTTAGAGTATTTTCAATATACAGACCCAAAACATACTAAAAATAGATCTTTTAGGTGCCCAAAAGTCGAAATGTGGATGTATCTTCTGTACCCGTTTATATCTCAAAATCAGGCTCCAAACACCCGAACATTCGATATTTTGGGGTCCCAGAAGCGAATTGAAGTTGCCTACTCCGTGTTAAAGTATTTTCAAAATACAGGCCCAAAACATGCTGAAAATCGATATTTTAGGTGACCAAAGTCAATATGTGTATGCATCTTCTGCACCCGTTTATATCCCAAATTCAACCTCAAAACACCCGAAAATTCGATATTTTTTGGGTCCCAGAAGCGAACTGTACATGCCTACTCAGTGCTAGAATGTTTTCAAAATATAGGCTCAAAACATGCTAAAAATCTATATTTTAAGTGTCCAAAGTCGATATGTGCATGCATCTTCTGTACCCGTTTATATCTCAAATTCAGGCTCAAAACACCCGAAAATTCGGTATTTTGGGGTCCCAGAAGCGATCTGTACATGCCTACTCAGTGCTAGAATGTTTTCAAAATATAGTCCCAAAACATGCTAAAAATCGATATTTTAGGTGCCCAAAGTCGATATCTCAAATTCAGGCCCAAAACACCCGAAAACCCGATATTTTGGGGTCCCAGAAGCGATCTGTACATGCTTACTCCGTATTAGAGTATTTTCAATATACAGGCCCAAAACATACTGAAAATCGATCTTTTAGGTGACCAAATGTCGATATGTGGATGCATCTTCTGTACCCGTTTATATCTTAAATTCAGGCTCCAAACACCCAAAAATTCGATATTTTGGGGTCCCAGAAGCGATCTGTACTTGCCTACTCCGTGTTAGAATATTTTCAAAATACAGGCCCAAAACATGCTGAAAATCGATATTTTAGGTGACCAAAGTAGAAATGTGCATGCATCTTCAGTACCCGTTTATATCTCAAATTCAGGCTCAAAACACCCGAAAATTCGATATTTTGGGGTCCCAGAAGTGATCTGTACATGCCTACTTAGTGCTAGAATATTTTCAAAATATAGGCCCAAAACATGCTAAAAATCGATATTTCAGGTGCCCAAAGTCGATATCTCAAATTCAGGATAAAAAAAAACGAAAATTCGATATTTTGGGGTCCCAGAAGCGATCTGTACATGCCTACTCCGTGTTAGAGTATTTTCAAATTACAGGCCCAAAACATACCGAAAATCGATCCTTTAGGTGCCCAAAAGTCGATATGTGCATGCATCTTCTGTACCCGTTGATATCTCAAATTCAGGCTCAAAACACCCGAAAATTCGGTATTTTGGGGTCCCAGAAGCGATCTGTACATACTTACTCCGTGTTAGAGTATTTTCAAAACACAGGCCCAAAACATGCTGAAAATCGATATTTTAGGTGCCCAAAGTCAATATGTGCATGCATTTTCTGTACCCGTTTATATCTCAAATTCAGGCTCCAAACGCCCGAAAATTCGATATTTTGGGGTCCAAGAAGCGATCTGTACATACCTACTCCGTGTTAGAGTATTTTCAAAATACAGGCCTAAAACATACTGAAAATCGATCTTTTAGGTGCCCAAAAGTCGATATGTGCATGCATCTTCTGTACCCGTTTATATCTCAAATTCAGGCTTAAAACACCCGAAAATTCGGTATTTGGGGGTCCCAGAAGCGATCTGTACATGCCTACTCAGTGCTAGAGTGTTTTTAGAAATATAGTCCCAAAACATGCTAAAAATCGATATTTTAGGTGCCCAAAGTCGATATCTCAAATTCAGGCCCAAAACACCCGAAAACCCGATATTTTGGGGTCCCAGAAGCGATCTGTACATGCCTACTCCGTATTAGAGTATTTTCAATATACAGGCCCAAAACATACTGAAAATCGATCTTTTAGGTGCCCAAAAGTCGATATGTGGATGCATCTTCTGTATCCGTTTATATCTCAAATTCAAGCTCCAAACACCCAAAAATTCGATATTTTGGGGTCCCAGAAGCGATCTGTACTTGCCTACTCCGTGTTAGAGTATTTTCAAAATACAGGCCCAAAACATTCTGAAAATCGATATTTTAGGTGCCCAAAGTCGATATATCAAATTCAGGCCCGAAACACCCAAAAATTTGATATTTTGGGGTCCCAGAAGCGAACTGTACATGCCTACTCAGATACAGGCCCCAAAAATGCTGAAAATCGATATTTTAGGAGCCCAAAGTCAATATGTGTATGCATCTTCTGCACTCGTTTATATCTCAAATTCAACCTCAAAACACCCGAAAATTCGATATTTTGGGGCCCCAGAAGCGATCTGTACATGCCTACTCAGTGCTAGAATGTTTTCAAAATACAGGCTCAAAACATGCTAAAAATCGATATTTTAGGTGCCCAAAAGTCGATATGTGCATGCATCTTCTGTACACGTTTATATCTCAAATTCAGGCTCCAAACACCCGAAAATTCGAAATTTTGGGGCCCAGAAGCGATCTGTACATGCCTACTCAGATACAGGCCCAAAACAGGCTGAAAATCGATATTTTAGGTGCCCAAAGTCAATATGTTTATGCATCTTCTGCACTCGTTTATATCTCAAATTCAACCTCAAAACACCCGAAAATTCGATATTTTTGGGTCCAAGAAGCGATCTGTACATGCCTACTCAGTGCTAGAATATTTTTAAAATATAAGCCCAAACCATGCTAAAAATCGATATTTTAGGAGCCCAAAGTCGATATCTTAAATTCAGGCCAAAAACACCCGAAAATTCGATATTTTGGGGTCCCAGAAGCGATCTGTCAGAGTATTTTCAATATACAGGCCCAAAACATACTGAAAATCGATCTTTTAGGTGCCCAAAAGTCTATATGTGGATGCTTCTGTACCCGTTTATATCTCAAATTCAGGCTCCAAACACCCGAAAATTCGATATTTTGGGGTCCCAGAAGCGATCTGTACTTGCCTACTCCGTGATAGAATATTTTCAATATACAGGCCCAAAACATGCTGAAAATCGATATTTTAAGTGACCAACGTCAATATGCGTATGCATCTTCTATACCCGTTTATATCTCAAATTCAGGCATCAAAACACCCGAAAATTCGATATTTTGGGGTCCCAGAAGCGATCTGTACATGACTAATCAGTGCTAAAATATTTTCAATATATAGGCCCAAAACATGCTAAAAATCGATATTTTAGGTGCCCAAAGTCGATATCTAAAATTCAGGCGCAAAACACCCGAAAATTCGATATTTTGTAATCCCAGAAGCGATCTGTACATGCCTACTCCGTGTTAGAGTATTTTCAAAATACAGGCCCAAAACATACAGAATATCGATATTTTAGGTGTCCAAAAGTCGATATGTGCATGCATCTTCTGTACCCGTTTATATCTCAAATTAAAGATCCAAACACCCGAAAATTCGATATTTTGGGGTCCCAGAAGCGATCTGTACATGCCTACTCAGATACAGGCCCAAAACATGCTGAAAATCGATATTTTAGGTGCCCAAAGTTAATATGTGTATGCATCTTCTGCACTCGTTTATATCTCAAATTCAACCTCAAAACACACGAAAATTCGATATTTTGGGGTCTCAGAAGTGATCTGTACATGCCTACTCAGTGCTAGAATGTTTTCAAAATATAGGCCCAAAACATGCTAAAAATCGATATTTTAGGTGCCCAAAGTCGATATCTCAAATTCAGGCCCAAAACACCCGAAAATTCGATATTTTGGGGTCTTAGAAGCGATCTGTACATGCCTACTCCTAGTTAGAATGTTTTCAAGATACAGGCCCAAAACATACTGAAAATCTATCTTTTAGGTGCCCAAAAGTCGATATGTGCATGCATCTTCTGTACCCGTTTATATCTCAAATTCAGGATCAAAACACCCGAAAACTTGATATTTTGGGGTCCCAGAAGCAATCTGTACACGCCTACTCAGTGCTAGAATATTTTCAAAATATAGGCCCAAAAAATGCTAAAAATCGATATTTTAGGTGCCCAAAGTCGATATCTCAAATTCAGGCCCAAAACACCCGAAATTTCGATATTTTGGGGTCCCAGAAGCGATCTGTACATGCCTACTCCGTGTTAGAGTATTTTCAATATACAGACCCAAAACATACTGAAAATAGATCTTTTAGGTGCCCAAAAGTCGAAATGTGGATGTATCTTCTGTACCCGTTTATATCTCAAATTCAGGATCCAAACACCCGAAAATTCGATATTTTGGGGTCCCAGAAGCGATCTGTACATGCCTACTCCTAGTTAGAATGTTTTCAAGATAGAGGCCCAAAACATACTGAAAATCTATCTTTTAGGTGCCCAAAAGTCGATATGTGCATGCATCTTCTGTACCCGTTTATATCTCAAATTCAGGATCAAAACACCCGAAAACTTGATATTTTGGGGTCCCAGAAGCAATCTGTACATGCCTACACAGTGCTAGAATATTTTCAAAATATAGGCCCAAAAAATGCTAAAAATCGATATTTTAGGTGCCCAAAGTCGATATCTCAAATTCAGGCCCAAAACGCCCGAAATTTCGATATTTTGGGGTCCCAGAAGCGATCTGTACATGCCTACTCCGTGTTAGAGTATTTTCAATATACAGACCCAAAACATACTAAAAATAGATCTTTTAGGTGCCCAAAAGTCGAAATGTGGATGTATCTTCTGTACCCGTTTATATCTCAAAATCAGGCTCCAAACACCCGAACATTCGATATTTTGGGGTCCCAGAAGCGAATTGAAGTTGCCTACTCCGTGTTAAAGTATTTTCAAAATACAGGCCCAAAACATGCTGAAAATCGATATTTTAGGTGACCAAAGTCAATATGTGTATGCATCTTCTGCACCCGTTTATATCCCAAATTCAACCTCAAAACACCCGAAAATTCGATATTTTTTGGGTCCCAGAAGCGAACTGTACATGCCTACTCAGTGCTAGAATGTTTTCAAAATATAGGCTCAAAACATGCTAAAAATCTATATTTTAAGTGTCCAAAGTCGATATGTGCATGCATCTTCTGTACCCGTTTATATCTCAAATTCAGGCTCAAAACACCCGAAAATTCGGTATTTTGGGGTCCCAGAAGCGATCTGTACATGCCTACTCAGTGCTAGAATGTTTTCAAAATATAGTCCCAAAACATGCTAAAAATCGATATTTTAGGTGCCCAAAGTCGATATCTCAAATTCAGGCCCAAAACACCCGAAAACCCGATATTTTGGGGTCCCAGAAGCGATCTGTACATGCTTACTCCGTATTAGAGTATTTTCAATATACAGGCCCAAAACATACTGAAAATCGATCTTTTAGGTGACCAAATGTCGATATGTGGATGCATCTTCTGTACCCGTTTATATCTTAAATTCAGGCTCCAAACACCCAAAAATTCGATATTTTGGGGTCCCAGAAGCGATCTGTACTTGCCTACTCCGTGTTAGAATATTTTCAAAATACAGGCCCAAAACATGCTGAAAATCGATATTTTAGGTGACCAAAGTAGAAATGTGCATGCATCTTCAGTACCCGTTTATATCTCAAATTCAGGCTCAAAACACCCGAAAATTCGATATTTTGGGGTCCCAGAAGTGATCTGTACATGCCTACTTAGTGCTAGAATATTTTCAAAATATAGGCCCAAAACATGCTAAAAATCGATATTTCAGGTGCCCAAAGTCGATATCTCAAATTCAGGATAAAAAAAAACGAAAATTCGATATTTTGGGGTCCCAGAAGCGATCTGTACATGCCTACTCCGTGTTAGAGTATTTTCAAATTACAGGCCCAAAACATACCGAAAATCGATCCTTTAGGTGCCCAAAAGTCGATATGTGCATGCATCTTCTGTACCCGTTGATATCTCAAATTCAGGCTCAAAACACCCGAAAATTCGGTATTTTGGGGTCCCAGAAGCGATCTGTACATACTTACTCCGTGTTAGAGTATTTTCAAAACACAGGCCCAAAACATGCTGAAAATCGATATTTTAGGTGCCCAAAGTCAATATGTGCATGCATTTTCTGTACCCGTTTATATCTCAAATTCAGGCTCCAAACGCCCGAAAATTCGATATTTTGGGGTCCAAGAAGCGATCTGTACATACCTACTCCGTGTTAGAGTATTTTCAAAATACAGGCCTAAAACATACTGAAAATCGATCTTTTAGGTGCCCAAAAGTCGATATGTGCATGCATCTTCTGTACCCGTTTATATCTCAAATTCAGGCTTAAAACACCCGAAAATTCGGTATTTGGGGGTCCCAGAAGCGATCTGTACATGCCTACTCAGTGCTAGAGTGTTTTTAGAAATATAGGCCCAAAACATGCTAAAAATCGATATTTTAGGTGCCCAAAGTCGATATCTCAAATTCAGGCCCAAAACACCCGAAAACCCGATATTTTGGGGTCCCAGAAGCGATCTGTACAAGCCTACTCCGTATTAGAGTATTTTCAATATACAGGCCCAAAACATACTGAAAATCGATCTTTTAGGTGCCCAAAAGTCGATATGTGGATGCATCTTCTGTATCCGTTTATATCTCAAATTCAGGCTCCAAACACCCAAAAATTCGATATTTTGGGGTCCCAGAAGCGATCTGTACTTGCCTACTCCGTGTTAGAGTATTTTCAAAATACAGGCCCAAAACATTCTGAAAATCGATATTTTAGGTGCCCAAAGTCGATATATCAAATTCAGGCCCGAAACACCCAAAAATTTGATATTTTGGGGTCCCAGAAGCGAACTGTACATGCCTACTCAGATACAGGCCCCAAAAATGCTGAAAATCGATATTTTAGGAGCCCAAAGTCAATATGTGTATGCATCTTCTGCACTCGTTTATATCTCAAATTCAACCTCAAAACACCCGAAAATTCGATATTTTGGGGCCCCAGAAGCGATCTGTACATGCCTACTCAGTGCTAGAATGTTTTCAAAATACAGGCTCAAAACATGCTAAAAATCGATATTTTAGGTGCCCAAAAGTCGATATGTGCATGCATCTTCTGTACACGTTTATATCTCAAATTCAGGCTCCAAACACCCGAAAATTCGAAATTTTGGGGCCCAGAAGCGATCTGTACATGCCTACTCAGATACAGGCCCAAAACAGGCTGAAAATCGATATTTTAGGTGCCCAAAGTCAATATGTTTATGCATCTTCTGCACTCGTTTATATCTCAAATTCAACCTCAAAACACCCGAAAATTCGATATTTTTGGGTCCAAGAAGCGATCTGTACATGCCTACTCAGTGCTAGAATATTTTTAAAATATAAGCCCAAACCATGCTAAAAATCGATATTTTAGGAGCCCAAAGTCGATATCTTAAATTCAGGCCAAAAACACCCGAAAATTCGATATTTTGGGGTCCCAGAAGCGATCTGTCAGAGTATTTTCAATATACAGGCCCAAAACATACTGAAAATCGATCTTTTAGGTGCCCAAAAGTCGATATGTGGATGCTTCTGTACCCGTTTATATCTCAAATTCAGGCTCCAAACACCCGAAAATTCGATGTTTTGGGGTCCCAGAAGCGATCTGTACTTGCCTACTCCGTGATAGAATATTTTCAATATACAGGCCCAAAACATGCTGAAAATCGATATTTTAAGTGACCAACGTCAATATGCGTATGCATCTTCTATACCCGTTTATATCTCAAATTCAGGCATCAAAACACCCGAAAATTCGATATTTTGGGGTCCTAGAAGCGATCTGTACATGACTAATCAGTGCTAAAATATTTTCAATATATAGGCCCAAAACATGCTAAAAATCGATATTTTAGGTGCTCAAAGTCGATATCTAAAATTCAGGCGCAAAACACCCGAAAATTCGATATTTTGTAATCCCAGAAGCGATCTGTACATGCCTACTCCGTGTTAGAGTATTTTCAAAATACAGGCCCAAAACATACAGAATATCGATATTTTAGGTGTCCAAAAGTCGATATGTGCATGCATCTTCTGTACCCGTTTATATCTCAAATTAAAGATCCAAACACCCGAAAATTCGATATTTTGGGGTCCCAGAAGCGATCTGTACATGCCTACTCAGATACAGGCCCAAAACATGCTGAAAATCGATATTTTAGGTGCCCAAAGTTAATATGTGTATGCATCTTCTGCACTCGTTTATATCTCAAATTCAACCTCAAAACACACGAAAATTCGATATTTTGGGGTCTCAGAAGTGATCTGTACATGCCTACTCAGTGCTAGAATGTTTTCAAAATATAGGCCCAAAACATGCTAAAAATCGATATTTTAAGTGTTCAAAGTCGATATGTGCATGCATCTTCTGCACTCGTTTATATCTCAAATTCAACCTCAAAACACCCGAAAATTCGATATTTTTGAGTCCTAGAAGCGATCTGTACATGCCTACTCAGTGCTAGAATGTTTTCAAGATACAGACCCGAAACATGCTCAAAATCAATATTTTAGGTGCCCAAAAGTCGATATGTGCATGCATTTTCTGTACCCGTTTATATATCAGATTCAGGCTCCAAACACTGAAAATTCGATATTTTGGGGTCCCAGAAGCGATCTATACATGCCTACTCAGATACAGGCCCAAAACATGCTGAAAATCGATATTTTAGGTGCCCGAAGTCAATATGTGTATGCATCTTCTGCACCCGTTTATATCCCAAATTCAACCTCAAAACACCCGAAAATTCGATATTTTTGGGTCACAGAAGCGATCGGTACATGCCTACTCAGTGCTAGAATGTTTTCAAAATATAGGCTCAAAACATGCTAAAAATCGATATTTTAAGTGTCCAAAGTCGATATGTGCATGCCTACATCCGTGAGCCGTTCGAGAACTGGCTCTGTACAGTCGGCGACATAAGTCCTGTCGCCACACTTGCTTCACCGAGACAAGCAGTGTTCATGGACTCGAGAAATACGCACGTTTTCTACACCTAATAAACTCGAGTCTATGAGCATCGCGTGCCTCTGTTTTGATTATTAATGAGTTAAGGGTTTAAATTCAAAGGGAGGAATATTTATATATCAGTCATGGTAAATTAATAGTTATTGGGTCAATTGTAAGTAAATAAAGATTGTAAAAATAATGGAGACTTTCTTTGTTCCACCTCCACTCGGTATACTATTCGACTCCCCTGCTGGTTTGGCAAAGACCACGAGAACCTATTCAGGCGACAGAAGGATGGTGGTGTGAAGACATACGCCTCCTCCCTTCGCCCTAAATTGGTTGCAGCACCCTCTCAACCCTCTCAAGAGGCAGCTGCTTCTTGCTCTAGTGAGAACGTTTCTAAGGTTACTCTACATAATAGTTTCTCTGTCTTGGAAACTTTATCAGACACTCATTCTGGTGACCCTTCAACTGATGACAATTCTCAGACTTTAGCTAAAGGTGTCCATGTGGTAGAGGTTCACGCTGCCACACGCTCTCCCAAAAGGAAACTTAAGTCACCTAAACTGCCACAGAGACGCCTTCGTGGTTCCTCTGAGGCACTTGACTCTATAGATGTTCCACCTTGTGAGGCAACCATCACTGTGGACTCATCCATAGTTTCCTCTCAATTTCACCAGAAGCGTTCTCGTGGCTCTGATGAATCTCTTGATTCAACAGAAGTTCCTCCTCGCAAGCTTCCTTCGGGATCATCAGAGGGGCGTGAAGTTAATGTGGATGCCATGGATGTTGTGACTTCAAAAGATTCACTTTCTCTTCCGCTTGAGCAGCGGAGTGATTCTACCACCTGTATTATGGATGTTGATGTATCTGCCTGTGTCAGTGATACCACTGCTGTACAGGACAGAACCAATGTAATTGTTTCAAAGAATATCCCATCTCATATACCTTCATCTTCTTCTAACATATCAGATGCTTCAGGGACTCGTCTACGGGTCCCAATTACTGCCCCAAGTACTACTCCTCGGGTTCGCTCTTCTTCTAGTGGCCCAGGATTAGACAAATCTTATTGTTTGAATAAACCCTCAGGTCGAGGTGGTAGTGGGAAGTACCTCCGTGAGGCTTCCCAAAAATCAGTACTAAAGTAACACCGTTCAAGGTCCTTCAGTGGAATTTCCGTGGCTTGCGTGCTTCTTGGGAGGAACTGCGCGTTCTTCTCTCTAGCTTCTCTCCTGCATGTGTTTCTCTCCAAGAGACAATGCTTGGGGACTACATTCCTGCCAGTCCTCCAGCATACTCTGCATTTTATTCCAATTCATTTGAAGGGCAGGGTCATCATGGTGGCTCTGCCATCCTAGTTCGCCGAGATATTCCATGCACGAGCCTGGAGCTTGACACTTCGCTCCAGGCTGTTGCAGTTAAGGTTTTTATGGACCGCCCGTACACTGTATGCAGTCTATACCTTCCTCCCAGTGTTACAGTTGAGAGGGGTGATCTCAACCATCTTGTACGGGACCTTCCATCTCCCTTTATTTTATTGGGTGATTTTAATGGTCGTCATCCTCTGTGGGGTGACAGTTCGGTCAACCCCAGGGGTGTTTTATTGGCTTCTTTTATTGAGGATGAGGGATTAGGGGTTTTAAATACGGGAGATGTGACACATTTTAATAGCCCTACTGGGACTTTTACCGCCATTGACATTTCCCTTTGCTCACCCAGTGCTCTGTTGGATTTTACTTGGAGAGTGTTGCCTGACTTATATGGCAGTGACCATTTCCCTATACTTTTAGAAGGTAACAGGTACGAACCACAGTCTCGTCTTCCTAGGTGGAAATTAGAGAAGGCTGACTGGCAGTTTTTTAGAGAGCTAACTTCTTCGGTCTCTTCTGTAGCCGATTTCGGTAGCTCTGACGAGGCTGTAACATATTTCACTGATATGCTCCACTCTGCTGCTCTCAACTTTATCCCTAGAACTTCTGGCTACTTTCCCAAACGTCCTGTCCCTTGGTGGTCACCAGTCTGCACCACTGCTGTGCGGGAGAAGCGCGCTGCTTTCTCTCGCCTTCGTCGCAATCGTGGGGACCCAACTCTTTTAGAGGACTTCCGACGGGCAAGGGCTCAGGCTAGACGAGTTTTAAAAGAGGCCCGACGTGCATCTTGGAAGGCCTATGTGTCTTCAATTAATACTAAAACTCCACTCACCCAAGTGTTCAGAAGAGTCTGTAAGATGGCGGGGAAGTTTTCTCCTAGTTCTCCACCTGTACTAAAGGTCAATGGAATTAAGATCATGGATGGTTTGACAGTGGCCAATACCATGGCGGAGGCTTTTGCAAAAGTCTCCAGCCGTGACTCTCGACCTCTGGCTGTCAGGCATGAGTTAAGAGTCAAGGAGCGTACTGTCCTGGATTTCTCAGGGAACGAGAATGAAAGTTATAACCATATATTCACCCTGAGAGACCTGCATTCTGCTCTCTCTCTCTCTGCGGCGACACTTCTCCTGGGCCAGACAACATCCCATATGCAATGTTACGACACTTGGGTGAGGAAGCGATCTCATTTCTTTTAGCTGTATATAACAGAATCTGGCTGGAGGGTGTCTTCCTTCTGGGTGCAGGGTTGCTACCATCCTTCCTTTTCTCAAGCCGGGCAAGGACTCTGGTGTTGCCCTCAATTATCGACCAATTGCCTTGACCTCCTGTCTCTGTAAACTATTTGAAAAGATGGTGAATGTCAGACTGGTATACTTCTTGGAACGGGGTGATTTTCTGTCTCCGTCCCAGTCTGGCTTTCGTAAATACCGTTCCACTACAGATGCTCTGGTCAGGTTGGAAGCTGCTGCATGTGAGGCTTCTGCACGACATCAACACCTTGTCTGTGTATTCTTTGATTTAGAGAAAGCCTATGACACTACATGGCAATAAGGCATCCTGCAGCAACTCCATTTATATGGCCTGCGGGGTCGCCTTCCACGCTTTCTTAAGGAGTTTCTCAGTGGTCGCAGTTTTTCTGTGAGGGTTGGTACAAGCCACTCAGCATCTGTTGCACAGGAGGAGGGCGTCCCCCAGGGAAGCGTCCTCAGTGTTACATTGTTTGCAGTAGCAATTAATGCCATTGCCTCATCCCTTCCAGACGGTATAGCTAACTCGATGTACGTTGACGACCTAGCAGTCTGGTTTGCTGCTTCCCGTATGTCAGTGGCGGAGCGGCGCATGCAGCTTGCCCTTGACAGGGTGTCACGTTGGACTGATTCTCATGGGTTTCGATTTTCTCCTTCCAAGACAGTTGCTATGCACTTCTGCCGCATCCGAGGCATCCACCCGGATCCGGACTTATTCATGTATGGTCATCGGATACGATGTGTCGAGGAGACTCGCTTTTTGGGTCTCCTTTTTGACAAACGTTTGACTTGGGTTCCCCACTTACGTACACTTAAGGTCTCTTGCCTCAAGGCTCTTAACCTGTTGAAGGTCCTGAGCCATACATCCTGGGGGGCTGATCGGGCCACCCTCCTCCGCCTATACCATGTTGTTATTAGGTCAAAACTCGACTATGGGTGTGAGGTGTACTCTTCTGCCACCGATGCCCGTCTCAGAGTTTTAGACCCTGTTCATCATGCTGGAGTACGTCTGGCGACCGGAGCCTTCAGGTCGTCCCAAATCCCCAGTCTCCTGGTGGACGCTAATGAGCCACCTCTTGATCTCCGTCGCCAGTCCTTGATGGTTCGTTGTTGGCATCGATTACATCGACTTCCTGACACCCTACCTTGCTTGGCGGTGTCATCTGATATCATGTCTCAGTACTACCTTTTACATTCTCGTGCACCATGGCCCTTTGGCTTCCGGGTCAGAAAGGCTATGGAGGAGATGGGCATAGATGACTTTCAGATTTGTCCTGTGAGGGTCCCCAGGGTGGCTCCATGGCTTCTTCCAGAAGTTTTCCCCTGCACCTGCTTTACAGACAAGAAGGAATTTCTTCCTCCTCCAGTGGCTCGTTCCCTCTTTTTAGAACATGCCTTCACTCACAGGGAATCCCTCCCTGTGTACACTGATGGGTCAAAGTCTGATGCTGGAGTTGGCTTTGGAGTTGTCTTTCCTGACTTTTGCCGTGGAGGCAGGCTCCTTTCTGTCATGTCCATTTTTACTGCGGAGCTCTCGGCCATTTTATATGCCCTCCAAGTGATTTTTACTCTCCCTCAGCCTTCGTTTACTATTTTTAGCGATTCCTGTAGTGCCTTGCAGGCCTTGTGCAATTTTAACTCTACCCATCCCCTGGTGTTGGCCATTCTTGAGTGGCTTGTCCTCCTGGGTCGTCGTGGCAGCAAAGTCACTTTTTGTTGGGTCCCGGCTCATGTGGGTGTTGATGGGAATGAGCGGGCTGACGCCCTGGCTAAGGCTGTGGTCTCCAATTCCCGGCCTCCTGCCAGGTGTCATCCTGTTCCTGCAGTGGACCTTCGACCCTACATAGATGCTACCGTTCGTTCCTGCTGGCAGGACAAATGGGACGCCATCGGGGCTAACAAGCTCCGTGACATCCGCCAGCGCCTTGGATTGTGGAGCTACAGTGGCCTGTCCCGCCGGTGGGAGACGGCTCTTGTCCGTCTCCGCATTGGCCACACATTATTGACTCATGGCTTTTTAATGGAGAGGCTCACCCTCCCTACTGTGATGATTGTCTGGTCCCTTTGACAGTACGGCATCTTATTGTCGAGTGTCCCAGCCTTGGGGACCTTCGTCGTAGGCACCTCTCCGAGTACCGGAAGGGTGACGGTTCTTACAGTCTCTTCCAGGTGCTCGGGGAGGAGGCTTGTTGTGTGGCAGGGAACACCCTCTCCTATATGGAGGAGACTGGCCTTCTCCACAAATTGTGAATTTTATTGTATTTATGACTATTAATTTTTAGGTAGTTAAAGTTTAATGTTTCTTTCGTTAATATTTCAATTCTTGTATATATCTAACTTAAATAGGTTATTTCATTAATATATGATCTTTTGGAAGACGTGGGTTTTATTCATGCTGCTTATCCCTTTTGAGGTAGTGAAAATTATTTAATTTTTGTACATATTTTATTAATGATGTAGATGACCTTTATATGTTGGGCGGTATATGACCATTGTTGCGCTGCCAGATGCCTAATGGCATCAATAAATCAATCAATCAATCAATCAATCAATCAATCCTCTACACCGACATCAACAATGCCATGGTCTAGGACGTTCTGTGCATTTTATCAACGCAGAACCCATACTCTAAGAGTCTAAGAGATTGTTGGCAAAAACCACCGAGGGAACATTGCTTTGATTGCTTGTGTTGTGGTTGTCGTCGAGGTAATACCACTTGTCCGGGAAAGCCCATTTGTCCTCCTGCTCATCAATCAAATCAAAGCCCATCTGTCCTCCTGCTCATCAATCAAATCAAAACCTTAAAAGCCCGAGTAATACTAGACAATCAAATTCACCAGTTGGGATGATCGAAGGAGTTGTCACCAATCCTCCTCAATGACTAGACCCGACGAGCCTCACTCCAGTCATACATATAATTGTAAATGAAGGAATTTGTACTGCAATGCTAGACACCGGAAGTAACGTAACGTTAATAAGGAAAAGCACTACGAGTAGATTGGGTCTCACTATGGATAAGTCTAAATGTTTAATACAACTAGCAGGAATCACTGGACAACCTTTGAGAGTTCTGGGAATGGTGCATATATGTGGTGTTTTTGTTATCCAAGCATCGGCATGGGGTGCCAAGCGGGCTTGGAGCAAGCACTATCTGACGACAAAAACAGACTAGATACGTGGAGCCGAACAACTGGCTTGCCGAAGGTGCTGAACCAAAATAATAGCCGAAAAATTATCATTTGACGGAATCGTCATATCATAGGAAAGCAATAAAAGGGTTAGTATTAGGAATACACTTTGGCAAGATTTAAAATAACCACAGAGAAGGCCAACTGATCTCCAAATAAAATCATTACAATTATTATATAGGTACCCAACCTCATATCTCGAGTTTAGGTGGAGGGAAAAACAACAACAAAAATTGGACACTCTTTATTATTACTGAAAACTTGATGGATATTATACCAACCATCACATGTTGAAATTTCACGGAAATTGCATGGTTAGGTATATGTTAGGTAAAGAATCAATTAACTGAGTAACCACATTTTTCTTTAATAATAAATATTATTTACATTTAATAATTATGACCTCTGCAGCAGTGTAAACACTGGTAGAAAATTGTAAGTAGGCTACTGGTAAAAAATTGCAAGTTTGATTACATATAAATAATCCTTTAAATTTTGTCTTCCATAATAATATGTACAAAAATTATCCAAGCAGCCTATACTTCCTTAAATAATACTACAACATCTTATTACATCATAATTTTTGTTTATTTGGCACTGATTGCAAGTTGCATGCACTAATTAAGCAAATTCTAATTATCTGTCGGCCATATTAATATGCGTCTTCTATTTAAGCCACTCGATCAACCCGGGTTGGCAACCTGTGTTGCTCCGAAAAACCCGGGTTGTATGGTATAAATAGAACACGCCGACCACCAACCCGGGTTGATGTTCCTTTGTTTGTAAACATTGAAGATGACATCACAAGACCCAGCAGAGCAGTTTTTCCCAGTATTGTGCGCGGCACTCGCAGAATTCGATGATGAATCTAGTGATTCCCTACCTGCACATGTTGGTAGTGTAGTTATGGGCTTCGCAGATATGTCACGGTAAGGAAAAGTTGTTTGATACTAGAAAAGGCCTTCACGCTGGACCATAACATTTTTCCACTGTCATCTGTAATCCAGCTTCAACCTCAGGGCATCCAGCTATTTTATTAGTTCTTTTTTCTGAATGATGGACTGCATCGAGAGAAATGATTTCCCTCTGCATAAATTGAATGATGGAAATCGGGGTGTTTCACATGAAATTAATTAGAATAGAAGTTGCATTGTGGATACATTTTTCACCTTAAATTACAAAACAAGTGTGAATAAGAATATTTTTAACATACAGTAATGCAATAGATATATCTCTACTCTGCATAACTTTCATTCAATGCACTTTCAGTCACAAACGTAACCATCTTTTTAGGTGACAGGTTTTTGCACCAGAATCAACTTCCAAGATCATTTGTACCATGATGTTTCACATACCATGTAATAAGGTAAATTTACAGAAGTACTGAGTTCAATATATTGTATATTTTAGTATCATTACCTACTATTTTGGACCATTCTGAGACACTTTTCATCTATGATGTTTCTCTCGGAGATGCCCCGTTTTACAAACATAATTTGGAAATTAGTCTGACCTAACCTAACCTAGACCACAGAAGACTACTGGGATCTTACCTGGGCAAACTACCGGGACCTAACCTGGGCAAACTACCGGGATATAACCGATGTAAACTATCATAAAGTGACCAGGGAAAATTCCCGGGACCTAGCCGGGCCTGGCGCGGCCCTAGCCAAGAACGCAGTACTTCTGTAATTATACCTGTAATAAATCAGATCTTGGGTTGGCCAGAACATCCGCTTTTACAGTTGTTTGCACTACAGTACCACCGGAGTGATGTATAGACTACTGTGCTAATAGTGTTTTGCTCCTGTGATGAAGAAAGTGATCGTTCATTTCCTGGAGACTTATTGGCTATGGATGAAAGAATATTCTTCCAGGATCTTCGTGTTACAAAGTATGCATTTCACTATTTGCTGGAGAAGATAACGAAATATGATGCTCCATCCAGAGTCCATGGCAAAGAAGAGATTCCTGCCATCAAAAGATTATCGTTAACATTATGGTTTTTAGGAAACAAGACAATATTTCGGGAAACTGCAGTTCATGTTCAAAGGACAATCAGTGCTGTGCATCGTGTGTTCTATGCAACTATTCTTTTAATATGCCAATTAACAGATCAGATAATTAGTTGGCCATCAAATGTTGATGAAACTGAAACAGAATTTTATGAAATTGCAAGATTTCCAATTATTGTTGGAGCTATAGATGCAACTCATAAAAAACTTCAGGCCCCAGAAAAGCAGCAGAAAGATTACTTAGATCGTACAATGACCCACAGTGTCGTGTTGCTCGCAGTGTGTGATGCAAACAAGAAATTTACTCATATATCAACAGGATGTCCTGGAAGTATTCATGATCAGCGATGTTTAGACCTCTCCCACAAGTTAAGTTCTGCTTTTAGAAATCCACCTAATGATTCTTTTCCCAGGCATGAGTTGCATTTAGCTGGTGACTCAGGATTTAAATTAGAAACAAGTTTAATGATTCCATTCAAAGATCTTGGGCACCTAACAAATAAACAGTCCATATCCAATAACAAATTATCAAAGTCTAGAGTCGTAATAGAAAATGCTTTTGGTCTATTGAAGGGTAGGTTTCGATGCCTGAAACATCTGGAGGTTGACATAAACAATGTGACATCAATTATCGTTGCATGTTGCGTAATTCACAACATAGCTAGTATGTTCCCTGATCGACTCCCCTTGCCTGAAGTGTCTGAGGCTTCTGGTGAACCACCTGGTGTAGAGTGTCCCATGAAAATCCTCACCAGAGGGCAGCAGAAAAAAGAAATCACAATTGTAATAATTTGCATTAAGAGTCGTCATTCTAATGTACAGCTCCGGACAGATCAATGGTCCACACCCCATCCATCAGCGACTTGGTTTGGGCCTCGTCGGATCTGGTAACAGTTGCAGGTGGAGGGAGGGGGGATGTTAGTGGGAGAGGAGGAGAGAAATGTGGGCGGAGCTATATAGGAGGGTAACGAATGATCAGGTAGAGAGACGTGTGTCAGGAGGAATGAATGAAGCATACACTGTGAACGGTATCGAATAACCAATAGTATAAAGCAGGGTTCTTTAAACTTTTTCAGTCGTGACTCAGTTTTTACTATGACATCATTCTCGCCACCCATACAGAAAGATCTTTTACAAATGATCAGAATTATCAACCAAAGAAAATACAAGGCCAGAAACTGAAACGTAATATTTATGATTAAAAGGAATTCTAACCAGAATTATAAACACTGCCTCACCTACCCCTCCCTCTCTCTCTCTCTCTCTCATTCTCTCTCAAGAAGGCTAATATTTGTGCAATGATTTTGTTTTATTGATAATTAAATATATGAATATTCGATTATAAAAATACGTTAGGTGGATTCATGTATGAACTTCATATTTATTTTATTGTCACGAACATTATTATTCTATTGTATTCATATATTTATTTTTGTGAGCCTGCGACCCAGTTTGGAGGAATTCGGGACCCGTATTTTGAAGAATCCTCGTTTAAAGAAGTGCATACTGCATTAACGTAGGTGGATATAGGAGAGAAGAAATGTGATGATTTGAGGCGAGGGTGAGGGGGAAGAGGGTAAGACAAATGAAGGTGATTAGTTGAAAAGTAATAACAAACAAATATAATTAGAATATCTGTTACATTATGTCCTTTAAATAAAGGCACTGTCTTTTGTTCACCATCGTAGTGGGATAGACTACTGAATATATATTATCCTTTGAATATTAGACAGCTATCCCTGTATTTCTTTTATCCCTCGTGCTTGCCCCGTAGGGGAGTATTGCCTGTAATGATGTGGGCAATACTTTAAGGGTTTGGGCGCCCCTTCGGCCCCCGCCACTAGCTTATATTTCTTCAACTGTCCCTCCTTTCTTCCTATTTCATTCTTGCTTGCTGTCACACCTCTCTATCACCTTTTCCTGGTGCTAAATGACCTCGCTGTTGCGCCACCTAATATCAATCCAATTCCTCGTGCTTGTAGTCCACCCTATTTATCACCTTCTCCCAAGCCCAGCTGTTTTTTTTTTCTTTTTCGGCAGAAGACGGTTTAATTTTCTAACTTTTTTAATAAATCATATTTGTCAACAAATTCATTAAGCTATTTACCAGGATTTTTTTCTTCTAAATATGCATTTCCTTAAAAATAATCGATGTTAAACTTAAATAGGCGCCGCTATATGGCGCTTTCAATAAACTTGGTCTAATTTTATGCATAGGCTATTATGTTACAGTATCTCTCAAGTAACTGGCAACCTTACACATCATCCCTACTGTCTTATCCCTCTCTCGCTTGCCCTTCCCTTCTTTCTTACCGTTTATCTTTTCTTTCTCATATTTTTAACCTTCTCATTCGTTCTTAAAAAGTTTTAATGACATAGGCCTTTCTCCCTTATCACTTATAGTCCAATTATATGATTCGAAAAACTGCGGCTGAGATTATGTTGTTGATCACATTTTAGTTCTCAATATGTAGAGGTTAATTGATTGATTGATATTAGGCGCCGCAACAGCGAGGTCATATAGCGCCAGAAAACGGTGATAGAGAGGCGAGACAGCAAGAAGGAAGGAAGTAGAAAGAAAAGAGTGGTAGTTGAAAAACTAAAAGTAGCTTCACTCTGTTGGTGCTGTGAAGCTGCAGAAGACATTGTAAAAAGATATTAGTGTTTAAATTTCTTTGTTGTATTTTTATAGCAATAATACTCTGGATGGTGATATAAGGAAAAGATTACCTGTATATATTTGTAGTTAAACCAGGATTTAGCCTTGTAGAATAGGTACAAGTTTGAGGTTAATTAAGCAGGAGTAAATTTTACGAGTCTGTTACAACGATCATGCTACTGTAACCCAGGCTCATGCCATTACACCCATCAGTGGGATTATATGGGCCATGGATGATACTGTTGTATAATTGGAAAAGGCAACTATGGATATATATCAGCTGGTAGTGGAGGTGAGGGGCTTCAATTGTCAATTTGTAAGTATAGGTAGGTCTGAAGCAGTGTGCTCTCTAATAATGGTGAAACAAAGAAATGACAACAAACCAAATTATTTATGTGCACTGTATTATGTCCACACAAAAATGGAGAAGAACATGCATTATAAACCAAAACAAAATTTTTAGTTCCTCTTCAGAAACACAAGCCCATACACCAAAGTCATATTTTAATTAAGTAGAACGTTTTAAAGGAAAGTAACACCATACCGGTACATACATTGCAAGCTTCGGACATCATCTTTACTGACTTCTAGTACCGGTATAGCATATTCCACCTCGATAGTGACTGGGTCATCGACAGGGTTATCATCAGTTGTGTCTGGAGGAGGTACACGCACTACCACTCACTCTTTAAATATGTAATTGGAAAACCATTTTTGTCCATGATAATATATCATCCAAATGAATGCACAAGCAATTTCTTATTATAATGGACAGAAAAAGTACATGTTAATTGCTGAGAATTACTTGTATAATGCTGTAAATACCTATCTATTCTTAAAATGATGGTCAACAATGATGTGCCAGTTCCAAGTGGTCCATCATCAGCACCATGTTAGAGTTATACTGGCATTAAAGTAATTAGAAAATTGCACTATTACTTTAGACATGAGAGAAGGAAGCCCAGTTACTTCAAACTTTTGTAGTCTCATTAAATAATGCTTTACAGCTACGGCACAGTACTTCAACAGCTGTAAATGATGTAAAAAATGATTATGCACAACCATTTCATTGAACAGATTGCAATATAGAGTTATATAATACCAGTACTATATACACAAAACTACTAGACACTATTTATACCTTCATGCCGTTGTACTAAACCAGGGTGTCTAAAATGCTGATAAGCAATAACAAATGCCCTTTTATTGGACTGCAAAGGGCAGAAAGGACACTTAAACCTGTAATTGAAAGTAACAACTGTAGACAGAATATATTCGTAAGGTCATTCAACAATATATAATAGAGGCAATAGAAACACTACTGTATTAAAATACTGTGGCTTAAAGGAAATAGAAAAAGATGACCAAAGTAAAATGTACACATCAAATAATTCCATGTTCTACTTGAAGTTTGAAGTTTGATGGGTAATATTAGTAAACAATCCATAAAATATTTCATATTGGTAAACAATCCATAAAATATTTAATATTGGTAAATAATCCATAAATCATTTAATACTTTTCTGTTCTAGAATCAGCCAGAGCTGACCCAAGCTAGCTGAACTGGACTTGACCAAACTACTGGGACCTAACCTGGGCAAATTACTAAATTCTAACCAAGGCAGACTACTGGGACTTAACTTTGACAGACAACAGTGTGTGGAGCCTTTTAAATTAAGTTATTAGAGGGTCAAGCATGGTCAAAATGCATTGGTGCCCTTTCATTTCATCATAAATAAAGGGAATAATGGAATTCAAATCAAGAGGTATAAAAATGCGGCACATTCTTCAATAATATTTCCAGGTTACTCTACCCACAATTTGGTGTCCAGTATTTCAATCAACAATTTTCATAACATGTCAGGCTGATATTAGCATGGAATAACTGTAGTCACAGGAAGAGGAACATCTCTTCTTCAGTCCAGCACCACCCTGTTGAGTTGGCTGTGACTGGCTGTGCAAAATAATAGACATTTTCCTCAAATGCTACTGATTAGGGTACTAATGCCACTTCAAAATCATATTTCCTTTATGTATTTTGAAGATCACGTCTCATGTTATGTTAAAATGCCATATATATTATCCGTCCCGCGACGCTGAATGTTGCCAGATTCTTCCAGAAAAATAATACATCACGACGGAATCTAATTCAATCGCTTTGCTCGCGAAAAATTCACTACATCGCGCGCCAGCATGCACGCAACGGTATTAGACCTGGAGCTGACGGAAATTTAAATTACATCTTGAGTACAAAAGGTTTGAGTGTTGGAATCCATTCAGAGTCCATTACAGACCACTCATCGGTGATTTTTAAGTTGTCCAGTTGGTGAGTTTGGTAGGGGGAGCTCCTTGAACTGCCCCCCAAAATCAGTTTAAATTACATTTTGGAGTACATCAACCAGACTGGTGCCAAAAGTTTTGGTTTTACAGTTTGATTAGGGATATGGCGTTCTTAAGTTGTGAATTTGGTGCTAAGTCCACTTAAGAACGACCTAAAGATGGCGCTATTGTGAAATTTAAATCACATGTTGAGTACATCAATCAAACTTAATGATAACGTTCTTCACACCTCACTGATTGAGAATTCGTAGTTCTTAAGCAACAAATTTGGTGCAAAACCCATTAAAGAATGGCCTAAAGTTGGTGCTACTACCAGCACATTTCAAGTACATGAATGAAACCTAGTGGAATTGTGCTTTACAACTCACTGATCAAGAATGGTTAATTCCTAAAAGACAAATTTGGTGCAAAACTATTTTAAGAATGGGATAAAGGGCCACATAAACAACTTTGTTTCCGTCAGTTTAATAACCATCAACTTTCTGATTGCTTAAAAAAGTATTTATGAAAATATGAAGTCACTGTATACTGGATATGTAAAAAATCCTAAATTACATTCATTTGCTTATGAGTGAATCAGAGAAAAAATTTCTATCGTTGTGTGCTTCTTGTTTGTTTGATAACTCTGGTTTTATTCATAATCACCTGATCTATCCTCTTCATCATCATCGCCCGAACTGTCCTCTTCATCAGATGATGCAATCTCCATGTCATATTCTGCCTCTTTCTCTATTTCATGTAGTTCCTCTTCCTCTGGGATGAGAGTTTCTGGGAGTTGCTCTCCATCAACCCATACAGGTTTGTACTGGCCATCAACTAACTGCCAGCCATTTTCTTCTGTCGGATGCTGCTCTATGTGACTCTGATCTGCACTGGCCCACAAGTTGGCAACAAATGCTGCTCGCTTTATGTGGGTACTGACCTCATCTTCACATGGTGGGAGTCCACTAGCATCAATACCCCTCAAACTGGAAAACAGATTTTTTACATATCTCTTAGGTCCATAAGCCTGCATGAACTTCTGATATCTACAGTTGTTAAGGCTGGCGTTTAGCTTAGTTCCATAAACATTGGCTGTAAAGTTCAAGAGGGTTGTTTTCGTGGTATCAGAAACTTGTGTATCTCGTGCCATAACTGTGAAAGCATTCTGGTAGTCTGGTCGTTTTTCAAGTATTTTGAATGGCCTAACTTTACCCTTTCATATGAAAGACAAGGTGTAGCCCGATCCAGTGAAGGAATGAGAGGCTGGTAATGCTTCACAAAGATCTGGTCCAAGCTCCTGAACAATTGCAGTCAAACAGCCGGTTGTTCTTTGCAGCAGTTCCAATATCCATCCAGAGTCGTGACTGAAACTTATTGCAATGGTACAATAATATCACTGCAACATCTGTATCGGATGCCCTGACCACAATGTCGCTATTGGAACAGTCTTTAAATATTGCATGAAGGCAGATCTTTGTGTCAGCCTCTTCGTGGTCATTGCTTAAGCTTTCTACTGTGCTGCGTTGGATCACACCCTCTTCTACCTTGAATCGGTAGCAATACCCTGGAACATCTAGGATGACTTCCTTGTGCTTTATAATTTCTGCATAGGAGAGGTCCTGCCATTCACTGGCAAGAAACTGAGGAAGTTGTTTTTTGAATGACCTGGAGTTTAGGGCATCATTCATATCTCATGGCACTCGTCGCTGCTCTGACCCAGTGATGACAAATGTTCTGTTGTCAGCTCCCCTTCTGTCCCGTTCAGTCTTTTTCACACGATTCTATGAATTCTTTGTGCCTGGCTTTCCCTTTTGTTGGTACTCCAAGGAGACTTTGTTGAATTTCTTCACTGGCACCCTTTCCAGTGGTGATGTTGGATAGTGTCTCTGGAGCATGGTTTTTATCAAATGGATTGTTTGTGTTGCAAATGTGGTTGATGATCTTCTGTAGGTCTTCATTGTCTTGTTGAATTCGTCTTGGACGCAGTTCTAGTGTGACATATTTTGTGATAAGCCCGGTCATTTCTTGAAGTTGAGTGATAAAGGATGCTCTTGTAGCTTTTGTGATAATTCATCGCAGTCTTGCAGAGTAATCATTGGTGAATGAGGTGATTCCTCTCAGGCGAGATGCAGCATCAGCATTGATTGTCTGCTCTAATGCCAATTCAATAGGAATTCTGCTGAAGTCATGTTCTGTTCTCCTCACAGTGAAGCAACCATTGTTGAGGATCTCTCTGAGCCCAGAATGAGTGCATCCATGTTCAGCAAATCCAGTTTTTCCTGTGCAAATTACAGAATAAGCAAGTAGCGGGGATTATTGCAGATGAAGTAGATTTGGCATTGTCATCTGCTCTTGTAGAAGAGCGGAGATGCGGCACACTCCTATCGCTAGTGTCAGATTTCCTATCCTCAGAAAAAATAGTTGTGGAACTCACAGCTGTGAATTTCTGATAGCAGGCCATGTGATAGCCATCTGTCTCAGTAGGACGTTGTGGCAAACTGACAACTACATCATAATACACTGACTTTGCAAACTTGAGGTTTTTCACGCCTGTTTTGGGCTGCAGCCTGCACAACACACCAGTTTTTTTTATCAATGGGCAAAATGTCACAACAATCTTTCTTCACAGTCCTTTTCCCAGAAACGTGAAGAATACATCTTCTGACTCCGGGGACATCACTGCTTCCAGTTGGCTCCATTTAAGTGTTTCTGATAGTGGCTGCCTGAAAAAAAAAGGGGTTTTATAAGCAAATATTCACCTTAAGGGACATTTGATCCAAAAATATCCTAATGAAATAGAGGGATGTGAAAAACACAATTCCACTAGGTGTTTTAAATGTGCCGGTGTATTATGCAAACCGCAGGACCATGCAGATTCCAGGACGAGAGAGAAAAAGCGATTATAGCGACACCTGTCGGTGCGCAAGTAAAACAGGAGTGTTCAATATTATTAAATATGCATTTTTAATACATTTCAGCTAATTAATTTAATTATTTAATTAATTTAATTATTATTGATTTTCAGGAAAAAAACGGCTCTTTTATCAAATTAATTACTATAAATGACTAATATAAATAAAAAATAAACATAAATTAATTTGGTAAGAAAAGCCATTTTTAAAGAATAAAATATTAAAAACAATTAAATTAATTAATTAAAATTTATTTTTAATTACAAAACATAATGCTATTTAACTTTAAAATGTTTATTTTTTATTTATATTAGTAATTTATAGTAATTAATTTGATAAAAGAGCCGTTTTTTTCCTGAAAATCAATAATAATTAAATTAATTAAATAATTAAGTTAATTAGCTGAAATGTATTAAAAATGCATATTTAATAATATTGAACACTCCTGTTTTACTTGCGCACCGACAGGTGTCGCTATAATCGCTTTTTCTCTCTCGTCCTGGAATCTGCATGGTCCTGCGGTTTGCATAATACACCGGTAGTAGCGCCAACTTTAGGCCATTCTTAAATATATTCCAACACTCAAACCTTTTGTATTCAAGATGTAATTTAAATTTCCGTCAGCTCCAGCATTATATAGGGCGTCGCGGGACGAAAGAGGTTCCACGAACATTTTGGAATGTTCTAAATGTTCGCGGAACGACTCTGAAATCAAAGCATTTGCTAGACGCTTCGATCGACGTTGGATTTTTGAAGAGCGACATCGCTCTAAGGCTCCCTTTTGTTCACCCAAATTCGTTGGAGCGACTTTTGGAGCGCCTTTTCGCAGTACAAGAATCTTCGCGTGTCACCCAGCACAGTGTGTGTGAGCCAGCTGCTAGGTTCGAGCGTTATATAAGACGGCAGCGTGGGACCTGAGGTCAGTGAGCACGAGGCATCCACACAGCGTGGAATTCTCAGCATCGACAATTGGCGACAATCAGCGTCGAGGGACGGAAAACCGCATGTGGGAGTCGGTCCCTCGACGCTGAATGTTACCAAATAGTTCCAGAAAATCCGACCATCGGCCGATGGTGCGAGCGACAATGGGCGAAATTGGGGTTCGAACGACCTTTCGAACGCCAGTATGGCAGCCGTCGATCGCCTGAGAGGATGGTTCGAGCTCCATCGCTCTGCCAGCTAGCGAACGTCTATCGAATGTCACGAATGTCGTTCCCACGAATGGTGGGAACATGCTGCTGCAATGGAAAACATTGCTCGATAACATAGCACGACCTCGGCGACATTGCTCGAATATGTGTAAAGCGCGATTTTTGTCCCCTTAATTTAATATTACTATTTTACTTTACTCTGGGAGGAAAACAGAAAACCACTGCCATTAATAAAACAAAAAGCCACCAGTGTATGCTACTACTCTATCCTATAGCTGTATCAACCTGGTCTGGAAAAAAAACAGGAGACCGATGAGGAACAGGACTTGCCTTGCGAATACCAAAAATAAATCATACAAAGGATAAGTCCAGCTCCTCTCCAGTACTGGGTAAACGCTGCCACCACCAGACCAAAGTCGATCCGAGGAACCAAGTGAACACACACTGGAGGGGTAGCATATCGTTAGCTTATTTAGGCGCGTGAGTAAGCAACCCAGACTACAATTTTAATGGAGGTACGATCAGTGTTGTTAATTGAGAATTAATATCTATATAGGAACACAGTCTATTTGCTAATATCGGTGACGGAAATACTCAACTAATTATAAACCCGTTTATTTAAATATTATCACACCAGTACATTGATATTTATATAATAATACAATAATATTTTCCCCCTCCCTTGTCAATATTTCCTACTACCCGTTCTGTCAACGAGGACAGGAAGAATTCCGTGTCTCGCTAGTTGACAGAGATCTGAACACTCTTAAATCCATATACCAAAAACAATAACAACAATATTTAAAAAAAAACTCACATTCTAAACATCAATATCCTAATACATCCTAACATCAATATCCTAATACTATTATTCGAATTGTGAATTGCCAGCAATTATTTAGTATTATTCACAACATGTGTGTCAAGTTGCTCAAGGGTTTGTTACTAAATGGCGGCTTCTCCCAGCTGTTATCACCAAAGCCAGAAGCAGAATGACACAAAAAAACATACATTAGTTACTATGTCCTTACGTGAACACACAATATTTTTCAGTTATTTAATTTCAATCACTGGACTAAGATTTCCGGATAGTTTCAGTCTTGCTTTGATTCCGAGGAGAGCATTGGTTATTTTTGTACCCATACGGATACGCAGTTGTCACTTCACTATGTTTAACTGGCTAAAGATTCTTTCAACTTTAGCATTAGAATGGGGAATAATAATCACTGATAAAGCAAACTTAGCCAGTTCATTAAAAGGATTAGTATGCTAATCATCTCTGTAATTATTTACCTTATTCCAGAATAGTACTGTGTCCTTTACTTGAGTCCACCTGACGAGAGTTAGATCATTCTACTGACATTTTATTGTAGTAATCTCCACCGGCGATAGTTACAGTAGTTCCATTAATGGTATTAATGACTCCTTGACAACACGGAGTGCATTGTCTACTGAAAGTAACGCCATTTTCTGGAAAACTTCAACATTGTTAGGTAGTTTCTGCCGTAACTCCTTCACTACATGAACGATAAACTTTATACATCTGTCTCTCACTGTGTGTTCTTGATCAGTAGGAAAACCTTTCTTTCGCATATTTTCCACTTCTCTCTCGAATTCATAACCTAGGTAAGGTTTGGGGTCCATATAATTTTCAATAACGCTCTCCAAAAGGTAAAACTTGAATGTTGGCAAGGTTATTTTTTCACTACAGACTTCATAAAAATCACTAAGTCATCAAGTAATTTGGTAGGATCTACATCATTTCCCTCAAAAGACTTGTTCACTCGTCTGATATCTTTTAATACTGGGACCCAAAACTTTATATAAGCAAGGTTTTGTGGATCATTATACATTATGTAAAGCATTTCAGCTGTGTAGCACTTTTCACTGTGTCGTGCAACATCAAAGTGTGTTTTCAGTTCCAATCACTGATCACAAATCCTATCGACGGCTGTACTTATGGAGAGCCATCGAGTTTGACATGCTTTGATAATTTTTAAAGGATCATGGTTATCATTTGGAAGGTTGTATATAATCTTGTATGTTGAGTGCCTAGACGAAGATCTCGAAAACCAATTGTAGGTTTCAGTTATTACGAAATCCAAGTTCCTTGGCAAGGTCTCTGCTGTTGCAGCAGATACAGACAGCTGCAGCAAGTGACACACGCAACGGATTAAAATTAGATTCAGAACCTCTTTTTTCAGCTTCTCATTTACACCATAGTTCACTCCAACCATGACACTCGCATTATCTGTACCAATTCCTCTCAACTTTTTTAGGTCCAATGCAAATTCATTCAGTTCTTTTCAGTGCAGTGACAATGCCCACTGCATTCGATTATTCTAATTCAAAAAGGTTTAGATGTGAAGAAATAATCCTCTCCTTTTCTTCATCATTGTATATTATGGCAATACCCAAATGCTTAATATCACTAACATCAGTTGATTCATCCAACAATAGACTATACTCATTATTTCCAATACCTTTTCTTAATTCTGACATGAAGTGAGGATACAAGACATTTTTTATAATACCACTACACTTTGATCTCCGTACTTGAATGCGAGCTGCAACACTGCTTTCTGGCAAACATCGTTTGCATCATTCACTTAAATGATCACTACACCTTTTCACCCTCAAATTAAAATAACTGAAGTTCAAATTAAAACATTTGAAGTTTAATTTAAACTACCTGAAGTTTAATTTAAACTGCCTGAAGTTTAATTTAAACTGCCTGAAGTTTAATTTAAACTACCTGAAGTTTAATTTAAAACATCTGAAGTTTAATTTAAAACATCTGAAGTTTAATTTAAAAGAACTGAAGTTTTATTAATAATAAGTAAACTCTAAATTAAAATAAAACAAATAATTCAATTAATTGATCGTAGACTAATATCTGTATGTGTGATTTGTAATGTAAAGGAGATTTCCTGTGTACGATTACATAAACAATTAAATAAATATTCACCGATAATTCAACATGATAATAACTGGGATTTCTTTACTGTTCATCAGAAAAATAAAAACAATCACGTGTGATTTACCATAAAATAAATAAATAAAATAAATAGTATACAACATTACATTGCCTTTGTTTGCAGTATTAAACTGAAATATTTAATTGTCATCATACCTAAGATCTTGGATCTGCATTGCACTCGGAAAATGTTTTTGTACACGGTTGGAGGTTTTCAAACACAGCATTGGCGTGATAGCCGATATGGCATTATCAATGCAGCATTCAAGATATTGCAATCTGTATTCTGTGTGTGTCATACTCTCTGGGGAAGTGTTCATCATAGAAGTAGAATTAATTTGCAAGTAATTTCCTTGGTACAGAGCCTATGATACGCTGCTCATTTATTTTTGTCTACTGTACAATGAATTCATGAACAAATGAGTTATATTTTGAATTACAATTCACTTACTTTTAATAAAACTTCTGTTCTTTTAAATTAAACTTCAAATGTCTTAAATTAAACTTCAGTTGTTGTAAATTAAACATCAGGTAGTTTGAATTAAACTTCAGATGTTTTAATTTGAACTTCAGTTATTTTAATTTGAGGGTGAAAAGGTGTAGTTGCCATAGATGTATGCTTAGCAACAAATAATACAATCTGACCCTCTGCAATCTGTTCCTGACAAGATTTTGTTACAGACTGACACTTTAATGTTGGTTGCCTAGCAGCTGACATAGCTTCTGCATTTTTTATGCGTTTCTTACTTTTGCCAAGATCTTTCAAGTCACTTAACTTTGGAATCAGTACAGACTGACAATACCTGCACTGAGGCACACTGGTTCCGGTACTTTCTTTTTCTCCACACACAAGTCCCGTAACGCCGGGTCCTGTAACCATTTCCCTCGGAACTTCTGCGTATATCAAGACCGCTTTGGCATGGTTAACTATGACTAATGATGAGTTATTTATCACGTTCCTTAACCCCTTAGGACTGACTTCTTTTTTTTTTTTTTCATCCCCAGCCGACTTCTGGGGGTCAATTTTCAACTTTCATGTAGGCAAATTTTGTTCTTACAGAATGAAAGAGCTTGAATTTACACACCAGGAACTGAAAACGGGACCCTCCTAGGTGTACGCGTTTGCGTATGACAGAGCGTCAAAGTCCGAAAATAAATAAATAGTATCCCCTGAAACGCATGAAAGAAAACCTCATACGCTCTGCGTACCTCTAAACATGTATATAAACACCTAAATAATGCGTTTAAGTGGTTTTCAATGATAATAAACGTATTTCAGTGTAATTTTATCTGTCTAGACTCTCCTGGAGTATAGTAGACAGCAGAGAGATACGAGAAACATAAGAAAACACCATGTAGTGGTGAGATATTTCCTTGTTGGCATACGCAGCTGCCAAACACCACTACCACAGTCAATCCTTTTCTCAAGGACGTTAGCTTTCCATCGTTACCAACGCCAGCTCGCTAGCTACTCGCTACAGTTTTTTATAGGTACGTCGACATGTCGGTGATTCGGAGCGAACCATTAATTTTTTATCACCGATATGTCGGTCAATCGGTCCCAAGGGGTTAATTTGGTCAGCGTGCACGGTACTGCAAGCACTGTAGACGTCCACCTTTATGGACAGCGGTCTGTAAACTGGCCAGGATGAATGATTGAATGAACCTTATGAACGGACAGTGGACAGGTCCAGAACGGAATGGCGAGTAGTAACACTGTAACAGACTAACGAGGGTTGCCAGCATGCCAGGTGCACGCGTATCATTTTCGAAAACTTTACTTTTTATCATTTTCAGTTTTCATCACAAGAAAAAGAGATTCAATTGGCGAAACTTTTGGAATATTTCTAAATATGTTGAATAATTTCGGAAATGGAATACCAAAATTGGCAAGTGGCAAATAACTCGGTGCCGCGTGCAGCACTGCGGCGTCCAGGGGATGGACGGACGGGAACAGAACGTGTGAGCCCGCTGTCACGGCCCTGTAACTGACAACCAGAACCAGCCCGACAACTAGGCACCAGCTGCTGCCCTTAACTACCCAGTTTGAGCAGCAGTTGCGCATACCAACCAATCATTGACCTGCTGGTATCTCTAGACTGACCAATCCGCTGTCAGTACGGGGTACAAAGCTCCTACATTTGGCTCACCAACGCACTGGCAGTGTTGCCGTTTTGTGGATATTTGTATGCCAGCGTGGTTATATGGTGAAGTCTGGCAACCCTCTGTGGACAAACTCGTCCACGTCCACATCGCCGTGACAACAAACCAATGCACTCTGGTGAATTTTTCCTCCTTGTCCCGTCAGTTCTTGAAGAAACCCATTGAATCATCATCTTAGCTGCTGTAAGTGTTATTCATATTTGTATTATGCACTGTGTGCGTTGTACTGTAATCGTATATTAGCTAAATGTTTACTGAATACCAACCTCTCTTGCATATTATGATCGTATACCATACACAACATTCCATTTTCTTCCATTTTCTGTCAAAGAAAAATGCGAGGTGAAAATTTCTATTGATGTTAAACATTAAATTTTATAGAACGTGAACCTACCTCAATGTCCTGACAGACATGCGGTACATATACAGGATTGTAATATCACTGACTTTTATAATAAATTACAGGAAATGAAGGACAATGAGGGAGTACATCAATTTAATAACTTTGCTACTTTCGCATTGCAGGTGTTGGCACTACCTACATGCAACAATGCTGCAGAAAGACTGTTTTCTAAATTAAATTTAATTAAAACAGATACCAGGAACAGGCTCCAGATGCCAGCACTCCAAGCACTGACTGTTCTGTCTGAGTCAGTTAAGTCACAAGAGTGCTGTAATAAATTCCTTCCTTCAGAAGCTACGCTACATTCTCTTCTCACGTAATAGTTGTGCCGTTTCATTTATATTAATACTGTAGGTATGTAATGCTGGCTTATGTTTTCATGGTCTGTATTTATGAAGTCTATTAATTAAAGTACTGTATTACTTTCTGTGGTATATAAACTGACCATTTATATTAACATTATTAATTTACATTGATTTTAATAATCCTTGTAATGTTTGCAAATAATTATATTATTTGTATTACAATAATGAACAAAATTAAAATTTTCGTTATACAAGAAAGCATTTCCCTTATTTATAGTTATGTTATATGTAGTGATATGTATGAGGTAGTGTGTGAAATTACAACGTGGGAAATATACGGATAAACCTGTTGTTATAATGATCTTCGTAGAGTCCCTGGACTCGGACGTGTCCTCCCCGAGCTCCGTCTTCCTTCTCATTTATCCTTTCCTCTTTTTTTTTAAATTAACGAACCCTTCATATCATCACATTTCATCAAGATAAGTATCGAGAATGTTTGTTCTAGCTGTCATTTCACGTCATCTTTTCCCTCTTTTTATTACCGTTTTTAATGTCTTTTAAATTTACACAGACCCTCCCTCAACATAACACCGTCCCCCACCCCTCAATTTCCACTATTTTTAATAATACAGTTCTTTTTTTAGTGTATTTTATCATCTTTTTAACATTTGTATATCCCTTTTAGTTAAATTCATAGGTTTTATTATCAATTCTCTTTTTTTTATATAACTGACCCCTGACACAAGTTAGGGTTTTTTTTATGTTTTATTCCTTCCTGCAGCCGTGCAGACTGTCTCGGTACAGGGGTAAGTTTGTGTTGTTTATTTATATTGGTGCTTTATAAACATGTACAGACACACCCCATACAAAACAACATACACATGTACACTAACAATATTCTACACATACTGCTCACTAGTTTTAATACTCTACAACACTGACAATAAAAACACTGGCTGCACACATACCAACACACCAGACTCACTAACACCAGACATCTACAACCACACCTCCATATACACACACCTGTTTGGGAACCTGGGCACCCCTAAGGGCCCTCAAGGGTTAAAGGTGGCTTGCCTCGGCAATCTCCGGGGTGCCCTGTTGCTCCTTATGTTGTGTGGTGACACAGGGGCTCTGATCAACCCTGGCCCCCGCTCCCCAAAGTACCCCTGTCAATTATGCCGACGGGCGGTGAAATGGGGCCAGCGGGCCATCCAGTGCGATCGCTGCTGTGAGGTTTCCCAGCATGCAGGCTGGTATCATGTCAGCTGTGTTGGGGGCTTCACGGCTGCGTTCGACGGATTGGAGGGTCGGAGCCTTTCGTGGATCTGCTGGGACTGTGGTGCGCCTAATTTTATCTCCTCCCTTTTTCACTCCCCAATACACTACACCAATAGATTCAGTTTATTAGACACCACCACTTCATCTTCACCACCACACACAACTCACAACACACCTCCACCATTAGATAGGATCACCCGACGTTTAGGTAGACGCAACAGAGACAATTCCTCCCCTAAACAAAACCGACAGCAAGACATGACTTCCCTTAACTCCGCATCATCCACTCCTCCACTCCCAAACCATTCTACACCCAACCAGACTCTCCATAGTGCACACTCATTCTCCATAACACCAATCACCATCCCCAATAGATCATCCACCCTCACACCCCATTCTACCACTAACACCACACTCTACTCCATCACCCATAAAAAACTGTCTTCCCTTCGTACCCTAATCATTAACTTCCGCAGCATCATAAACAAAAGAGCCGCCTTTCACCAAACCCTCCAGACCTATGACCCCGACATTATTATAGGGACAGAGACCTGGCTCACACCTGACATCCAGGACAGTGAAATCTTCCCGACGGACAGTCCCTATAATATGACCCTACACAGGAAGGACAGAATAGATGATAAACATGGCGGAGTCCTAATTGCGACAAAGCCAGGACTAGTTGCGACCCCAGCCACCGAACTGAACACGGACTCTGAAATTATATGGACTAAAATACAGATACAGGGCTGCAGGACACTCATTATAGGATCATTTTATCGTCCCCCAAATTCAAACTTAGAATACCTGCAGACCCTTGACGATTGTTTATCTAAAATTGACCCCTCCAAAAATATATGGTTGGCTGGTGACTTTAACCTTCCCGACATAAACTGGACAGCACAGGCGACACTGGACAATTCCACCCATATAAGGCGACTTACTATTACAGAATGATATGAAACTCTTACATGAAAATTTCATTGACATCATTAACACCCACTCACTTACTCAAACAGTACTCGAACCAACACGCACACAAGTCAGTGTAGAAAGACATAATCCTAACATAAGACACGGGGTCACATCCAACATATTAGACATATTTCTCACAAACAACATTTCCTTAATTACACGGACACGAGTACTACCTGGTCTTAGTGACCATGAGATGGTACTCATTGACGCAAACATCAAGCCAACAACACAAAAACAATTACCCAGGACAATTTACATGTACAATAGAGTTGACATGGGTGGCATTACCCAAGACTTAGTTGAATTTCGTGACTCATTCCTTGACTCAGACCCAATGGCCAGCTCTGTGGAAACAAACTGGACCAGACTTCGTGACTTTATACGCGACACAATGGACAAACACATACCTACGAAAACCATCACACATAACCGGTCACTACCATGGTACAATAGACAATTAAAAAGACTACACAGAAACAAGGTAAAAGCATACAACAGAGCAAAACGATACAACGATACAGAACACTGGTTAGAATACAAAACTATACAGAAAACACTACAGAAAGAAACTAAATACACATCCACTTTCCTCGCAGACAACACACAAAACCACAAAAAATTCTTCAGCTTTTTTAAAGCACGCAAACAAGACTCGAACGGTATTACAACATTACTACACAACAATTCCTTGGTTACACACCCACAAGACAAAGCCAACGCCCTTAACACACAATTCCAGTCCGTTTTTACCCATGAACATGAACACTTACCAGACATGTCAACACCATCACACCCACCTATCCCTCCCATTCATATAAACACCCAAGGAATTGAGAAACTCTTATCTGAGGTAGACATACACAAAGTGACTGGACCAGACAATATACCCTGAAGGATATTGAGGACTAATGCTAGCGTTCTTGCCCCTGTCCTGCAGGTTATATTCTCACAGACTTTACAGACCGGTGAACTCCCCCAAGACTGGCTTTTGGCAAATGTGACCCCAATTTTTAAATCCGGAGACAGAACCTTTCCCATTAATTATAGACCTATTTCACTTACCTCAGTCCCCTGCAAAATTTAGGACACATTATTCATAGACACATAATGGACCACTTTGATAGACAAAATATACTGACTGACAATCAACACGGTTTTCGGCCTAAACGTTCGTGTGAGACGCAGTTACTGGTAACTACTCATGACATCTTGCAGTCCCTCAATGACACAAAAATTAGACAGGTTGACACCATAGTATTAGACTTTGCCAATGCCTTCGACAAAATCCCTCACCAAAGACTACTACACAAATTAGAATTATATGGCATACAGGGACAACTTCTTCACTGGATTAGAACGTTCTTGAATACCAGAAAGCAACGTGTAGTTCTTGACGATAGTCAGTCTCCATCTGTTCCTGTGACCTCTAGGGTACCCCAGGGAACTGTCCTGGGTCCCCTTCTCTTCCTTTCATACATTAATGACCTCCCACTCTCACTTTCCTCTACCACTAGACTCTTTGCAGACGATAGCTTAGTTTACAGACTGATTAATGATAGGAATGACTGCCTTCGACTACAGGACGACCTAACTGCACTTGAAGGCTGGGAAGTCAAGTGGCAGATGACATTTAGACCAGACAAATGCCATCACATCCGTTTTACCCGTGCCCATAATGTCATTCCATATACATACCAACTACACAACACCAACCTCAACACAGTCACTTCCCACAAATACTTGGGCGTCCACATCTCAGCGGACATGAGGTGGAACACACACATAGGTAACATCAGGGCCAAAGCTAGTAGGGTCCTGGGGTTCTTGCGCAGGAACCTCAGCAGGTGTAACACAGACACCAAAATTATTGCATATAACACTTTCGTTCGGCCACATTTAGATTATTGCGACACCGTCTGGGACCCACACACTTACAATAATATCAATAAATTAGAGTCCACACAAAACAAGACTGCAAGATGGGCCAGACGTGATTACAGACACACTACATCAGTCACTTTGCTTAAACAAGACACAAAACTAGACCCATTAGTAACACGAAGACAGATACACAGACAACAGATGATATACAAAATCACAAACAAGTTAGTTGACATAGACAAAGACACATATCTACACCCTACAAGTATACGATCCACTAGAGGCAGCCACAACTTAAAATACCATACATATCAGACAAGCACTGATATATTTAGGCACTCATTCTTTCACCGCAGCATCCAAGAGTGGAATCATCTCCCATCTCACGTAGTTAATAGCCCCACTTTTGACACGTTTAGAAATAGGATCACCAATCATTACCTCCCCAATCCTAATCCCCAACCCACAGTCCCTGACCCAATCCAGCCTTATCCTAACCCTCTTCCTAATCCTACCCTGGATCCCTAAATCCCCCGCACAACCCCCGCATATTATGCCGCCCATGAGCTGCCCTCTGCGGGACCCTAAACTTGAACATAGCGTAGATTATCACCTAATCTGTAGACCTTGTGCCGTTTTCTTTTACAACGACTAACATAAGAAAATGGAGGCAACTTCACGATGACGAAAACAGACACTACTTTGGCAACACTCGGCCCACAGTGTGTGTAGAAGAAAGTACTGTGGGTCGGATGGGGGAGAGAGAGAGAGTACTGTGGGTGGGATGGGGAGAGAGAGAGAGTACTGTGGGTGGGATGGGGGGAGAGAGAGAGTACTGTGGGTGGGATTGGGAGAGAGAGAGAGTACTGTGGGTGGGATGGGGGGAGAAAGAGAGTACTGTGGGTGGGATGGGGAGAGAGAGAGAGTACTGTGGGTGGGATGGGGGGAGAGAGAGAGTACTGTGGGTGGGATGGGGAGAGAGAGAGAGTACTGTGGGTGGGATGGGGAGAGAGAGAGAGTACTATGGGTGTGATGGGAGAGAGAGTACTGTGGGTGGGATGGGGGGAGAGAGAGAGTACTGTGGGTGGGATGGGGAGAGAGAGAGAGAGAGAGAGTACTGTGGGTGTGATGGGGAGAGAGAGAGTACTGTGGGTGGGATGGGAGAGAGAGAGAGAGTACTGAGGGTGGGATGAGGGAGAGAGAGAGTACTGTGGGTGGGATGGGGGAGAGAGAGAGTACTGTGGGTGTGATGGGGGAGAGAGAGAGTACTGTTGGTGTGATGGGGGAGAGAGAGAGTACTGTTGGTGTGATGGGGGAGAGAGAGAGTACTGTGGGTGTGATGGGGGAGAGAGAGAGTACTGTGGGTGTGATGGGGGAGAGAGAGAGAGTACTGTGGGTGAGATGGGGAAGAGCGGGTTGTTTTATATACTAAACTAGTTGTTTGTATGTAGTGGAATAGCTCAGTCCCCCTCCCACCCTTCATAGAGAACGCCGATCTAAAGGCTACACAAAAAAGCTGGACTGGCAACCGCTTGTCCACACACAGTGTGGTTCCTGCAACAACGCTTCAACTCAGTGAAGACTCAGGCTTCACTCCGCTACTACATACCAGATCTGCTCTACTCTACTCTGATTGTGTTCTCTTATTTGGTGTTATAACTGGTGTAATTCTGTGTCTCTTAACGTCATAATATATTTTTCTTCTATCCATCTATAGCTCCGACGCCTCGCCCCCTCCGGGAACTCCCACCAAGGGGGTGGCCACGGCAGAAGAGTCTCCAGTTTTCCCTGTTCCAACACTCCCTCCTCACTTGCTCCATCCCCCCTTCCTCCCTCACACTTCTCGCTCTCACATACTCTTCCACTCTGTTCTGCCATCTAACCGGTGGTCTACCTCTCACACCAGGTGCCACAACTTCACTATCGTACACCACCTTTACAAACTCCACACCTTGCATTCTCTCTACATGTCCAAACCATCTCAGTGTATTACGCTTCACTCTCTCTACCACTCCACACTCAATACCAATTGCCTTCTCACTCATACCACATCTCTCATACACACTCATTATTTTCTCCATTCCATCTAGTAAGTCCACATACTCCTCTCAAGTAACCCATTTCCACAGCACCTATTCTCGAATGATGAGCCCTACTCCATGTCCATGTCTCCGACGCATATGTCAGTGTTGGCAGGAAAATACTATTTTTCAGTCCCTTTTTCACTTCCATACTCACACTCCTACCCTTCATAATCCTCCCCAGTGATCCTATGACCTGTCTGCCCCTCATTGCTCTCTCCCTGATTTCTCCTTCCATACTTCCATGTTTACACAGAACTGTTCCCAGGTACTTGAATTCCCTCACCTCCTCTATCCTCTCACCCCCTAAGGTTATCTCACATTTCGTCCCAGTTGGTACAGCCACTCTATAGGGTGTAGCAAAGTCAATTACTTCTGTTTTGGTCCTCTCAAATACCTTCACCTTACTCTTACCAACATTTACCTTCAGTTTTCTTCGTTTATACACGGACTGAAACTCATCCACCACCCTTTGTAACTCCCTTTCACTCTTAGCCATCAACACATTGACATCCGCAAATAAACTTGCCACCAAGGACCAATTTGCTTCATTCAGCCTCAATTTCACCAATAGGCCTTTCCCTATGGCTTTCATCTCTCTCATACAACCATCCATATATATATTGAACAGCCATGGTGACATAACACATCCCTGTCTCAGCCCTACGTTAATATTAAAACTCTCACTTAGATCACCCTCTACCCGCACACATGCTGTTGCCTCTGCATAAAAGGCCTCAGTGCCTTTCAGCAAAGACCCCCCCAACACCATAAATTCTCAACACCTCTGACATAGCTTTCCTATCAACTCTATCGTATGCCTTCTCCAAGTCCATGAAGGCAGCATACAACTTTCTACCTTTCCCAATATATTTCTCCACTATTGATTTTAATGCAAATACTTGGTCCACACATCCTCTACCCTTTCTGAACCCTCCCTGCTCCTCACTAACTTTATTCCCTGTTACTTCAACCAGTCTTTCAGTAAAAACCTTCCCATACACCTTACCCGGTACACTAAGAAGGCTTATTCCCCTATAGCTACCACACTCATCCTTACTCCCCTTCCCCTTATACAAAGGTACAATCATGGCTCTCCTCCAATCCTCTGGCACCTTTTCCTACCTCCAAGCCAATGTGCATATAAGCAACATCCATTCCACCACTACCTCCCCCCCACACTTTAACATTTCAGCAGTTATCCCATCCACCCCCGGGTGCCTTTCTCATCTTCAACTTTCCTATTGCTTTCCTAACCTCTTCCCATCCTAATTCTCCCTGTACATCCTGTCGTCTACCACCTGCCTCCATCCCCATGCATGTCACCACCGCCTCCCCTCCCGTCCCTCCATTCATCAACCGATCAAAATGCCTCTTCCACACTTCTTTCACTTCCTCACTTCTACTTACAGTAACTACATCCTCTCTCTTCATTCTCACGCTTCCAAACTTTCCTTCTCCTCTATCTCTTTTCACTTCCTTCCAGAATAATTTCTTGTTCCCTTTAAACTTTTCACTCAGTTTCATACCAAACTCCTCACCCACTCTCCTCTTACTCTCACTCACCATCCTTTTCACGTGTCTCTTACATACATTATAGTCTCTCTTCCATCTCTCTTTCACTTTCTGTGACACATTCCTCTATAATGTTTTCCTATATGCGTTCCTTTTCTTCTCTACGGCATCTTTCACTTCTTCTGACCAGCAAGCACTCCCTTTCTTGCCCCTCTTCTCTGTCTTATATCCCACTACCTCTGCTGCTGTCCTCAATACTATTTTCTTACAAATTTCATACACAGCATTTACTCCCACTCCCTCCCCTATCCCCATCCTTCCATCCCCCAGCACCTCACCCACCCTCCTCTTATATTCCTCCCTATACTCTGCTACATCTAATTTCCCACTAGCCACCTCCCATCTTGTTTCTCACCCCTTCATCCCTCCTACTATATTCCCACTTAACCCTAACCTTCATCCTTACCAACACCGCAAAATGGTCGGAGCATTGGATCATTCCTCTCACCACTTTTGCATCGTACACATCCTTCCTCAACCTTTCATCCACTGCCACATAATCAATCAAACTCTTTAGCTCTCCTCTCTCATCCCTTCTCCTCCATGTATACCTGTGGATCACCTTGTGCTGAAAGAAGGTGTTTGCCAAGAACAACTCCCTCTCAGCACAGACATCCACCAGATACTCACCATTCTCATTTGTTCCTTACTCACAATATTCCCCACTTCCTCACCTCCCATCTTTCCATTCATGTCTCCCATCATCACCACTCTCCTTCCATTATCAATCCCTTTCAGACATGCGTTCAACTCCTCCCAAAACACTCCTCTTCTCTCTCCCCGTCTTACTCTTTTCTTCCACTGGTACATATGCAAACACACACGCATACTTCACCATGCCAATCTTTTCAGTCATCCATACTATCCTTGACCCATTCCACCCATGTCCATCCACTCCCTTCCACACCCACGGAGACACCAACAGCGCACACCCTTCCTTCCCTCTTCCTTTACTCTTTTCATTCATACCCGTCCATACTACTCCTCTCTCCATTCCCTCCCACAGTCCACTCTCCCTTCCCTCCTTACACTCAACCACTCCACATCCTTTCACATGCGTCTCCGTCACTCCCATCACATCCACTCTTCCTTTCTTGAAACATTTTACAATCTCTCGCCTCTTAGTCCCATCTGTCATTCCATTCAGTTACCACTCTCATACTATCTCTCTTCCCCCCTCCCTCTACAGGGCAGCGCGGAGACTCCCCCCCTGCCAGTAGCCATAGCTGTCCACTCCCCCATTGGGGGGCCACTGATGGCTGGCAAGGCCAATGCAGTGCTCATTCCCGGAGGGACACGGGCCGTCGGCATTGTCAAAAGCTAAAAACACGGTCACAAATTGAAAAAATTATTACAAAATATAGAAACACGCAAAAAAAGAAATTAAAATCTTAAAACACTAAAATACAATAAAAACCTTAAAACCTATATGTGGGGTCAGCTAGGACTCACCCTCACACCGCCTTCCCCTTTGGCACCACCTCCTGAATGGATAAAATGAAGATAAAATAAGGAGGTGTACCCCGAGGCGGGGTAAGACTTACCTACCCTTCCTAGGGAGGGATAGGTCACCGAGATTGTTGCTCTTCCCAATACCGACAGATGTTGCTCTGTGCAGCACCACATATCACAACCTCATTGGTTACGATACTGCGACTGCGCAATTGTAAAATATTGTAATTATAAATGGAATAATGGGTTAACTTTTGTTAAATGGCTAATTAATTTTTAATTTGGTGATCGTAATAATATACATAGTAAATTAATTCGTCATTTGTTTTCATTATTCTTTTCTGGGCAAACATCCATTGAGGGATTGGAGTGAGGTTCCCTTTCTTCATTTCATTAGTTGTAATTCCATTGACTACAGTAACATACCTACCAGAGTTATAACTCAAGCTTGTTCACAACCTCAGATCTTCCCTTAAACATAAACAAGCCATACCTGGGGTTGTAACAAGATGTGGGGGCCTGTCCGGGAGGTTTCACTCTAATAATTGCATTTCTATTTTGATCTGTAACTTAAGTTGTTTATTGCTTAAGTATTCACTTTATTCTTGGCTTAATTTGGTTTATTTGTGCAGTATTCATGTTTAAAATTAATTATAGTCATCCAATTCCCCTCAGTGGATGAAGCATTCAATAGTTTGAGCAGAGATGGTATTGTAGCAATCTTTCCCACATCTGTTTTAAGCTTCACTCGCACTTGGCGATAATATTCCTGTTTTGTTCAAATGAACCGTGCCTTATTGTCAGACTCCTAGAGCTCACACCTTAATCTTACCCATCATTGCTGTGCAGTGTCTAAGACCGTAGTATTTTACATCTTTTCATTCATTGCACCGGGAGACATAATGGCTCGATCTCTTTTAATCGTTGTCCTGGTTACCATAAGCAAAACGTGGGGCGCTTATGGAGAGATCCGCTTAGTTGTCATATCAATAAGTCCTCTCTGTCACATCCGTGACCGTAGGCCTACCTACTTACCCTACTCTGTTTTGAACTAATCATCTTTTATCACATGTGATCACATTTTACTCAAAACATTTCATTATCGTGATTCATTCACCTTGTCTACGTGATATTTTATTGTTGCAAACTTCAACATGTCATTTAATGTTAAGAGATTTGAACATGACCCTGTCAGTGGACTTGACCAATTTAAATATGCCAATAAGGACGAAATTACTTATCTTCTGTGTGTGTGTGCTTTTTTTTTTTTTTTTTTTTTTTTTAATGTTCCGACACTGGACATAGGCTTCATCAAGCCCATTACAGTGGCCCAGGTCAACTGCTACTCTCACACACACACGTCACGACTACCATATAAGAGTTCCTCTACCCTCCTAAATCATTTGTTTAACTCTGGCATATTACAAGAAACTGATCTGGACTGGGAAGATTCAACCGAGGAAGGAGCTAGTGCTCGACAAACAGAGACAGACCATATGGTTATTTCCGAGATACTACAACTTCAGCTTGAACTGGAAGATAAGAGAAATGCAGAAAAAGAAAAAGAACGAGAAGGAAAAGAAAAAAGAACGAGAAGAGAGAGAAAAAGACTGACAACATTAACTCCAACTAGCTCATCCTCAGCTTCAAAATGTTACAGCTGGAGATAGGACTCTTCATGAGTTTGATCTCGCCAGAAACCTTAAACTCGTTCCTGCTTTTAGAGTCTGATCCAGATGGATATTTTGAATTGTTTGAAAATACAGCTGTACATTTAAACTGGCCAGAAGTGGCTACTGCAACCTAAGTTGACTGGAAAGGCTGTACAGACTTATCTGGCACTCCCAAAAGACGCAGACTACGAGTCCATAAAGCAAGGCATTCTTGATGCATATTCTATCACGGTGGAAGGATATAGGCAAGCATTCCGTGATTATGTCAAAACTTCAGTGACTACCTATTTTGAATTAATTACAGAAAAATTCAAACGGTTCGATCAGTGGTTGAAAAAGGCTGAGACAGCCACCTTCGAGGAACTCAGAAATCTTGTTGTTTTGGAGGAATTCAATAGGCGTGTGCCTCATCACGTCATGGTGTACATTGCAGACAAGGAGGAAACTAATCCTATAAAGGCCGCCAAATTGGTAGATAAATAATCCCTCCTGAACAAAGCTGTAGAGAATCCCCGTGGACAGCGAAAAGTGTTAAACCCCTCTTCAGACACCACAGTGACCTCTTCTACGTTTCGCCCCGTAGGATCTACGGTAAATACACCCACCCCCCTTTATTGCTATTATTGTAAGAAGGAAGGACACAGTAAAATTTTGTAAGGATCCCAAGTGTCGTCAATCCAAGTTTTACGTACCTTTCACCAATTTTACCAACTCTAAATTAACTTTCGAACCCCCAAAGAAACCTGTTGCTCTTATAGTCAACGTAAATTCTGGAGATGACCCCTTTGCAGCATTTAAAACTTGTGGTACCATTGCTCTAACTAGTGACTCCCCTAAAGTACCAATTAAGATCCTCAGAGATACAAGTGCTTCTCAAAGTTTGATGGTCCGAAAATGCTTGCCAGATGTAAAAGGGAATGTCACTGGTGATAAGGTTTTACTACGGCCACTCTCCTCTGTCCTATATACAGTTGAACTGGCTAAGGTACATCTTGAGAGTGACTTGGTAGTGGGAGATGTGAAGGTGGGATTGGTTGATACCTTACCATTAAGTGATGTAAACTTTATTCTAGGTAATGACTTAGCAGGTGGATTAGTGGTACCCAATGTCTTGGTCCGAAGCACTCCAATGAACATCTCTCCGACTACTGCCCTCGACAAGGAACAACCTGATTTATTTCCAGTATGTGTGGTAACTCGTTCTCAGGCACGAGCTGAAGACTACTGTGATGAGGCAAGTAATAATTCTCTTGTCGTAGTCAAGCTGTGAATACATTGAAGGACGTTGTGAAAACTCCTGGATTTTATTATGAGGACAGCGTATTTATGTGCCTTTATAGATCACCTCGCTTGTCTTCAGCTGATGTCTGGGCAAATATCACACTGGTAGTTGTTCCTTGCACCTTAAGGCAATCTTTGTTAGAATTAAGTCATGATGGTATAAACGGCCACTTTGGTGTGTATAAAACCTATCATAAGCTTTTAGGTAATTTCTACTGGCCCAACATGAAAAATTATATAAAAATGTTTGTACAGTCTTGTCATATATGTCAAATGGTAGGAAAGGCAAACCATCCCATCCCACCAGTCCCTCTCCAGCCTATACCTGAAACATCTGAACCAATCGAACGTATCATCATATATTGTGTGGGACCCTTACCACGCACCAAGAATGGAAATCAGTATATTCTAACCCTTATGTGTCCCACCACTCGTTACCCTGAGGCTTTCCCTTTGAAGAACATCTGTGCAATGACCATAGTCACCCATCTTAATCATATGTTCACTCGGGTTGGCATCCCTAAAGTTATTCAATCGGACAGAGGTTCCAATTTTACTAGTATATTATTCACGAGGGTACTTGACGAACTTGGTATCCAGCAACAGTTGTCCAGTGCATATCATCCAGAATCCCAAGGTGTATTAGAGCGTTGGCATCAAACAATAAAGACCATGATAATAAAATGTTGTCTCGAACATGAACGAGATTGGGATGATTCTCTGCAGTACTTGTTGTTTGCTCTTCGAGAAGCTAAACAGGAAAGTTTTGGTTTTTCTCCCTTTTAACTATTGTATGGTCGACAAGTACGAGGTCCCTTAAGAGTTGTGAAGGACAAATGATTAAACAAAAATTCCACCACTAGGGAAACTGTCTCAAACTACCTAGCTAACTTACGAGCTGTACTCTCTGAAATATGTACAGTCGGCAAAAAAAGTTTCGTTACCATCCTTTTAACAGTGTGATGTAATGTTGGTAGGCCTGACTGGTGAGTCAGATGTGGCGCGAGCATGGAGGTAGTATAGGTGGAGTCGCCATGGCTCACTAATCCAGAGGAGTAAATTGAAGCCGCCGAACTGTCATTTTCGGCGCCTTTAATATGGCGGACACCAAGATATGTTTCAGTTAAAGTGGACTTCTGACCTGACATACAAAGGTATGCGCCATCTTGAAGGCGCTAGAAATTACAGATTGGTGGCTTCACAAATCAGGTCCTACTGGCGCCTCCACCTATACTACCTCCATGGGTGCGAGTGTCATATATACCTCTGTCACCCTCCCGGACCCCTCAGTGTCTAATGGTCAGGCAAGTAGGAATGACGTACTTTTACCCAGTGCTACTTTTTCTGGGTATTTCAAGGTTATTCTTGTTCTAAAATACTCAAACGTATTTCTTTATGTTTAATGATGAATAGTTAAATAGTAATAGTTCTTGAACACTCAAAATTTAATTTAATATCAGTTAAACTTTTGATATAAAAAGAAAGGGAATGCCTTGTGCTAAGTTGTCATTGCCACGGCCCGCGAGGCACAGCTGCTCAGACGGCGGAGTACCAACCCTGACGCGCTTATCGATGTTAAAATTAACGTAGGGGTGGTAACGAAACTTTTTTTGCCGACTGTACTTATGCCCAATAAAACTTGGAGACAGCTCAGGTAAAGATGAAAAGAAACTTTGATAAAAAATCCAAAGAACGAACTTTTAAAGTAGGTGACAAGGTTCTAGCTTTCATTCCTACCCAATCAAACCCTTTGTCAGCTAAATTTTCTGGCCCATACAAGGTTGAACGAGTTCTCCAACATAACAACTATGTAATCAACACTCCTGATGGAAGAAAATCCCAACAATTAATTCATGTAAATCGCCTAAAGAAATATAACGTACGATCTGATGAGGAGCAAAATTCTAATGTCATATTATGCATCAATAGTAATACTCGTCATGATGGTAATGAAGATCTCATAACAAGTTGGTCATCCCTCAAAAATTTGGAGATAATCTTTAACATTCCTACTCATTTCGACTCACTCAACCTAGAACAACAACAAGAACTAAAGTTTTTCTTCACGGAATATTCCAAACTTTTCAAAGACTTCCCCAAGTGGTGTCCCTACATCGACCACGATATTAAGCTCATCCCTGGTGCTCATCCCATCAGAAAGCCTGCCTAACGGATTGGTCCCAAGCAAATGGAGCTGATGTGCCAGGAAGTGGACTGCCTCCTTCAAAACCACCTGGCCATCCCCAGCTGTTCCCCATGGGCATCACCTTCAATCCTGGTACCAATGAAAGGAGGACGTGTAAGATTTTGTACGGACTATAGGCAAGTTAATCTTCTTACTGTACCTGATGCTTATCCTCATCTACCCCACGTAGATGATCTGACTGACAACGTGGGACAAGCGAAATACGTATCAAAATTGAACTTGCTATAAGGCTATTATCAAGTGCCTCTCACTCCGAATGCCCAACAGATTTCTGCTTTCGTTACTCCTTTTGGGTTATTCGAATATACAGTAATGCCGTTTGGTTTGCGTAATGCACCTAGTATCTTCCAACGAATGGTGAACGGGATCATCGGAAACCTCCCTGGAGTTAGTACCTACCTAGACGATATTCTGATAGTGGCAGACGACCTAGACCAACATCATGATAGATTATATAGTATTTTAAAGTCTTTAACTGACTGGGACTTAACAGTTAACTTGATCAAATCAACCTTTTATTCAGCCTCTGTGACCTATTTAGGACACAATGTGGGTAATGGAGAAGTTAAACCTAAGGCAGCTAATGTAAAAGCTATCCTATCCTTTCCCATCCCAGCTACTAGGAAAGAAGTTCAAAGATTCTTAGGTATGGTTGGTTTCTACAGCAGGTTTTGTCCCAACTTTGCTTCCATTTCTACTTCCTTGTAACTGTCTGAGAGCCTTTAATTCCCTTAGAGACTTTTTAACCCATGAATCTGTATTGAAATCTCCTAATTTCTCCTTGCCCTTCATATTGCATGTGGATGCATGTGTGACTGGAACCGGAGCAGTACTGCTGCAACCTCAACCCGATGGAATTCTTCACCCTGTCTGCTACCACTCGTCTCAACTGAAGCCACATCAATGCTCCTATAGTACTGTCGAGAAGGAATTGTTGGGGATCATCAATGCACTCCAGAAGTTTCAGTGTTACCTGTATGGAGTGGAACCCTTGCTCGTCTACACTGACCACAACCCCTTAATATTCCTCCATAGGGTACGACACACCAACCAACGCATTCTACGATGGTCCCTCTTCCTTCAACAATATCCAATCGAAATCCGGCACATCAAGGGTACCGACAACATCCTGGCTGATACCTTGTCTCGAGTTCGCCCATCTACAACCTCTCCATAAGCCTTCTACCCAGAAGCCTTATTCTTTTGGGGGGGAGGTGTCACGGCCCTGTATATACACTGTGGTCGGTACCACGCCTTGAGGTGGGACCCATCGGAAATACAGCCCTACACCACTGCCCTCTGTTTTACAAGGCCTGACTGAGCGCTGGTTGGCTGGTTTGGGTAGGAGTCATCATCCCAGGTTGGATGTCAATATATACGGCATTTACACATTAATAAAGAATTGAAAAGGGTTGAAAGACAAACGTCAGTCTTATCCTATAAATTTTCAATGAATTTGTTATAGAATCTCTAATGACCATTGGAAAGTTTGCCATATATATATTGAAAAGGTTTCGAACTATATTAAAGTAATATTGCACTGTTGGACTGTAATGAATGTTAATCATCCAGAGAAAGGTATTCGTCATAGAAACACATATGCCACTTCACTAACAATAAATTATGACAAATACATTTTCTTTACATAATTTTCTTGTATGGCTAAATCTCTGAGACAGTATTCCTGAAAAAAGGAGGAAAACTGATCAGAGAAACATTCACTGCATTGAAAAACAATACCAGTGCAATGATCGAGGTAACAAAATACTGATTAGAAAAACTAAGCATGAAGTAGTTCTGCCTGGAAAATTTCAGACCGATCAACTGAAAAGTAGATTTGGTAAATACCGTCGACTTGCCGGGTGCATTTAAAATATTTCATTAAGGCAGGTTTATGAGTGTGAAATAAAACTGAGGTTCATATATGTTCTTAGACTGTCTTTCTATAATGATATAAAACTAAAAAACTTAGAGGAAATAATCTGGTAGTTTGTACAAGGCCAGGACTAGGCAAATTTAGATTCTTTTGCTATTGATATAGACGAAGATGATATAGACAACTGCATGAATCTCCTTCCGGTTATGACAATCCTGCTGGCTGGTTACTGTGTGTATGGGATGGTGATAAGCTGAAGTGTAATGAATGTAAAGACCTACTTAGTTGTCATGAAGCCTAGGAAAATCTACCTGATATCAATACATATGTACAGTCGGCGGCAAAAGTCCTGTCGCCTCACTTGCTTCACCGAGGCACGCGATATTCATACACTCGAAATTATTAAGTGTAGTAAACGTGTGTATTTCTCTAGTCCATGAACACTGCTTGTCTCGGTGAAGCAGGTGAGGCGACAGGACATCTGCCGCCGACTGTACAGGGTATCAGTAGAGGAGGACTGATCCAACCAAGTGAATCTGTTAATGTAGTAATGTTCTCCTACATTTTTTTTTTTTTTTTTTTTTCTATACCTCAACCTCGGGACTGTAGGCTGTCAGTAGCCCGTGACTCTTGCGAGGCCCCGAGATTATTGGGTGTCGCACCAGATGAGACAGTGGAGCTTCGTGGTGATGTTGGTACCGTAGCTTCTCTTCTGCCCCACTAGATGTCGACACCTTATTTATACACGTCACTATCAGGGACAACAAACTCACACAGTGTCCTGCATTTATCAGATCCATGAATCAAACGAATTTGGCAACGGAAATTTCGCTGAATACCCTGGCTGATAATGATGCCGTCTTGCCACTGAACAACTTTGATGCGGGACATGATGTGGAAAAAATACAGAAATTTTTGATATTTGACTCATCAAATGACTTGATGAGCAACTATTGTGTAACCATTAACGAAAACATTAAAAATGACAGAAATAAAAAAAAAAAAAAAGTTGGCAACATTGACATAATAAAGTATATCTCTTCCTTCTTTCTCTCTCCACCATCTCTCTCTCTCTCTCTCACTCTCACTCTCTCTCTCTCTCTCTCTCTCTCTCTCTCTCTCTCTCTCTCTCTCTCTCCACCATCTCTCTCTCTCTCTCTCACTCTCTCTCTCTCTCTCTCTCTCTCTCTCTCTCTCTCTCTCTCTCTCTCTCTCTCAACCATCCCTGCCTTCCTTTCTTCCTTCTGTGGATCACCTTGTGCTCAAAGAAAGTATTTGATATGAATTCCAGAAATTCATCGTTCTCACTTCCAACCTTTTCATTCATATCCCCCAACACTATTATATATATCTCCTTTCAAGTCTTCCCAAACTGTCGTTCAGCTATTCCCAAAACTTTCTCATTTCCATTCTTCCCATTTTGGTTTGCACCCTTGTACCATTCCATCCATGCCCGTCCACTCCCTTCTGGACACCAGCACTTTTCATCCGTACCAGCCCATAATTATCACTCCTCCATCCCTTCCCACATCATACTATCCCATCCAGACCCACACTACTCCACCCCACCTCTTAAAATGGCTTTCTGCTACAACACACACATTCACACAACATCTAAAACATTCGACAAATTCTCTTCACCTCATCCACCACCAACGTTTATAGCTTCTACTGTCATGCATATACCACTCACCACCTCTTTCCTCAATCCCTCTGGCCAATTCTGTCCCTCAATCCCCCCGTTCCTTACCTCCCTCCTCACTATGGTCATACATATACGGAAAGTCTGATATACCTGATAAGAAAATTATTTAGTATACTGTACAACTCTGTTCATACATACGGTAAATCTGTTATTCCTGCTAAATTAATGTAAGGCATTACAGTATAATAATGATAATAATAATATGAATAATAATATTAATAATAATAATAATAATAATAATAATAATAATAATAATAATAATAATAATATGAATAATAATAATAACAACAATAATAATAATATGTTCAGTAGCTGACAAAAGTATCCTGCATTTCCCGGTGAAACATTTAGTTTTTGCCTTTTGACTCAGGCTGAGACGAGCTCGTATACAAAACGGAAATTTTGACTACAAAGAAACTGTCATATTTATTATGACAACAACTGACATCAATGCCTTCTCTGTCTCCTCTTACTTTATCTTCAGTTACGTACCAAAGGTGTAAGTTGCATATACTTATACAACGACCTCATTTGTTCTCGTGTGAAGGTTTGTAAGTTACCATATGTAAAATATTATACCAGTTGTTGCTATAGAAAAACTGATGTAACGAAAATATTTTGCATATGTAAAAACAAATTAAATTATGCAAATGATATTGTGAAATATGTACAGTAATTACTTTCATACGACGGTTTTCGGACAAATTATGTCAACACAGTTGTGTAGTGTTCCTTTAACATATGTGGTGCTGTCCTACAGTAAGCTGTATAAAATGGGAGTAGACTTCAAAGTTAAAACTTTAATATTACGTTGGTACTTCAAAATAGAAAGAAGGAGTAAACACTTTATAAGTAATAACTAGGCAGCACCATTTATATTTCAACATTAAGGAGGTAGTACAGTGTTGGTAATTATGGAGCAAATTATTCCTCCAAACTATTTCAAGCAACAGGTCACCATTATTTTTGTCAATCTGGTCGTGTTTCCTGACATACTTTTAAGGAATCAATACACTTTAATGAACCAAAAGTATACTATTCCCTTAAGCTACATATCAATAAACTAAATGGGAGTAAGAGCAACGAACATTTGTCGTACTTGTCAACACATTCCTAAGATAACAAGTATTCGTATAATGTCATAAGCAAAATACAGACAGAGTTTTCTGTAAATCTACTTTCAAATGATGAGACTATTTATTAATATCCATTATTTTCTTCATAGAGCGTAACAATTGTGATTCTATTAGAGTTACGGCCCTGTGTTACAATGATATAATAATAACAAGATGCATAATATCTATGCTTATGTTACGGCCCTGTGTTACAATGATATAATAATAACAAGATGCATAATATCTATACTTATGTTACGGCCCTGTGTTAAAATAATATAATAATAACAAGATCCATAATATCTATACTTATGTTACGGCCCTGTGTTACAATGATATAATAATAATAACAAGATATATAATATCTATACTTATGTTCAACACGCAGGGCAACTCCTCTGATGGAAGATAGTGAAAAGGTTAATGAGGGAGTATTACAGTGTTGGTAAATATGGAGCAAATTATTCCCTCAAACTATTCCAAGCAAAAACAAACCACCATTACTTTCGTTAGCATGAATCTGATTCCTGGCATACTTCGGAGGAATCAAAGTGCTCCAATGAACCACAAGTGTCCTATATATACTATCCCATAAAATGCTAATCCCTTAATATAATATACACAACATGGTATGAATCCTTACCTCAACGACAAGAAGAGTTTTGCTGGACAAGCCACTGTAACCTTATGTTCTCTTGGTGACATTAACACTGGTTTGTCGTTCACGGACACAACACCACCACAACCACCAACAATCCCTTGGTGACATTAACACTGGTTTGTCGTTCACGGACACAACACCACCACAACCACCAACACTCCCTTGGTGACATTAACACTGGTTTGTGGTTCACGGACACAACACCACCGCAACCACCAACACTCCCTTGGTGACATTAACACTGGTTTGTCGTTCACGGACACAACACCAACACTCCCTTGGTGACATTAACACTGGTTTGTCGTTCACGGACACAATACCACCACAACCACCAACAATCCCTTGGTGACATTAACACTGGTTTGTCGTTCACGGACACAACACCACCACAACCACCAACACTTCCTTGGTGACATTAACACTGGTTTGTCGTTCACGGACACAATACCACCACAACCACCAACAATCCCTTGGTGACATTAACACTGGTTTGTCGTTCACGGACACAACACCACCACAACCACCAACACTCATCTTGGTGACATTAACACTGGTTTGTCGTTCACGGACACAACACCACCACAACCATCAACACTCCCTTGGTGACATTAACACTGGTTAGTCGTTCACGGACACAACACAACCACCAACACTCCCTTGGTGACATTAAAACTGGTTTGATGTTCACGGACACAACACCACCACAACCACCAACACTCCCTTGGTGACATTAACACTGGTTTGTCGTTCACGGACACAACACCACCACAACCACCAACACTCATCTTGAGGCTGCACTAGGCTACTTGATAGACAATGCTGTACTACTGTATTGTCTCTGGTATTGTAACACACAGCGCCATCCATTGTACACGTCTGTAACAAAAAGATAAATATTAAACCCTTCTGAATGGATGACAAACATTACAATATCTACATGATCCTAGATTGATATATTAATAAAATATATAATGACCGTAATGTATTTTAGTGATTTAAGTTTATAATATTTCAATGAGATTCTTACACTCAGGAAAAAATAAAACTGTAAAGTTAAAAAAAAATAACTCGCCAAATTCTTTCTATGAAACTCGTCAGCTGCACTTTAGTAGAAATAGTGAGAATAACAATTGCATTACTATTATATATATAGAGTATAAAACATTAATCAGATGTGTTTTTTTAAATATGGAAGGTCATAAGCAGTCACCTCTTCCATAATGCCGTAGTGATGTGGACAATACTTTAAGGGTTTTGGCGCCCCTTCGGCTCCAGCCACTTACTTTCAGTTCTTCAACGGTCCATCTTATCTTTCTATTTCGTTCTTGCTTGCTATCTCACCTCTCTATCACCTTCTCCTGGCGCTATATAACCTCGCTGATGCTGGGCCTAATATCAATCAATCAATGTGTTCCATAATATCGATAACTTTAATCAACCTCTCAACACAATGTAAACACCAAACCTAAAACAACCTTCATCTCTACTTGTAACTAAAGTACCAACCAGGCCTGTATACCATCACCGGAATTGGTCACTGTGTAATACATGTAGCCTAAATGAGTTTCTGTTCCAATAACATTATACCCAAAACCATAAGGACCCCAAAGTATAAAACACAAGTTAAATAATCTACAAGTACACCGGAGCAGCAATCTCTAATTAAAACTCAAAGTACTTACATTATACGTAGAAGAATATAAGGAGAATGTGAGTAACCACACCTTGACACTGCCAAGTGTGGAGCTTCAATGTGTGAGGTAAGACCAACATGACCAAGGATTCTAGTACTGGAGAACCACACACCACTCAATGTTATTTTCCTGTTGCCAATCTGGCTGGCTGGGACGGTGGCGCCTCTAACGGCCGGTAGGAATCAACACTACAGCTGCTGTCTGCTTCCCTTAATCCTGATTATTATTAAGTCGGATTTTCTTTACTAGCAACACACAGGACCTTTGATACTAATTATTTGACAATAAAATGAATAATTCTATTGATTTTTTTTTTTTTTTAATACGTGAACCTCGGCACTGTATGGTGTCAGTAGCCCGTGACTCTTGTGAGGCCCCGAGATTATCGAGTGTTACACTAGATGAGACAGTGGAGCTTCATGGTGTTGGTAGCTTCTCTTGTGTCCCACTAGATGACCACACCTTATTTATACACGTCACTATCAGGTCACTCACATCGTCACTTACAGCATCTAGAAATATGGTTCTATGTTATGAGTTGACGACGATGTAAGGGATATTTTGTTGACGTGTCGGCGTAGCCAGGATACTTGACGGACAGCAACAACCATCAGATCACCTCAGAAAAAAACAAAACAAACAAACCGCTTCTCGTGGACTCCAACCTGGGTCCATAACATTGGCAGTCCGTCGCCGTATCCACTCTGCCACCCCCTCCAAAAAATACAAATTACATAATAAATTACGATAATATCTACGACAAAGCCCAAATATATTGTTAAATATCCATGCCTACCATTTATGTATATACACTACCGCCCAAAAGTTCCTTACCTCGGCCAACCAGTTTCCAACTTTTAGATTAATTTGTATCATCTTTTTCTGGTTGACACCGAGACAATCATGAACATCTGAAGCAGCCTTTTTTAATATAATATAACACTCTTTTATATTCAGTCAGTCAATACAATTCTGACTCTACCCATTTATCTCATAATAATAATAATAATAATAATAATAATACAGGTTTTGTTGAAGATAACTGCGAGCTCTGCGCTGTTTATTTTGTAGCAAATCTTTTCTAATTTACGAATAATTTTCTTAATATTGCTGGGGAGATGGAAAAGCAAATTACCAAGAGAGTTTATTGGCCTGACGTTTCGGCTTTCTCTAAAAGCCATTCTCAAAGGAATGAGTGTCTTACAGGTAACAGATATATTTATAGTCCCTGAGTAAATGTACTGCTGTGCATACTGCGCCCTGATTGGCTGTTAGCAGTCCCGCTGGATTATGTGCGTACTGCGCCCTGATAATAATAATAATAATAATAATAATACTAATAGTTACAACAACAGCAATAATAATAATAATAACAATAATAATGATTACAATAATAATAATAACAACAATAATAATACTGCGCCCTGATTGGCTGTTAGCAGTCCCGCTTGATCCAGTGTCACCTCTGGCTTGACCCACGTTGTTGTAGCCTGGCGGAGCGCCTGATTGGGAGATCTGGGTCTGGGTTAGCTGGGTTTTCTGGTGGTCTTACAGGGATACCTACAGCTACCGGGTCTTGAGTGGGTGTGGGTCGGTTTCGCCTGATGTTAGTAGGTAGTAAAAGAGTCTCTTGAGTAACGTTGAGAGAAGGTTTTAATTTCAAAATATGTAGAGCTTCTCTCAACCTTAGTCGACGACTGTCATCGTCAGTATCAATAATTGATGTGCATTGTAGTAGTTGCGGTCTCAGTAGGTTACCATGGGCGCTCACATAGTGCTGGTAGAAGTTACCCTCCTTCAGGTGAACAGATAACCTCTTCGAAAGACGAGTAGTGGTCATACCAACGTAAGAATGGCTGCATCCATTCGCTGGGCATATAATTTGGTAGACCACCCCATGCCTCTTCAAAGGGTCACCGTCAGTCCGAGGAGAGTTTTTCATCAGCAACTGGGACGTCTTCTTGTTCTTGTAATAGATGATTAGATCAATCACAGACTCAGGGTTCGTTACTGCAACATGGTTATTAATTATGTTCCGAAGAGCAGCTTCATCTTGTTGATAATTCTTATGCATAAAATTTCTGTAAAATAACTTTATTTTCTTTCTACCATCATCAGGTCTGTCCTCCTGGGTGTACCACTGGTCCATGGTGCGTCTGGTCAAACGTTGGATATCTTTATTAGAGTAGCCATTATCCACCAGCTGTTGGGCCACGAAATCGAGTTCTTGGTGAACAGTATTCCACGTTGAACAGTGCGTAAGGGCCCGTTTGACGTATGCAGTCACCACTGTAGACTTAAACCTTGTTGGGCATTCACTATCACCATTCAGACAGAGGCCAATGTTGGTAGGTTTACGGTAGACTGTAGTAGAAAATCGATCCTGAGTCTGTGTGACCTTCACATCAAGAAAAGGTATTGTGTTCTCACGGGAAAGTTCACAGGTAAACCTGAGAACTGAACATTCTTCAAAGGTATGTCTGACTGAGTCTAGTAAGACTTGTGTCTCAGCAACCACAAAGGTGTCATCAATATAACGGTGGTAGGCTATAGGGTGTGGAATACGCTGGAACACTCTCTGCTCAACAAACCCCATGTATGTGTTGGCAAAGAGGACCCCGAGTGGGGACCCCATGGCAACACCATCAATCTGTTTCCACAGGTTGCCTCGCTGGTCACGGAATGGGGCCTCCTTGGTACACACCTGGAGAAGTCTACGTAGTGGGTTCTCAGGTATATCCAGCTGTAGGGTGTTCTCACTCCTGTAGATGTGGTCCAGCAGTAGGTTGATGGTCTCATCCACGGGAACATTAGTGAAGAGACTCTCCACATCCAACGAAGCCACTACACCTGCAGGAGGAGCAGTAGTGATTGATTGTAGAAAGTCTGTTGATGATTTCAGGCAGTACTGGTCTGGGACAAAAGGGGTCAGGATACGATTTAAGGTCTTCGCCAGTTTGTATGTCGGAGTTGGGCATTGGCTGATAATGGGTCTAAGAGGGTTATCAGGTTTGTGGGTTTTGACATTGCCATAGATATAGCCAGCATCAAAGTCACCACTAATCTTAGGTAGATGAGTAGCACCTCTGACAGCATTGATAGTGCTAATAATGGTGTTCACCTCCCTCTTAATGTCTTCTATCGGGTTTCTAGTCACTCGTTGAAATTTCTGGGTGTCGTGGAGTATATTGTCCAATTTGGTGAGGTATTCTTCTTGGCTGATGAGGACAAAGGCAGCAGTCTTGTCAGCCCTCCGGATGACTATTCCTTCTCTCTGTCGAAGCTCTCTAGCAGCACGTCTCAGTCTTGGGGTGAGAATGTGGCTACGGTAGTTGCCACGATCCTGCAGGGCCTCAGCGAGCAGAAGGGGTTGTAGTTCCTCCGTGGTGGTGACAGTTCCCTGGTTATCAAGTAAAAAGATGGAATCAAGTAGTGATTCGATCTCAATCCTCTTATCCATTTCCTTGGGTTTCTCGACAACATGGCAATTAAGCCCAAGTTGGAGAATCTCATCTTCTTCAGGGGTAGGTTGATAGTCTGTCAGATTGATGTAAGAACAATCTTTCTTCTTTTTGCTACAAACAGCGCAGAGCTCGCAGTTATCTTCAACAAAACCTGTATTAAAGAGGGTTTCCTTCCCAAATAATAATAATAATAATAATAATAATAATAATAATAATAATAATAATAATAATAATAATAATAATAATAATAATAATAATAATAACAACAACAATAATAATAATAATAATATTATTTTGTCACATTACTTTTAGTATCAAGTATTTCAACGGGTCAAAATATTATTTAACGTTGAATTAAGGTGATAGTAAAGTATTGGTAATTCTGGATCAACTAATTATTCCTCCAAACTATTCCAAGTAACAACAGACCATCATCATTATTATTGTTTATTTTTGGTGCTGCTGTTTTCTGGCATACTACGGAGGAATTCAAGGTGCTACAATGTTACAAAGTATTGTATACTGTACTGTCCCCTTAATGAGCTGCCACTGATTATTTTCACCCTAATAATAATAATAATAATAATATCATGTTGGAAGGTTGACCTCTGGAATTCAGTGGCTGGTAATAATAAAAGTTGATAAATTGGTCCAAGTTTAATCGGCTTCCCTGTATTGCTTTCCACGGCACTCAACTGTAAACACCAGACTAATGTGTGTGTGTATGTGTTCCTAGATGACTGTGTGTGTGTGTGTGTGTTCCTAGATGACTGAGTGTGTGTGTGTTCCTAGATGACTGTATGTATGTGTATGTTTCTAGATGACTGTATGTATGTGTGTGTTCCTAGATGACTGTATGTATGTGTGTGTTTCTAGATGAATGAGAGTGTATGTGTGTGTGTGTTCCTAGATGACTGAGTGTGTGTGTGTGTGTTCCTAGATGACAGTATGTGTGTGTGTTCCTAGATGACTGAGTGTATTTGTGTGTGTTCCTAGATGACTGAGTGTGTGTGTGTTCCTAGATGACTGAGTGTGTGTGTGTTCCTAGATGACTGAGTGTGTGTGTTCTTAGATGACTGAGTGTGTGTGTGTTCCTAGATGACTGAGTGTGTGTGTTCCTAGATGACTGAGTGTGTGTGTGTATGTTCCTAGATGACTGAGTGTGTGTGTGTGTGTTCCTAGATGACTGAGTGTGTGTGTGTGTGTGTGTGTTCCTAGATGACTGAGTGTGTGTGTGTGTACGTGTGTGTGTTCCTAGATGACTGAGTGTGTGTGTGTGTTCCTAGATGACTGAGTGTGTGTGTGTGTGTATGTGTATTCCTAGATGACTGAGTGTGTGTATAGGTGAGTCAAGGCAATATTGTTCGTGTCACAGCTTCTACCTCACCTGGTGTTCACTAAGACGTGTGACTGTGTTACAACACCGATGTACAGGTACACTCGCGCACCACAATCTCTAGCCCACCTGAGTTTGGGGCGGCGATTTGGTTTGGATCCTTTCTGGACGACAGCCCACTGAAACTATCACATGGTCAGACCCGCACCAACAGAAATGCTTCGAAAAATTGAAAAGGGGTCTGACTCACTGTGTCATGTTAACCTTATATACAACTCTTTCTGTGGTTATACTATACAATAGTAGTTTGGCTGCAAACATCAATATATTTCTTTACTGCATTTTAATTCCTCAAATATTTGCATGAAAGAGGGACACAAAAGAATATACTAATAAGCTTTCAAGAATTACAATTAAAACGAAGCACTTCCATACCACCCAGTGAACACACAGGTATTCAGTGTGTGTGTGTGTGTGTGTAGCCTACTGTAACATCAAGATTCTTCCTCAGAAATTGTTTCCTTAACGTGATTAATCTTATGTATTTTGTATAATTATCTAGAACGATTTTTTTTTTTTTTTTTTGAAAGTTCATTTTGATGATAGTGACTCGTCCTGAAGCTCAGTATTTTCCTCAAACTCATTGTTCATTCTTTCAGTCATTCTGCCGTGTGTGATCTGATTAAAATGGCGTTGCTTTTCAGATGTTATTTATTACTTCACATTAAATACAATCGACATTGTTGTATAGGCCGAGCGTTTGATAATGAGATAACACCGTATTTGTATGACAATGGCATGCAGTGAAATTTAATTTTTATATCAATATGCAGTAATTAGAGTCCCCTATGTATCCATGATTTGGCTGATTAACATTAACAAAAGTAAGGTGAGATTAACATGAAAATGAACATGAAGAATATTGCGTGTGTGACCCCGAAACACCAGCAGTGTGTCTCCTCTCCTTATGAAAAGATGGAATTATTGTAAGATAATATTGAAAACGTATACAATGTTATTGATAAATGTGTAGGAAATTGTTGTTTGTTATAGCTCTATATTGTATATGTTTTAAATTGTGTTTGGTCATCCTTACATTATTGGTCACTATGTTGCGGTGGAACCATCATTATTTTTAGCCACTGTGCTTAGACGGCCACATAGGTGAACAGATATTGTCTGATGATATTCTCTCTCTCTCTCTCTCTCTCTCTCTCTCTCTCTCTCTCTCAATATAGACAAACGCTCGTGTGCGCCGAATAAACCTCTGAGTTCACTTGCTGATTTGAAGTGTGTTGTTTAGTTAGTAATTTCATGAATCCTCTGGTAATATTCTTTCGTGTGCTGGTTCATTATAAATTATGGGGATAGTATATTGCAATAATTATATACATAAATGTCATTCACACAGCCAAAATATGATTGCGTAGCCTTAAAAAACAATTAATTATACATGTCAAACAGGGAGTCAAACTTGTATCGGTTCGAAACGTATGTTCGTGCTTGTGTGGCATCTTAATCGTTTGAGTGGGCTGTCGTCCAGAAAGGATCTGAGCCATATCTCCGGCCCAAACTCAGGTGGGCTAGAGACTGTGGTGCGCGAGTGTACAACACACACACACACACCATATTTCTCTATGTAGCCTCACGCATACACACACACACACACACACACATGTATATTTTCAGCATTTGGCTGCATACATCAAATAAATCGTTTATTATTATTATGGCTAGCACAGTGGTAGAGTGCACGGCTGCAGTCTCTGTGGTCCAGCATTCGGTCCTTGCTCGGGACACTGTAAAAAATCTTTCACTGATGCCAGAGGTTACCACCCCTGTGAGAAGGGGGTTGGGGGTTTGAGTCAGCTGTCTGAGGTCTTCCTGCTTACACAGCCATACTATCATCATCATTGCAGGGTTGCCGTTTTGTAGAATTTTGCTGAGAAACGTAGAAAAATAGCGACATCTGGCAACTGATCGTAGAATTTTTTTCCACATCCACACTCGGCACAGAAACCACATTAAAAACTAAACATAAAATTTGTAAAAACTGACCTTACATGAATGGAAATAAATAGTGATAACAGATGATGTTTTTTATCGTCAAATAAGTCCTTAAAATTATATTTAGCACTAATTAGAATGGACTTTTCGGGTTCTTCTGTGTGTAGAATTTTTTTCTACAAAATTAAATTAAGCATTTTCATGGCAAAGCAGCATAAAAATATTTGTTTAACTATTTTTACAAATTCTTTAGGGTATGGAATTGCATTGTACTTACAAATTCCTTAATAACATATTAATTATGAACCAATTTATGTCAAATCAAGACAGATACTGTAAACAGATTTGAAGCAGATGTCAGTTCTCTGGGTGCATTCACATTGAAGACATCATCCAAGGTGCTCCAGAGCTACAATACCAACTATAGATATCTCGCGACATCTTTCCCTCAAACTCCGGTAAGTGTTAATACGTAAACATTACCTTTGGATTGAAAATTTTAACTTTTTACGAGTGTAAGGAAAATAGAGAAGTTATCCATTGCAAACATTTAACAGATTATACGGCACTTAACAGAAAATGGGATACCTTCCTATAACTTTTGTAAATTGACATATTTGATATTTGATATTTTCAGATTGAAATGGCTGGTAAACGGAAACTAAGGGATGAATGGTTACACATGGACGATTTTAGACCATGGCTAGAAAAAGTAGACGGAGATCCAACCAAAGCCTACTGTAACAAATGCCAAAAGACGATTTCTGGGGATCTTACAGCAATAAAGCGTCACAAGGTAAGGCAACCTTTTCATTTAATCATAGGTTAAAAGAACCAATCATGGCATATTGTGAAAAAGAATTAAGGGGGTACATAGTACACTGTGTTTGGTGGTACATCTGGGGCAACTGATTATTCCTAACTATTGCAAGCAACAGATCACCATTATATTTACTCATTGGCCCCATTTTCCAACATACTTTGGAGGAATCAAGGCACTCTAATATAGAAAATGCATACTATCCCTTAAGGGGAGCCTCCACTCTCACCCCCATTTGAGCTCCTGTTAATTTTAGAAGCAAAATCCTCGTTGGTTTTTACATATGTTAACCAATTTTCATTGCAATCGAGCAACAAATAATATTTTTCTTAAAACGTTTGAAAAAAAAAAATGGAAAATATTAACAAAAAAATATCTATGTTTCAGAATAGCATAAGATTTTATGTGGACTATCCTCTGATATATAGCAACACTTCTATGGAACGAAAAGTCCTTTGTCACTGCTGTAAATGAGAAAATTCCTCGCCTGAAATTGTTGAAATAAATTGTCGCCTGAAATTTTGGGGAAAAAAAATCACCAAAAATAAAATAATCATTTTTGATGGAAATCCCTCTAACGGAATGTGCTCATATACTGTATACGTATATCACGTGTGAAAAGATTAATTGACATGATGTAAAAACCCTTCGTGTTGATAGCTATTATACTGGAAAATATCACTTGAAAAAAAATTTAAATTAAAAATTCTTTTGTTAGTGCTCTAAATTTGTAATACCTCCATTTTCTTTATCTTTCCTAAGTTATACTGAGTATGGAGAAGTGGCTGGTGTATGGCAGACTATTGAATTTTGCCGATTTTTTTAATGCGCACATACGGACCTGATTTCAACTTTAAATTTTCATGATATTCCCTGAATAATTTGGTTGGTTTTGCTGCAGACGGAGCATCGAATTTAATGGGAGAATCAAACTCTTTATGCAGTAGGTTAAGGGAAAACTTTCCAGGGATTACAATTTTAAAATGCATTTGTCATTCTCTCCACTTGTGTGCTTCCAAAGCAGCTAAGACTCTTCCCAGACATTGTGAAGATTTGATTGATAAGAAGTATTTATACCCATTTTGCTCACAGTGCCAAACGCAAATATGAATTTAAACAATTTCAAACCTTATTGGACATAAAACCACACAAAATTCTCCATCCAAGTCAAACACGTTGGCTACAAATTCATGTGATCCTGTTTTGTTATATACCAAACTTGGGAATATGACCAAAAAAAATAAGTATCTGTTCAAAACTCTGGCCACGTTTTCTTTAAACATTTTAGCTCTGCCTGTTACAAACACAGACGCAGAAAGACTGTTTTCTAAACTACATTTAATTGAAACAGATATAAGAAATAAGTTAAATATCCATTCTCTTAAATCACTATGTTATGTATCTGAAGCAGTCAGGGAACAAGGAGAGTGTTATAAATTTAAAGTATCTGGTGCAATGATGGAATCCTTATAAATAGCCCATGTAGCCTACAATAAATAAAATATTGTATATGTTTGTTAAATGTTAAATGTTTACTTGTTTATTAATTATATATTTTACAGTTATATTTCTTGTTTCAATTAAAAAAAAAACATATAATGTTGTATCCTATAGTTTAGTTTCCCTTTCTATATCCTTCATTTATAAACGAAAATCTGTTACCTTGAACTAAGAAATGTATAGGTGAAATCAAACAATAAACAATTACAAATATTTTTACAATAACATATTTGAGTTTACACTCAAATTATTCTAAAATATAAAAGATTTGTATACACACAAATTTAATTACCTTTGGTAACCCAGTGTTCAGAGTTGCCAGTAAAGAACAGAAATATACTAGCGTGTAGTGACGGTGACGGTCCAGGGATGCCGTTTTGTGTTTTTTTCTGTGTAAACGTGGTTTTCTGACGACGTCTGGCAACCCACCGTGGTCAAGTTGGAGTTCGTCCACATTCGACTACATTGGGAACCACCATACTTTAATTTAACGTTTTTAAATAGTAAACAAGAAAGTTGCTGTATTTAAAATGATCATTCTACATTGTTTTATATCTTTTCATTTTATGTCTCAATGTGTCTTGCAATTATCAATCTTTCCTTATGTCAATGATATATTCTCATGACTAACACCTTCACGACCGGAGTATCATATTGATTTATTTCCATCTTCGGAACATTATGAGAGTTTCCTTTTTACTTATAAACTTTGAGGGAAGTTAGTTGTTTCAAGGCCTTCATCAAGGTAAGTCACGGGTGTGTGAGGGGCATATAGTTTTGTTATTTATCACATCTTTATTCAATGCACTGAATGATATTGAGTTCCCCTCAAAGCTATTAAATCAGTTTTCTCTGAGAAATTTATAAAGAAAACGAACATGTCTATCATTCGTGTTTTATCTGTAGGCCTCCTTTGTATACCGGCATTCATAATATTCGTATCTCAGGCCCTTGAACTAATATTGATATAAATTTAAAGGTTAGCATGCCTCCCAAGCGAAAACTGAGAGACGAATGGTTGGTGAATGAGGAGTTCAGGCATTGGTTGTCATGGGTGGACGGCAATGCAGAGAGAGCTTACTGCACAGTATGCAACAAAGAATTCAATGCCGAACTTTCCACTATTAAGAGACATAAGGTATACAGTACACTATCAAACCTTTATTTTGTTGTTTTAATATTGTTCTCTTGACAAGCATCGAGTTATATCAACCATCCCACCGCCTTACGTAGGCTATTAGTATGTATCTCATTACAGACACGTAGCCAACACATCACCAATGAGGCACACATGCTGCAGAGGCAGGAGGATAGGGTGAGGGATGTACAGGAGGTTGAGCCAGTTGATGGACGCCGTCGTCTTAATGACACCATAGCATTAGCGAAGATCTTGTTAATATGCTTTATAGCTGAGCATAACTTACCATTCACCATTGCAGATCATATGGTAGAACTATGCAAAACCATGTTTCCAGATTCGCCAATCGCACAAGGAATGTGCATGAAGAAAACCAAATGCACTCAGGTAGCAAAAGCGATTGGTAAATGTGTAACTTTGGATATGGTAAGTAAGCTCAAAGGTCATAAGTTTTCTGTAATCATTGATGAGTCCACGGATGTCAGCACCACTAAATGTTTGACGTTGGTTGTTAAATATTATGATACAGATACGACAACGATGAAGACTGGCACCTTGGAACTCATTGATGTATATGATGACGACAACAAGGAATGCGTGGGCTCAACTGGGGAACATTTATATACTTTACTGCTGAAAACTTTATCTGAATATGACATTCCTCTGAGCAATGTTGTGGGATTTGCAGCTGACGGTGCTTCCAACCTAATGGGGGACAATAATTCTCTAGCCAGCCGACTGAGAGCAGACTTGCCAGGTATAACAATCTTCAGGTGCATTTGCCATAGTATACATTTATGTGCGTCTGAAGCTGCAAAAACTCTACCTAGACATTGTGAAGATCTTCTCAGGAATATATATTCATACTTTTCCCATAGCTCAAAAAGACAACACCAGTTTAACAGGCACAATTATTCCTAGAATTAAAACCCCACAAAATTTTGCATGCTTGTCAAACCAGGTGGCTTTCTTTTACATAAAGCAGTAGAGAGAATCCTTGAGCAGTGGGCTGCACTCAAATTGTTTTTTATAGAAAACGAACTTGGTGAAAGGCTCTGATCTGTGGAATTTATTGTAAAAGATCTCAAGGATCCTTCAGTATTTCTGTACTACAATTTTCTTAATTTCATTTTGCCAACATTTTCAAAAATTAACTTACTATTTCAGAGAGATACACCAACTGTACATTTACTATATGACCCCATAATTCAGCTCTTTAGAAACCTCCTAGGATACTTCTGTCGAAGAGATGTTGTGGAAAAAGCTGATCTGATGACATTTGATCCAATGTTAAGTTCTAATCATTTGCCATTAAATCAGATCTACTTAGGATCAGCTATCCACGGCCTTCTCCAAACAGAAATGTACATTCGTAATCAAGGTATGGTTGACTATGTCCGATCCCGCTGTCGAGAATTTATGATCACTATGTACCAACAAATGCAAAAGAGGTTTGACCTTAACTCACCTTTGTGGTATATGGCATCATTCTTAGGTAAAAATAAGGTACTAGACAGCAAAAGTAGGGAGTTGATGCCCTCCTTGACAGATTTTGTAAAGCTTGTACCCAGGCTGTACGTAGGAAGTTTACAAGACCTAGATAATGAATGGAGGAATTTGGACAGTACACCTAACTTAGCCTATCTCAAGAACGACACCTCTGATATCCATGATTTCTATATAAAATTGGGAGAGTTAGAAGACAATGAAGGTACAAAGCAGTTTAAGAATTTTGCCCTCTTTGCATTGCAAGTATTGGCACTGCCAACTTCTAATACTGCTGCAGAACGAATATTTTCTAAAATGAATTTAATTAAAACAGATATCCGGAATCGTCTCCAAATGCCTGCACTGCAATCACTGACTCTCGTTTCTGAGGCAGTAAAAGTCCACGGGGCATGCTATAATTTCAAGCCAACAGATGATATGATAAATGCTATTCTTAAGTCATAATTATTTTTGTTATTATTTTCCATAAATTTGCTGAGAGCCGACTGGTGTTGGTTTTGGGTGCTGGTCTGGTAACAGTGGAAAAACTTTCTGCCAAACGTAGCCTTCAGTGCTGTAGCTGTTGATTCCTTTATTATATATTATTATTCTTACAATTTTGATCATTATCAATTATAATGATAATTACAAACAGCTAAGAAGGTATTAAACAAGTACAGTTTATTGAACATTTGGCAGGTTTCTCCACTGTTACCAGACCTATACCCATACCCAACACCCGTCGGGTCTCTGCCAATGTATTTGGGTCGATGTACACTACATTAATGTTCGTTTCTTTGTTTATTCAATAATTTAAGTATATATTTGATTACTCATTTCTCCTGTTGATAATGTTGTTAAATGCAATTATTCAAATACATATCTAAATTGTACTTTATTTTTCTTACATTTGTCATACATATTAATGGTATATTTGTGAAACTCAAGGTTTATGATATTATTTGTAATTAAAGAGTTGTTACAGATTTTTCTTTTTTTACATGATCTTTTCGTTGTGATTTTAATTAAATACTGCATTTGCATAAAAAAAATACGCACATTCAAGGTATGGATAAAATCAATCGTTACTGTATTTCCCGGGAGAAAATGAGGGACAACTAGGGAAGGAAAAACAAATTTTTTCCAAACCATAATAAAATGTAAATACTGGAACATCAGTTATATTCCGAGTCGGAAATATTAGCTATTCAATTGAGAAAAAGCGACCATTTATGTACATTAGTCGTACCTCTTGTAATGCCATTCTCTATAAAAAGGAAGCACATTAAACAAGAAGACTCATCATGGTTCGTTCACTAAGCGTTCAACCACACTCGGTGTGGTCACGGCGGCAAGGCTGGGTCGCCGCCCGCCGCCGCCCGTGTACTAGCTGGCAACCAGGGCTTCCATGAGTTGATGAAATCCTACCCTAGATTTTTGTCGATATTACCCTAGATTCGAGTGTTTTACCCTAGATTGTCGAAGTTCTTCATAAAATTGTTGATTCATGCACTATCATACATAAGTTTATATATTGCCCCCCCCCCCCCCCCAAACATTCCCCCCACACACACAGGAAAAAAACAAATGCGGCATAAATTAAAGGGTATTTTATTTAGAAATATGCAGTTGTATACTCTATCTGCTAACACTGTAACACCTCCAGGAGACTTACATATTTGCAGCCTCAGAACATGTAGCATCACTCTTATTAAACATTATTCATTGCTTTTAGCATATTGTCATCAAAACCAAGGCGTTTCATGTAATAAATTCCATGCATGAGACCACATATTGTTTAATTTTTTAGAGAGCTTCTTAATGAGGTTTTTGTTATGTTTAATTGACTGAAAAAACGTTCCACAGCAGCATTTGAAAAAGGTAGTGAAAGGAGAGTGGAAATAACATCTGATAAATTAGGGTAACATTGTAGGCCTGCATCATTTTTCCTAATTAATACTATCTTCCAGTACTGCATGAAATTTAGTTGTTTAGATAGTTCCTCATCCAAGTAGTGTAGTCTCCACTCTTCATCCACAAGCTTTTTGTCAGCAAATTTTTGTAACTGGGGCAGTTCATCAAATAAAAATGCTAGGGAGGGAGGGTTAAGGGTAGAAGCAGAGTGTGGGTTGATGCAGGCTACTATGTCATGAATTTTGTCATTCAAGGAATATCTTTTTTGGATTTGGAGTACAGCTTCTATCAGGAAAGACTGACATGACTTTTGAAACTGAGAAAGTTCTTCTTTAGTAGCCTGCTCCTGCTATTTTCATATTATTTACTGATGTTGATGCACTCACTTCTAGATAAATATTTTCAGTTGGGACGAAAGTACTAGAAAACATGGGATGAGCAGGAGTAAGGAGAGAAATGTCTGCTTTCTTAACAAAACTTACATCCATGAAGTCTGAACATAAACTTCTAATGAGTTTACACGTTTCAGTTTTTAATGTGAAGAAATTTGGAGCCTCAGACTGGAAAAGTGTGTTGTAACTATTAAACTTACCCAAGTTGTAGTCTAGGAATTCTAAGTAAGGTCTAGAAAATTTGTCTTCAATAACACAAATTTTTCAAACATATAAATATAGCCTACTGTACACCATATAAATAATAAATAGTAAATACTAATATAAAAAGTTCCAATCATATAATTTATTGATGCATTACGACGAAATAACAAAAACCACGGCCGCCGGTCGGTTATAAATCAAAACGAGCTCCCAGAATACTGGCTAGTAGGCTCCAATGAACATAAGTTTACCACCTAATGTCTCATATTATACTCCAACAACTGTGTTTGGTGCCAAACCATGGTGAGTTGTCAGTAACCACCAAGTACCTAAACCTACCATTCCCACTTTTAAACAATTATTACAAGTGAAAACAGCATATGCTGTCGGTGGCACTGGGGAGTGCTCTGTAGCGATCAGCATATGCTGTCGGCGGCAGTGTAAGGGTTAAATAGCATAGGCTATTTTCGGCTAAATATACCTTAATAGCATTTTCATTTTCTTTCACTTATTCGCAGTTAACATAACTTAATTCAAGAAAAATATGCATATATACAATAATAAATTACCTTATAGAATGGATATGAAGTTAACTGTTTATATGGGAGGAGGCCACCTTCAAGTAGAATATAGCTGGTAGGAGCACTATTGCAGCTGCTGTATTGTGTGGACTCGTCCTCGCAAGTGTCTGACTGTGTGTGTGTGAACAGCTTCACGCTCCAGATTTCAGAAGAGAACGCGTACGGGACGAAATAGGATAATATAAAAGCCGTAAAAGCACTCATGGTTATGCTTAGAATATTCGTACGTACGACATAATTACTTATGGATGACTCTTGGTTGCACCCACACAATATCGAACGGGAACAGTTCAGAAGGAAAAGAAAAGGCGGAAAAATCCTCATGATTATAAGCAATATTCATCCTTACGAACTATTTACGTAAGGATTAAAGTGACATGAGTTCCAGTAGGTTGGTACCCACCTCCCTACCTCCCTATCCCTGGCGCCCGGCGGGTATGCTCATACAAATCACGGGGATGATAATATGTACAGTACATTAATCGGACACTATTAAATAAAAACCAGCCTGACGGCAGATTACCCTAGAATTACCCTAGTTTATGCATTACCCTAAACACTACCCTAGGAAGGGTCCAATTACCCTAGTTTAGGGTATTTTACCCTAGAATGGAAGCCCTGCTGGCAACAGTATTCCTCAGTGTTGTGTAGAAAACGCGGCAACACTGAGCCATAGCCGAAGCTGACTCGGGTCTCACACGTGGGTGGTGAGGTCTCTGGGCCACTCCTCATTTGTGATGTGTGCTATAGTTGTGTTTCAAACAGTCTTGTGTGTGCTTCACTCTGTCCCATTGACTGCCATTTATTTGCAGCCTTTAACATTTATTATTATTATTACACACACATTCCTTCATAACACGTTCAGACTATCGCCTATGCATTTACACATTCATGAAACACTTGCATGAAATCATACACGCACGCAAACCCATGAAAACACTCCATTAGTGAACACCACAATAATGGATGGCATTCCCAAACGCGTTTACACTTATACAATTCTACTGACACACCCAGTCACCCACACACTGACCTTCTGAGCCACCTTTGACATCCTGTGTGTTACGAAGGTATAGTACAGTCTCAGTACCAACAATTGAGTTACCATCAAGAAAATGGGTGGAACACTCCCAAAAAAGTACCGGCATTGCTGGCTAGATCCTGCTGAGAAAAGATCGAAGCTACATGTATGACTGTACTGTGGGGTTGGCATTCCTGCTGGCAGTGAGTTGACTCTCATTTCTGTACTAACGTGAAATCCTCTAGCATACATAATTCATGCATTAGGCAAGTTGTTGAGTAAGAGTTGTGACTTCATTTTTACAGATATACGTTATGTGATTTTAATGATTGATGGTTTTAGGGGAGGGGGAATTTACTGAATTATTGAATATAATGAGAATGATGACCCAGAGAATAAAGTTACCCAATCGGATTTTAACAAAAAAAAAATCTTTGAATAGATTCGCTGTAACTGTAGTATTTAGTCTTAAATATAATGCAGTTATAGCATAGGGTAGGATTAAGTAGGCTTTTGCTTTTTCTTCTCATACTTCTAAATAAGATTTTGTAAACTAACACAAACAGACATTACCCTCTCCAGAAAGTGACGTGTATAAACAAATATGTGAAGAAACCAACACCTCAAAGCTTCACTCGATAATCTCGGGGCCTCAGTCTCAGGCTACGACTGATGGCCTCTTGTCCCGAGGTAGGGGTATATATAAAAAAAGTAAAAATACAATAAAATAAATAAAAAGAAAGAAAACATTATATACCATTTAGCAACTACGGTGTGGATTAGCTGAGTTTTCAGCATTAGAAAGGGGCAAATCTTACGATTATACTTTAAATTTCTCTAATGGTAAAGAAATGCGAATATGTTTTTTCCAATACTGAGAGTGAAACTTTCCCTGAATATAATGAAGTTTCATTATCTCACCAACGAGACACTTCCCTTCTCCTTCTTCCTCCTTCACATTCTCCTTCTCTTCACTTCATTGTTGTCATCAGTTTAAGTGGAGATTATCTTGTTGGTGAATTGGAAGGTCTGTGATTCCTCCAAACTATACCAGGAAACAGATGACCTGAATGTTACTTTCATGGGGGATTTGTTTGGTGGCATAGTTTGGAGGAATCAGTAGCCCACCAATCTACCAACAAAAGAATCCACCATTAAATATTAAGTGTCTTCAAGACAGTTTTTAATCTTTCAATAATTTACCCACAGCTGATGACGACCATAAGGGGATAGTATACATCTGGTGCATTGGAGCGCCTCGACTCCTCCAAAGTATGTCAGAAAACAGGACTAAGTTAACAAATATAATGGTGGTTTGTTGCTGGGAATAGTTTGGAGGAATCACTACCTCCAATAATGTAAAGACTAAACCATCCCCTTAATTCTCCTCGGTATCTATATCTACCTTCACACCCTTCACCTCTGTCACTGAAATTTATCTTACATTATTTAACTCTCGCTATTCTCATCTCCGTCACTTCAAACTTTCATTCATACCCTTCCCTTCTGTCACCATCATCTTTCTCACTCTCACTTCTATTATTTTCTCTCCTCATTCTCATCTCCTTTAGCTCTCATACTCATCTATGTGCCTTTCCTCTGCCTCCTTTAATTAAATCCTCATCTCTCATCTTGACTTCTGTCCATCTTCATTTTCATTCCTTCAAACTCACATCCTCATCCTTACTCTTTTCATTAGTTCATTTTAATTTATTATTATTATTATTATACTGATTCTATCTTCCTTTGTATAGTACATATACATTAGCAAAGTCATCTCAAGCCACACTTGGTGGGAAATACCTTACTTAACTTAGCCCCAATAATAATCTGCTTACCCAACATTCATTAGCACCACAAATCCTCTTTGCCTTGGAGTGTAATTACACGTCTCCCAGATGATATTATTGTTATTGTGATCATAAACCTGTAATAGTGCAGCAGACAGTTTAATAATTAGTTCAAAACTTGTGGCCCCAGAAACACCACCACCACCAACACACCTGTCTGGACCATTACTTGTACTGCTGGCTACACAACATACCTTTGTATAGTTGGCCACACCAATTCTTACACAGGGAATATGGAGAGAGGTCATTATTGTGGAAGTACTGTAATGAATCATCTACAAAGTGACTCGGTGATTACAAAACAACAAACCTAATAATAATGTTGTATTATAGTTACATAGTCGTACATGACCTATATGTTGTAAACAACAGCTTGTGTAGGAATTCTTGTGGCCGATATTACATTCTTATTAATATTGAGTTCATTATATTTTCTGACCCCATTATTTGTCCTGCTTGCTTACTACTACTGCAGCTTGCCATCCCTTCGTACCTTTTAGGACCCATTGTACACACCATCAAACAACTATGGGTGCAGTTTTGGTGTGAAACATTCTAACACCTCAGACGATGATGGATACTGAGAAATGGTTTGTTTATTCCCGAGGCATCATGAGCCGTGTCCATCATTTACACAACCATCACACCCATCCTGCTCCATAGTTTATTATTATTATTTATATTGTTATTATTATATTTCCAGCACCTCTATAATTCCCTGCCGTTTAATGAAGTTCCTTTAAGGTTTAAATATCCATTTTGGGCGACTTAATAAAATAATCATATTCAAGTTCATACACACAAAAGACTAAAATTCATAACATAAGAGGCGGGTCTTTCTCTCTTAAGGGGATAGTTACAGTGTTGGTAAATCTGGAGCAACTGATTCCTCCAAACTACAGCATTCCAAGCAACAGACCACCATTAGTTTTGTTAATCGGGTTCTGTTTCCTGGTATACTTTGGTGGAATCAAGGCGCTCTAATGAACCCAAAGTATACTATGCCCTTAATGTAGGGGAAAATGTCCTCTTTGAAAATTGACGAGGCCGGATGCAGAAGGTATGACAAGCATCAATGGACAGTGCTTGCCACGAGTCGGTTTCCCTCTTGTTCTCCATTATTAACCCCTAAGAACCGCAATCCCCCTACCGCTACTGGTGCGTGAACTGCAAAAACAGGGTGATTTTTAAAGTTTCGTTTAGGTAAATTTTGTTACTACAAATTTGTAGAGCTTGATTTTACACACCAGAATCTGTAAACTAAAGTTTCCTAGGTCTACTGGTTTGCGTACAGCAGCGCCATGAGTAATAAAGTAGTTACCCATAAAAAAAACCTAAAAATTAGAAAACGTGAGCGAGCATATTTTCATTGCGTATATATGACAAGTGAACCATTCCCCTCTCACACCACTCACTGAAGGCCCAACCTAACCAGTGTTACCAATGAAGTGGCTAGATATACCCCAAGTAGTTTTTTTTCTGCAGGCTTTATATTACGTCAATCGGCTTCAAGGCCTAAATTCGCGGTGACGTGATATTTGGTCAATAGGCATTTAAGGGTTAACATGACAACAAGAATACTCTCCCCTTCTAACATTGTCACTACACCAATGGAAGAAGGCAACATCACCATTACTCTATAGGTTTGAGGGCATAATTTGAACAACATTATCATTTAGGTTTGGTTTGCCTCTGATAATTATTTGGAGTGAGTGAAAAACGAGTGTGATAATAGTATAATAATTAGGTAACAGGAGGGACACACTGGGCATGACGAGACGCACCACCATATATTGTACACTACTTCATTGACTGTACCGGAACTAAACTATATTGTATTTAACCCTTTAAGACCGATCAACCGACATGTCGGTGATAAAAAAATTAATGGTTCGTTCCGAATAACCGATATGTCGACGTACCTATAAAAAACTGTAGCGAGTAGCTAGCGAGCTGGCGTTGGTAACGATGGAAAGCTAACGTCCTTGAGAAAAGGTTTGACTGTGGTAGTGGTGTCTGGCAACTGCGTATGCTGGTGGGTGGAGCCTAGACCTACCCCCACCAACAACGACCCCATCTCACCACTACATGGTGTTTTCTTATGTTTCTCGTATCTCGCTGCTGTCTACTATACTCCAGGAGAGTCTAGACAGACAAAATTACACTGAAATACGTTTATTATCATTGAAAACCACTTAGACGCATTGTTTAGGTGTTTATTTACATGTTTAGAGCGTACGCAGAGCGTATGAGGTTTTCTTTCATGCGTTTCAGGGGATACCATTTTATTTATTTTTGGACTTTTATGCTCTGTCATACGCAAACGCGTACACCTAGGAGGCTCCCGTTTTTAGTTCCTGGTGCGTAAATTCAAGCTCTTTCATTCTGTAAGAAAAGAATTTGCCTACATGAAAGTTGAAAATTGACCCCCAGAAGTCGGCTGGGGGTGAAAATAATAAAAAAAAAAGTCGGTCTCTAGGGGTTAACATATTCCAAATTTAGATATGTGAACAAAAAGTGGGAAGGCCAACCCAGTAGTCAATACAAATGATAGAATCGTCACTACACACAAAGTCTTGATAATTATAATATATTTTGTGAATGTGTATATAACTTGTGTGTGGATTTACATTACTTTGTCAATACGATATAATTATGTTTGAGTAGAGGAGGGAGGAAGAAGCGGAGAAGGAGGAGGCTGTGGTCATACGGTTAACACACACACACACACACACACACACAGATAATGACCAAGCTAACACATACACACACACACAGATAATAACCAAGCTAACACACACACAAGTGTAAGCAGGTGATACATTGACCACACACACGAGTATAGGAGTTACACACACACACACACACACACGAGTGTAAGCAGGTGATACATTGACCACACACACACACACGAGTATAGGAGTAACACACACACACACACACACACACGAGTGTAAGCAGGTGATACATTGACCACACACACACGAGTATAGGAGTTGCATGTAGCAACACACACACCAAACAGACGTGTGGTGAGAGACGGCCTGTGGACAAAATGTATTGATGTACTTGTCGTATATTACTACCATATTTATGCTTTGGTAATCATGTTTTATCTTTGTACTTTCAATTATTTTACTCGACATAATTGTCTATATTCTAGTGTGACTTTGATCCCGCTTGTCACGGGTAACGCCTGTACTCGTGGAGTCGTCCAAGCTCAGCAACAGCTTCTCTCGGAAACACCTGCTGGAAACTCTCACTTACTCTCTCCGGCTAGTATTACTTACTACGCCGATGTAGACCTCTGGTTTCAGCCAACTTACCGTTGCTCTGAACTACCACTCTAGTCTTCCTGGGGAACTAAGTTAGTTACTCAAGGTTTAGAGTGAACTCGTGGACTTGTCTCTATTTACTGAATATATTATGTATAGGTTACAGGTTATACAGACAACTCGTGTCTCTCTAATATAAGGTAGGAGGTGAACCTGTTGTAGCCAAGGCAGGGCTTGTAATGCGCCTTCTCTCTCTGGTAGTCCCCGCTCGTGGTATACACTGCAACACCCTTTCTCAGATGACAGGTTGTCGATGATGCTATTTACAATGCTAAGCTTACATATGAAATCTGGATAAGTTAGATATGAGTTTATATAAGAATAAAGTGAGTAAATATATATTGTCCCTTTCTCTACATACGAGATGACAATATGGAGTTGATTATAGTAGAGAGATTAACATATAGATAATTACAGAGTGAATCTAGCAATCAGTAGCTCAGCATGGAAGATTCCCTCACGCTGCTACTCAGCACTTTTCAAAGGATGTTGTGTCTAATGAAACTAGCTTGAATTGCTTTGGCCTAACGGTATGTTCCACCACCATAGGTGTATCATGTATCGCGAACGTGATCAATCGCGGATACACGCCTTAGGCCATTAAAGACAATGATTAATACTTACAAAATGCTGTGTTATTATCCCAATTAATATAATTTCATTGACATTATTTAAGACATTTAGCATTGCAGAAATCAATATTAATCATAGTAATCATGATACACAGTCATCATCTGTACACGATATAAAACAAAGTATCTCTTCCCTTGTATTTTGGTTCTCTGTTTATTATTAATGTATTCCATTCCACTCATAGAATTCTTCAGATCTAACCATTCTTAATTGTTTCTTATTTTTGTACATGAATTTGATAATTAGTATATTAGAATAGTGTTAGGGTGCATAGAAGAATATCTCAAGGTATAATGTTTTTTTTTTACTATGTTTACACCGTGTTGAAAGTTGTTGTAATAAACTGGTATTTACATAGGAGTAAAATATTCAAAGTAATAATATAATTTCCTTTTTTGTTTCAGGTAAGTTTGTGATTATGAGAGTCCAGACTTTACGTAGGTGAGTGAGTACCATTTACTGTTTTCTGTGTTTGGTTATTTTTATTATATTCCATTAATTTATTTCAACCTCATATATTTTCATCATCAAAGCCCTTCAATCTCCACGGGAACTCAGGTTTATTCGGCTAATGAATGATATGCAATGTATTCTGCACCAAGCATCACAGTTCTAGCATTAAGGGGGTAATACACTTTTGGTACATTGGAGCGCCTTGATTGTCCCAAAGTATGCCAGGAAACAGATCTAAATCATCCTCTCTCATGTCAATATCTAACACAAACCTTTGTCCCATGTTACTCCATCCTACCAATACTGTCTAAACGTCATACTCTATATGTATTTATTGAGCAATCCTAAGTGATATTTTAACTGGCATATGTCTCCTTTATCCATCCTTTCCTTTTTATTTCATAACATTAATCATATAATTCATTATTTATTTAATTCTTTCATTAATTAATTCTTTCAATCATTAATGTTTCATTCATTCATTCTTTCATTAATTTAATTCATGAATTTATTCTTTTATAAATTATTTCATCAATTCACTCTTTCATTTACTAATTAATTCATTTCTTAATCCTCTTTCATTAATTTTCCATTAATTTCATTATATGCATTGTTTACATGTGTGAGAAAGTGTGGATGGTATTTGATTATATTACGCATATATGTATGTGTGATACTGCATGATACACACACACACACACACACATGACAAAGGAAAGTGGAAGAGCACTAAGGCAATGAAGAGAGAAACTGATGGGATATTACGTTAGAAAGTCTTGACTGTGTGTAAGAGTAACCTAACTAAGGAAAAGATTAAATATTGGTAAAGGAAAAAAGCGAGAGGAAACAAACAAGATTGTAACCTACTGTAAAACTGAATATGGACAGACTGAAAAAATCATAACAACATTAAAAAGTAAAGAAATACTGCGATAACATACACGAATTAATATAATAATTTTTTGAAGAAGAGCAAGACAAGGACAAACAACACCAAGGAAGATGAAAGGTGTTATGTATCCCAGTATTTGCAGTTACTTTGTACAAATGTGTAGCCTAATATTTCCCACGGTACTCGTGTGTTTGTTCGTGCGTGCGTTTCCCAGACAGACTGTCGCAAGGTCAAGGGAATACAAGGTCTGATCACGCGCAGCTTATGCGTGACGTCAGAGTAAGGAGAGAGAGAGAGAGAAAACGGGTATGGTAGACTACTTTAAGGGGCCCATATTAATTATGCTCTCCATATTTTTATTGTTATTGTTTTACTGCACAGTTCCCATTGACTCAACACTGCATACTTTATATGACTTTTAATGCAGTACCTTTACTGTGATCCAAATATAAAGCTATTAGATTTGTATTTTTCTACCACTTTATAAGTGCATCATTTATTTTATAAAACAAAAATTAAATTATGTAGGTTATTAATGTCGACCACTTTTCAAATTTAACACATTTATTGATTTCCATTTTGTTTATATTAAACTACTTTAATGTAGTACAATATTTATTTTATCACATTGTATTGTTTTATTTCTTTTATTTCGCCATTATCAGCAAAACTATCAGTGTTATGTGTGATTATCACCACCATTTATCACTAATACAGAACACTGTCATTACCATCAGTATTATGATTTCTGATATTACTAATATTGTTTGTTTGCAACCTAATTACATATAATTATTTGAAATTTTCAGCAGGCAATGTACAGCTATATATTGCTAGGGCAACTTTTCATATGAGAGAGAGAGAGAGAGAGAGAGAGAGAGAGGCCACATAGCGTCAATTATACATTTTTTTTTTTAATTAGCATGCTAATTTCACATGTATGAATGTTGATAAATTATTAAGTGAACAATATTTTCACTACATGTATACAGTACATGAGGATGTCAGTTTATGATGATATATTTGGTAGAATAGTTATTCATACATTTCTTAACCCAAATTGATGGCAACACTTGATCTTTCCCCCTGAGCCAGATTAACTGACTCAGGCTGCTGCACCTTAACTTAGGCTGCACCCTTTGCATTTTCATATAGTTGGCTTGATTAATAGTATTTTTCATATATTCCTATTTTATGGCATAAAATCAAGGTAGTTAAAGAAAAATGTACTCCCAGTAGTTCCTGATATCCTAATTCACAGCTATCGCACCCACAATTCATGTGGTTGACTTTCATATCTTGATTTATAACAATTTTTAGTACTAATTTTTTGGCATACAATCAATATAAATTTATGCTTATTTATTTTCCAAGAATTTCGCATCATAAATTCCTAATATTTTCATACAGTTAGAGAATGTTTCTTAACGATACTATCTATCCTCGTCCACGGATAGAAGAATACTGAGGGCTTCAGCGACTTTGAGGCTATCCTGACTCCTGAGGCCTGCCCGTGACGTCATGCGCACATGAGGTGAAAAATGGTACAGACATGAGCAGACCTAGTATATTCCCTTGACCTTGGACTGTCGCCTCAAGGAGGATCCGCCTCGAGCCTTCCACCCCCCTTCCCTCTCCTATATCCTACCCCAACCCAGGGGGTGGGTAAAAGTGTATATAAAGGGGGAGGAGCGTCTTTTAGGGCAGACATTAGTTGGTATCTGAAAGGTGAAACAAATGTGATAAGCTGAGAGACAACGAAGCCGGTTTGATTCCTAGGTTTCTAGAGGTATTCTGTATATATATTATTCCTCCCATACATTCACACTTTCATTATTTTGTTCTATATTCATCCAAGCATAACAGTGTATTGTGATTATTATTATTATTGCCGTATGTATTACGTGTGTGTGGTTGAGTTTCATGTGTGATATTGATCTTGTCGTAGTTTAAAGTAATTATTCTATTAGTCTATTATTAAAGTAAGTCATCGTAGAGTAGTAATAACTTGTGATATTCATTTATTCGTTTCTTTAATGTATGTCGGGTATTCTATCGTATTCTGTTGTATACTAATTTCTTGTCACGTAGTTGATTAATTTTCATTAAATATTTTATTGTTAAGTTTTACACCAGTGTGTTTAACTTTCCCATTTACATAGAACTCTGGATATGTTCGGTTGTTAGAGGGTATTATTGATTTTCCGTAAGTAAGGTTAATCAAAAAGGGACTCTGTTTCCCTGTTGTAGTCTGTTGGAGTAACAGCAGATTATCTTCGTGTGTGGCCCTCTAGCGCATCCGTAACAAAGGCTCGTCAAAAGAACCCACAAACCTTTTGTAAAAAGTGACGTGAAAGCAATGGAGTAGAGTGTAAGTCAGACAACAAGAGTGATGGAAGGCAAGTAACGGCAGACTGACCAAGAGAAATGTAGGTAAAAGTAAGATCCTGCCGGAGTTCTCACCTGAGCCAAGTTTTGGTGATTTACTGCTGCAAACCTCATACCTCACACACACACATCACTGTACCAATTATGCATCATTATATATACACACACACACACACACAAATCACTGTAACACACACACACACACACACACACACACACACACATCATTGTAACACACACATGTGCTAGCGAGGAGCGGATCACTTACACATGAAGTTCTGTTGTTGATGTTGTTGGCTGGCTGTTGTCTCTTCGGAGTATTTTTAGAATAGATTATATTATTATTATTATTATTATTATAATGTGGAGAGTTAGCAAGCCTTGTTCTTTGTTTAACAAGATTTTATTAACCCAAGAAGTAGTACAGATTCACAAAAGGCTTAAGTTAGACTTATAGCTAACTTTAAAGAGAGAGAGATAGCTATGAGATACCCTGTGCAGCGAATGGTTATCTCAAGCAGACTACCGTATTGGAGATACAGTAGGAGCTCTCTGTGTGACTTGTGACGTCACTAATTGCTGATGAAGCTTGGTTCCCATGCTAGGGCTGTCTTGTCTCGGACCCGTTAATGTCTAGGTCAGCTACTTTGAGAGATCATGTGAGGTACTTGGTGTATGACTCACTTCGCCCTCGAAGGAATATTACATACATAAATATTATTGGTAATACATGCAGTCTGTAGATAGTTTTATATTATTATTTCTACAGGGAATAAGGATTATAACATGTACAATATATATTTATTAAATACATCCTGTCTAAATGTGTAAGAATGTGTAATTAACCTATCATTCGTATCCTCATTACCTTTGGTCACTTGTCTCTGTTTTTCACGAGCAGATAATTGTCGGTACCTAGCATACACCTTCCGTATACACCAGCTGAAGACAATTGTACAAACAATTAAAGTGAGTGCAGGAATGATATGGAGAGGAAATACAACTTCTTTTGATAGATGCATAGGTAACAAATCATCTAGTGTGGAGGTAAACTTTGAGTCATTTAAGTATTTAAGAAACTTCACTTTGTCTGAAACAACAGTTATTTTATCTAAAGAGATATTTACTACAAGGTTAAGAGACTAACTCCGTAGCAAGCGTTGACACAAATGCTTTATGGTGATGTGTTGGTAAGTTAAGGAAATCCTCATTTCTTATCTCACAATGGTCCGGGGTCATATATCCATCCACACGTGTTGGACTTTACCATTGCATATTAATGTCACACTGGTTCTCTTTTCAAAGTAATAATAATGGTTAGTTCCGAAGTGTTCATGGTAGAAAGTAGCATTACTGACAGGTGTGAAGGTACGGTAAGAAGTTGGGAGAGTGGATTTAGGGACAATGAATGAAAGTTCACATTTTGCTTTTTCTGCTAAGCTGAAAGTAAACATATAAACAGGACATACATATAGATGTAAGTATGATGTGAGACAGTCATCCAGTGAAGTTTTGTCTAAGGTATCAATTGCAGTGTAATCCTCTGATGCAACAATGTATTGAAGTTATTGATCAACAACCAACAGTGTAATATTTACTTTAATTGGGAAAGGACGTAATTCCCAAATATTAAATGACGTCTGCGATTTAAAAGGAATATTAATTAATATATTTGATTCAGTAAGGATCGACCGAATGATTGGATAATAATATTCCACGTCTGAAATAGTAAATATGGGAGTTAGCTTATAGTTATTTATGGCTATTTCGACTGCTGACAGCAACTGTCGTAGAGGTAACAACTTAGAATTTACTCTACCCAATCCAGCATCTACCAAGTCACTAATTATTACTTCATTTAACTCAGTAAGTTCCTGTACAGCTATCTCTATGACTGGAATGTACTCACTAATTAATTGGTCCTGTTCAATTTCTGGTATTATTCCAACTAATTTGTTTACCACCAAAGATAATTGGTTAGTTCTTTCAATTATTTCATGGGTTTTCTGTTTTAGATTTTGAAGTGCCTCATAGGTTTGGATAACTATCCTATTCTGTTTCCCCAGGGCTATTGTTACTTATCCTAGTTTTTTACCTTAGGCAGTTACGTCATCTGCCATGGCTGTGCCAAACAGTTGTTTACTCAAAAGTCCCATGAAGTTAAAAAGACCACGACTCTGTCAACGGGCATGGGCAGGTTGCCGAACTTCATGTGGTTCCTCTGGAAATGAAAGCTTCATATTGTTAATAATTTTTACTAACCTATTTACTCTGTTTGTCTGTAACTGTAGAGTCATTTTAATAGGTCTTGTATTATTGTAGAAGTATTTTAGAAGTGGGTTAGTAGTAACGTCAGATCTAGTGTTCATTTCCTCGTTGTTATAAAAATTATTTACTTGTGTGGTGACAGTTTCTATGTGTCGGTGTAATTCTGATACATGCTGTCCAAGGTTGTAAATTATTTCTGGCATATCTAGTAATCCGTGAACTTCCAGTTATACCGTAATCAAATCTTCCACTATCAAGACCGTTCCTCTATGTTCCACCAAGGCACCTGGCTTTAGTGCTTCGGCCGGAACTGTGTTTTGTTGAGCCAGTGTAACAAGCGCTGTGCCCAGCAAAAACAGTAATAAAGTCTTGTTCCCCATCTGAAATAAATGTCATTATTTAGTTTTGTCTGTATATATTTGTTGTACTGGATGTGGGAGTGGAGTGAATTATTTCTTGTGGTTGTTCTGTTTGTGTGCAAGGTGTGTCATTTAAATTAATCTTTTTACACCTATCTATATGCACTATTTCTACTTTCCCTGTATTTATATCTTTGACCTTTATTTTATTTCCATGGGCTATATCTATTATTTCATATGGACCTACAAACTTTGGAGTGAGTTTTGACACTCTATCTGGGGCTTTTACCATGGTATTTTCCCCAACAGCAACATCTATTTTCACAGCTTGAGCATGTTGTTTAATCAACATCTCATGCCTACTACCATGTAAATGTTTCCGGACTTCCTTATGGATGCTATTAAACACCTGTAGTTGTTGTTGTTGTTGTTCCCCAGACTGTATGGCCGAGCAGTCCCGAGTCTGGTTGACCGAAGCCGTGCAGATGCTCGGACCCCCAAATGGGAGTCAGGTTGATAGTGAGATCTGTTTCTTCGAAGGCAGCAGACGAGGGGACTGCTGGCTCACGGGCATGTATCCCTGGGCCAGCATTCCCACCGTCTGTAGTCTTCCTTGTTATGCCACCCAATCGGGCGATCTCGTCGGCTACCCAGAAGGAATGAGAGATAGTAAGGAGACAGATAGAACAGGCCAGGGTGTGGTAGAGGATGCCAGATTCCTCATTTCTGGATAGAACCAGCCCTCACCAGCTGAGTAGTTGAGATGTGTGCTGGGTAGTTTACATTAACACATCTTCCCTTTCCAGTGTGTGCAGGGTAGTTGAGAAGTGTGCTGGGAGATTTGCACCAACACATCTTCCCTCACCAGTGTGTGCTGGGTAGTTGAGAAGTGTGCTGGGTAGTTTTTACATCAACACATCTTCCTCTAGCCATCAACACGTCTTCCCCCAGCTTACAAGGTAGCATGTTATCCTTGCTCTTACAGCCAGGTACCTATTTACTGATAGGTGAACAGGGACATTGGGGGCTGGGAAAATTGTCCAACAATTCCACTGACCCAGGAATTAAACCCGGGGTCTCTCGCATGCCAGGCGAGTGTGCTAACCGCTATACCATCAGAACCCCCCCACACCTGTAGTTTTCTAATTGAGTAATCATCCATATTATATGCTGGAGAAGAATTACAAGTAATTATGTCATATGGAAGTTGCTTTTCTGTTCCATATATGATATAATGTGGGGACTTACCCACGGATGAATTTATGGAACCTTTGATAGAGGCTGCTGTAAATGATATCCAGTCTTCCCATGATCCTTGCATAGGATTAGCTGTCGCAAGACATCTAGTATCTTACTATTTGCTCTTTCAGTAAGACCATTGCTAGCTGGATGATTTGCTGTTATAAAAGTCTGTTTTATATGATATTGATCCCATATGTTACGTAACAAACTATTAGAAAATTCTTTACCATTGTCTGTTAGTATCACCTTAGGTGTAGTGTATGGGCAAAGTAAGTTTGTTACAAGCTTGTGTGCAACCTCTTCTGCTGTCTTTGTCTGCAAAGGAGTTATGACCACATAACGTGAGAAATGGTCTACACATACAAGACAATATTTGGAGCCTTGATAACTCATTGGGAAGCTTAATATGTCTATACCAACTACATCCCATGGTTGTTCAGGTATTGGATAATTTAAAATAGGGGCTGGGCCCATGGTATTACCTTTATGAGCATGGCATGATTCACAATTCTTGATGTGTTTCTCCCCATCTGTGAAGAAATGTTAGTTTGTTTATCAAGCTTCCTGAACAAAATGACATCTACCACCTCAAACTGTGTTAGTGGGATGGGTAATTCTGGTAGGTTACTCTCGTCACCTGAAACCAAAGCATAAATGACCCGTGACCAAAACTTGTCTTTCTTTTGTTCAGTTTTATCAAGTTCCACATTAAAGTCTACTTCACTACTAGTGGGAATGACAGCAGCAGCTGATACATTGTGAGATAAAACATTTGCAACTCTATTGAAACGCCTTGGAAGATATTTAATAGTAGGCTGAAATTCTGAGATAGTTAGATACCATCTAGCTAATTGTCCTGTCAATTTTTTACCATGAAAGAGACCACAAACAGGTTGATGATCTGTATATATGGTGATTGGATATCCCAGTATTATTTTCCTGAAGGTCTTTAAGGCCTTAAGTTAGTGACACTGTATTTCTTCTCTGCATCATTCACTACACGACTGGCATATGCACAAACCTTGCAACGACCCTCAGTGGTATGTTGCATAAGCACTGCGCGTCAGTACAGAGAGAAAAAGGGAGGTTATAGTTTGGATAACTTAAAATTGGAGCAGTTGTGAGCTTAATTAAGTTTTAACTGATCAAAGCTATCTTGCTCTGTCTGTGACCACTTAAATTCGATATTTATCTTTAGGAGTCTTGTTAGTGGGCTGGCGATTTTAGCAAAATTCATTATGAATGACCGATAGTATGAACATAATCCAAGGAAACTCCTTATTTGCTTTACTGTTGTAGGTTGAGGGAATTCCCTTACTGCTTTAATCTTGGAATCCAAAGTGTGAATTCCTTTACTATTTACTTTATGACAGAAAAATTCTATTTCAGCTTTAAGGAATGTACATTTTGACAGTTTAACCTTTAATCCAACATCCTGCAGTCGTTGTAAGACTCTTTCTAGTTTTTGTAGGTGTGAATTTACATCAGGGCTGACAATAATTAAGTCATCTAAGTAAGCAACAACATCTTGGGTCATGTCACTGAAGATAGTATTTATCATCCTTTGGAAAGTTAGGGGTGCATTGGATAATCCAAAGGGCATTCTGACACATTGCCAATGACCATTAGGGGTGCTAAAAGCTGTAATAGGTTTGGATTGGTCATCTAATTCTACTTGCCAATAACCACTAATTAGGTCAAGACTACTAAAGACTCCGTTATTTTCCCCAATCTCCATGAGGATATCTTTAAGTACAGGTAATGGATACCTATCCTTGACAGTTTTCTCATTTATCTTCCTAAAATCAATAACAGGGCAGAAATCACCTGTTTTCTTAGTCACTAAATATAATGGGCTGTTATAAGGACTGTTTGAAGGCTCAATGATTCCTTCTGTAGACATGTCATCCACCATATTATTCATTACTTGTCTTTGACTATGAGGTAATCTGTAAGCTTTCACATATCCCTCTCAGCTCTGATTTTTTTTTTCTTTTGGATGTTCTTCAAATTTATATGATAAGTTCCTACCATTGTATGGACCACGTAGAAAAAATGTCTTTTTTTGTCTTTGCATATTGCAAGAGTTATTGCATTTTTAAAATTGTCCCAAATTTTGGACGTTCGTATTATACTTCTGGTTTTTATAATTGTACGAATGAACAGTATGGGGGGACTCAAACTGCACAGTAACAAAAGTATAAATTTTATTATGTACCTGAAATATCTTTGATACATAATGGTAATAATCTTTGGCACAACATAAATTGCAATTACTTTTGGTATAATAGGTTTTGGCGCCCCTTCGGTCCCTCCTGGGTGTTGCGTCGCCGGTAGCACAGAGGTCCAGATGCATCCCAAAATAATTCTAATTCTTTGGTATAATAAATCTAAATATTAATAATGGTAAATAACATTTGCACAAAACAAATTTTACCTCTGGTAAAATAAATCAAATTGTTAATATTTGGTTAACATAATGCAATATCAAATTATACCACCAGTACAGCACAATCAGCCTACAGTCATTTTGTTGTTATTAAGGCACATATGTGATGGGCAAAATACACGAGAGTAGAGTTAACATAAAGAATAGTGATTCATTCTGAGTACATACATTTTACTCAGGGCAAATGAAATAAACTGAAATACATGAGAGTAAAGATAACCTAAAGAATAGTTATTCATTTTTAGTACATTGTACTCAGGGAAAATGAAATAAACTGAAACAATTCCTATCAGCACACAAACAAAGGAACACTTTGCAGGTACTGCATGAAACCCTTGTTTTTTCACTGCAGCCTGGATACCTACATCTGTGCCTCTCAGAATACTTTGGCAAGCACTCTGGCATATGTAGTGCATGTTGTACACGCTGTGGGTAAGGTGGTATTGGGCGCATTCTCTTTCGTGGCTTATAATCATCTGAATCTGTGGAGCCCTCAGGTCCCTCAGCAGTTTGATAGCCAACATCACCACAAATTAAAGACTCTGCAACATTCAACTTGAACATCATACTTTCCATGAATTTAGTGTTGGTTGACTTGCAGTCCTTCGTGTATTCAAACCATCCATTGGTACAGGAAAGATCAAGGAGATGAAGCATGATTCTTACAGTAAACTTGACTGTACGTGATTTGTTGCGATAGTAGAATAGTACTTGGTCTGCAATATCAACACCACCCATGTTTCTGTTGTACTCTTCAATTACAAATGGCCTAGGTATTTGTACAGATTTCTTCTCTTTCTTGGACCATCGTTTACATACAGACATTGGCTCTACACCATGTTCATTGGAGGCAATCAAAACTGATTTGTTGTCATACCATACTGTTACAGAATAAGCCTGGTCATCTCTAACCAGACCATCTGCACTTCCTCTACCAATTTGTTTGAGTTTTTTCTCAGAGTGAAGGGAGCACTGCTTTGGGACAAGGTTTTTCTTTAGAGTACCAGTTGCACCCATACCTAGAGAAGTCATTATTTCTAAGTCTGGGTGTTGTAAAGAATCTATCAAAGTAGAAATTAGTACCTTGTGGCACTGATTTTACAAATCTCAGTATCCCTGCTTCACCTATTGTCATGTTGTCCACATCTGGTAAACTTAACCCACTTCTTTCTACACTAGAAACTAGGTGATCTTTTCCCTGAAAAAATTCAAAGTCTAACACCAAACCCTCCTTAGTAGCCACCACAAACATTTTCAGACCATTTGGATGGGGTTTTCTAGGTACATACATTTTCAGACTACTTTTCCCCAAAAATGGAATCATCATCTCGTCAACACAGACAGTGGGTGGTCTCTCTAACTCCAAACACCTACTCATCACAGAGTTCAGCAAAGGTCGAACCTTCCACACCTTATCTTGCTTCTTCAGGGCTGGAGATACTTTGCAATCATCAACCAACTTTAAATTGCTTCTGATCAGCTCAAATCTAGCCCTTGACATAGTCTCTACAATTAAATTAATTTTTGTCCTCTCTTGCCAGTACTTGTTTAGCCTGGGAGATTGAAGGACAGACATCATAAAAGAAATTCCTACAAATCTTTTCATTTCCATAACAGTTAAAGCTAAATTTCTTCCTGTCCTGGACATGTATTTCTTCTGTGTTTCAAGAGTTAGTGCATCCCATACATCATCAGAAAGATATGCTAAAAAGTATTCTACAGGGGAAAGAACAGTTGGTTGCATTACAGCACTAGCACCAGCTACTGAAAACTCTCTATTAAAATTTTTGTTTCTAGTAAACAGATGAGGTCTAGTTGTTGCTGATCTCCTTGATCCTCTGCTGGTAGTGGGTTGAGGAGAATGGGATGTGCCTTGAAGAGATGTGCTGGGAGACAAAAGGGATGTGTTGCTGGTGTCTATTGAAGATTCAATATCATCTACTTGGGTATCATCCTCCGTGTCCTCCGTGTCATCTTCCGTTACCACCGCCTCGGGGAAGAGATCTTGTACCGGGCTTAGTGAAGGTTTAGGCCAGTCATCATCTTCAGACAGTTCACTCTCATCCCCAGACTGAGCCAATATCTCGAGGATTTGTCGATCTGCAATTTTAAAATCAATCAACACACTGTTATGCACAGGTTGGGTTAGATGTTAGTGATACAGAAAAATAAATACTGTACTGTATAATAATAACCTGTAAAATACCCTACTTTGCTTAGGAGCATACAGTACTGATGGTTAGTTTTAAAATAATGTACCTAAATCCAAGATGCATAATTAATTGCCTCTACAGGACAGCAGTTATTGTTAAATGACATGATGGGATTTAATTAAATACCCAAACTTGTCAACTTTTAAGTCCAATCTATAAAAAATATTATACCTTGCATAGGAGCACTTTTATTGTTTGTTTTAAAATAATTTACCTAAATAAAATAAATACATAATCAAATGTTCCTACAGGGCAACATTTATTGTTAAATGACATGATGGGATTTAATTAAATACCCTTACCTGTCAACCTTTTAGTTCATATTAAATCTGTCATTATTACATCTTACTTATAACAAAATAGACATTTAAGTACAGTGCATCTGATATGCACTTAGCATGAAAAAACACTGTTTGTAAGCAGCAAAATCATAAATAACAAACAAATCTCAAGGTGCATCATGCCCCTGATGTCTCATTTTTGGGACACATTCTCTTCATTATTACATTATCTGTCATTATTACATGTTACTTATAATAAAATATACATTTATGTACATCTGATATGCACTTAGCATGAAAGAATACTGATTGTAAGCAACAAAATCATAAATAACATAAATAAATCTCAAGGTGCATCATGCCCCTGATGTCTCATTTTTGGAACACATTCTCTCCATGCTTCACCAGTCCATGTAAGCACACTTATTTCTAATATGAAGGTTCACATCACATGCTTATATATTCAGCTTCAATCCTATACCACTCATAGCATAGTATTTTCACTACAAACCCTGAGAAAATGGCAACTTACCCATTTTTTCATGAAGGTGCACTCCACAACCAGTCCCACGTCTACTCGGTAACTTCAACGTGTCCACATGGTGTAAACAAACATTTTCTTTTGCTGAGTAAAAGCATTAGGAACCATAGAAAACGTGTGGTCAAAAACAGCGGTAACTAGTACATATTTTATTTTCTACTATTTTTTCATTATAGTACCAAATTTAGGACATTTGTATAGAGTTCAGAGCTGAAAGGGAATGATATGTGATGTTTAACTAGTGTTGTTTTTCCCAACCGCTCACCAGGTAAAGCAATAGCCGACCTGTGATTTGCTAATGTGTGTAAAAGTTGTGTGCGATGTGAAGGAAAATCATATACTTGTACATACTCATATAATTCATTAATGGTCTGCCTAAGTTGCAATTCATCAACAGTGTGTATGTTGGCTAAGGGAGGAGATTCTGTTTCCATCTGTATTGGGTTAAGAAACACAAGAAAGTCACCTATGTATGTACCTGGTTTTATTTTCACTGCCTGTTCAACCTTGTTAAAAATTAGAGCTTCAATGAAGTTTTCTTCTTGTACCAGAGAAAATATGGATTCCATATCGACATTATTTATTTTACAAGTTTCACTTAAGGATATGGTTTGATTTCCCACATAATTGTCACCTTTCACTTTCACCTTAATGATAGCAAACCCTATATTTGGTAAATTTACCGTACTTTTGACACCGACTGCCAGTCGAGTCTGTGAGTCACTGACTCTTGTACCCGAGCCCACAGCTGTGCACTGCTGACTCAGCGGTTGACATGGGTACACTTGACCCTGAAATGTTATTGACTGGATGAATATTGCAATGTCAAGGTTATGATCTGTCATTTCTTTTAAACCTATTAATCCATCAGTTGGCAACTGAAGTTTTCACAGATGTAGAAGGTGCATTTTAGTCTCTGACCATTTGGTGAAAGTGTAATAGGAAATTGGACCATTTCTTTAATGATTAATTTACTACCAGATAAGGCAGTTAAGTTTAAGTCTGATGGTTGAATAGACAATCGTTCCTGTGGGTTTTCCTTTAACACCTGTTTAAGTGTTACTTCAGATAGTAATGATACACAAGCTCCTGTATCAACAGCTAACTAGACAATTGTATTCCTAATGTTACAAGGAAGTAATAGTACATCAACTTCACCCAAGGCAGCAACAAGTATATTTATTGGTTTAGGCGTGATTAAATTGGCTTTTTTTTTTTTTTTTTTTTTGCACGTCTATTTTTGCACGTCTATTTTTACGTCTGTATTTGCACGTCTATTATTTATTTGGTCTCTTGCATTTAATGTGACTCTACATTCATCTGTGTTATGTGTCACACTATTATGAATAATGCAATACTTGTTTCCGGGCTTGTTGTCACTTTCACTTGCTACTTTATTGCTATTATCCTTACTTTTGGCTTTTGAGCGATTATTCTTATTAAAGTAACACTTATCTGGGTTGTGTCCATATTTTCTGCAGATTTTACAATAAGACTTTTTCTTCGAACTCTGAGGTGTGAAGTTTGTAGTGTGTTGTGTCTGTGAAGTGCTGTGGTGAGTGTCTGTGTCAGTGATCACGGCTACAGGTAGGGCTCTAGGTACATTAAGAGGTTTTTTTTGACTAACCTTAGCTGCATATTTGACCAATCTGTCATTTGGTTTATATTCTATTTTAGCAGCTTCAAGCCTGGATTCCTCTGTTAAAAGCAACACATACTGTATGTACTCAATGATCTGGTATACATTATCCGCTTTCATGTTACCTTGTGTGTTCAACCACTCTGACCCTTTTAAGAGTTGTTTAGCATCGCCAATGGTCGAACCTGCTAACGCTAGAACCATACTTGAATTAGCTGTTCCACAATTACTCCCTGTCCTTCTAACCATTCTGGGTACCCATGCTAGTGGACCGCCAAACTGCCCCCCACCGAAAACATCTATGAGGTCTTCACAAAACTGTTTAAAATTATTTAAGTTATCTGGATCCGTGAAAGCAGTTGCAGTCAGTAATGTGCTAGCATTTGAGTCTGGTTTAATATGACCACGTACGAACCTTATTTTCCCTTTGTCATCTGTAATCCCTGCAGGAAGCATATTATCTTCACAAACCCTTAGAAATGTATGGATATTATAGTTAACCTCGTCCCCAGTGAATTCCTTCACTGTATGAGCTTGGGGAAGAACATTAATAGTAGCAGAAGTGTTAGTTGCCATTGTGTGTGATGATGTGTTAGTATGTAAAGCTGTTGAGTAAGTACGTCCTGATCTGGTTTTACTAGGTGAAATGTTAGAGGTAAAACTAGTAAGCAAATCAGTTAATGAAGTAGATCTAGTAAGAGGAGGAGTATTAGTTGTCACTCTGTCTTCTTTTATGTCTAAATCTAGTGCAAGAATATTTTTACTCAAGGGAGAACTTACACTTTCTACTGTACTCACACTTAAATTAGTGATTTCTGTTGAATCAACTAAGCTTTCATTACTTTCAAATATTGCTAAACTAATTTAAGCTTACGAAGCGAAAACAATGCGGTACCGTAGTTTTCTGCCATTCATTACCTGTCACTCTGCGTGAAGATTCACAAAGAACATTCCTTCTGGTTATATACGTGAAGATATGCACATATAGTACTCTAAATTATGAATACATAGAATTTGTAATGAGGAGATATTTGGTAATACATTTATATATTTATATATCCTAATGTAATGATGTTAGGATGTGTATGTATTTGTAAATATATGTACAGTCGGCGGCAAAAGTCCTGTCGCCTCACTAGCTTCACCGAGACGTGTTCATGGACTCGAGAAAATAATACGCACGTTTTCTACACACAAAAATCTCGAGTCTTTGAACATCGCGTGCCTCAGTGAAGCAAGTGAGGCAACAGGACTTTTGCCGCCGACTGTACCTAAGCTACTGATCATGGATAGTTGAGTGGGCTTTGATAATTAGTTGGATAGTATTCCAGTAGTCGTGTGACGTCGTACCAGTTACCAAGCCAACGTCCTTTCCTGGATGTTAGCACTGTCAACTGAAGAATGTTGATATGTTGATTGAAGTACTGTGTAGCTGTAGTTTATTTGAGCTGCTTATATAGTCTCTCACTGTAGTTGAAGTTGAAGTATTCACCTCACTAGGCTATACTGTAGTGTAAGTATAGTAGTAGTGGTAGTACTGCTCGTGTGGTAGAGTAGTAGTATAGTGTGGTAGTGATGACGAGTGGTAGGATGACGCAACAAGTGTGTGGTAGCGCGGGACGATCAGCGAGGCTAGCTTGCTGTGCTGACTCGACTGTCCTCCTTCTATCACTCCTTCACTTCACTTCTTTACTTCTTCTCTTTTTACTTTTGTGTCTTTTCTTAGGTTATCACTTGCTATTAATTGTTTTGTTTCTCTCCTCTTTAAACCATATATGTTCGTATCACCACCGTTGTTTACCAAATATGTGCTAGTGGAGCGGTATCACTTACACACATCAGTTGTTGATGTTGTTGTTGTTGTTGTAACGTGGCAGGCTTTTGTCTCTTCGGAGTATATTTTTAGAATATGTTAGGTGATTATTATGGTATGGAGAGTTAGCACACCTTGTCTGTGTTTAACAAGATTTTATGAATAACCCAAGTGGTAGTACATTTTCACAAAAGGGTTAAGTTAGGCTTAGGAGCTAACTTTAAAGAGAGAGATGGCTATGAGACCCATGTGTAGCGATCGGGTATCTCTAGCATACATCTCTATAGGAGGGCACAAGAGGAGCTCTCTGTGTTGTCCCCCGTGACTTGTGACGTCACTTATTGCTGAGAACCCCCCCAACGGGAACCGCCTTGACGTGGTGGGGGGGCTTGCGTGTCTCTGAGACCTGGCTAGCTAGACTAGAGGGGGCTCCGGCCCCTGCTCTGCCCCGATTTCGGGGAGAGAGGGCTTCCCATGCTAGTAAGGTCGCCAGTGACAGACCAGACTAAATGGTTCCCATGCATTAGGCTGCCAGTACGGGCCAACAGCGCTGCCCTCCGGAGGGACTGCCCTCTAGGGGCCGTCCTATGTTGGATGGTTGGGTGTCTGGGCCGGGAGATGTTGGGGAAGGGGGTCTCAGCACCGTCGTGGGCAAACTTTCGAGCCATTGGGGCTGTTTTTTAAAACGAGTGACCCCGTGGGGGAAGAGGTACACCGCCCGCGGCGACCAGCGCTCGGTCCCCTCATCTGCTCCTGGGGCCAAAAACAACAAATCAATGATATATGGATACAGAAAAGCCCCAATCTCTTCCTCGAGCGGTGGTCGACCAGGCCCTCGAGACTTCACTCTCTGGTCGTGGTAATATGCAGAAAGCTGCAAATAAGAGTAGACCTAGCAGGTCGGGTGTTGTGTCGAAGAACCCTGTTAGCGATCTGGACACGTTAATGTTAACGGATGTACTTGCATCCTTTTCCTATGGCGCTATCCACTACATTTTTAAGTGCTTTGGAGTAGTCCTTCGAATCCGAATCACATATGACAGTGATTGTAGATCTAATCGGTGCTACATTACTTTCAATACAAATGCTGCTGCCAAAGCAGCATTTGAGGCAAAAGATTCTCTGACGGTGGGGGATACTCATTGTAAAGCTCAGATGATGCGGTCCATCAATGTAGTTGACAGTGACAATGACTACTGCCCTAATATATTTGATGACACTGTGGAGCATGTCCCAAAGGAACGTCGGGTTCCTACACCCATTTGGTTTGTGGCTTACTACAGGGAGGGACATGGTAACTTTATCCATGCTTCCCGGTATCTGGAGAAAGAAGTTGGATTATTACCAATGGGCCACATAAAGAAATATGGTAAGGGCGTTTTAATCAGAGCCAAAGATCTTACACAGGCCATGATGCTCCTCAATCTCCCCTGTCCTTGTGATAGCATGTTTGAATTTATTAAACCACATCGAACATTTGATTATAGCAAGGGGCGTATATATAATGAGGACCTGTATGAATTCTCAGAAGAGGACATTCTCGCTATGTGCCCAGACAGTGTCCAACGAGTAACGAAGATGAAAGGCAGTAAAAATATGATCATCCTCACTTTCTATGGCTCACATATCCCAGATCGCATTAACATTAACCCCACCTCAAGCCTTTTGTTGAGCGTCCCCTACAGCGTTTCTGTTGTTATGAGTTTGGTCATGGGAAGAGGAACTGCAACAACCGTTCCCGGTGTGGTAATTGTTCTGCTCTTGACTCACATCTTACTTCTGAGTGTCGGTCAGAGAGTTACTGCTTTTACTGCAGAGATGCTCACCCCTTGCGTTCTCGCCAATGTAAGATGTACCTACTTGAGCAGGATATCCTCCACTTGGCTAATACTCAATTCATTAGCATAGGTAGTGCCAGACGGCAACTCAACTTCAGGCGACAGAAGGATGGTGGTGTGAAGACATACGCCTCCTCCCTTCGCCCTAAATTGGTTGCTGCACCCTCTCAACCTTCTAAAGAGGCAGCTGCTTCTTGCTCTAGTGAGAACGTTTCTAAGGTTACTCTACATAATAGTTTCTCTGTCTTGGAAACTTTATCAGACACTCATTCTGGTGACCCTTCAACTGATGACAATTCTCAGACTTTAGCTAAAGGTGTCCATGTGGTAGAGGTTCACGCTGCAACACGCTCTCCAAAAAGGAAACTTAAGTCACCTAAACTGCCACAGAGACGCCTTCGTGGTTCCTCTGAGGCACTTGACTCTATAGATGTTCCACCTTGTGAGGCAACCATCTCTATGGACTCATCCATAGTTTCCTCTCAATTTCACCAGAAGCGTTCTCGTGGCTCTGATGAATCTCTTGATTCAACAGAAGTTCCTCCTCGCAAGCTTCCTTCGGGATCATCAGAGGGGCGTGAAGTTAATGTGGATGCCAAGGATGTTGTGACTTCAAAAGATTCACTTTCTCTTCCGCTTGAGCAGCGGAGTGATTCTACCACCTGTATTATGGATGTTGATGTATCTGCCTGTGTCAGTGATACCAATGCTGTACAGGACAGAACCAATGTAATTGTTTCAAAGAATATCCCATCTCATATACCTTCATATTGTTCTAACATATCAGATGCTTCAGGGACTCGTCTACGGGTCCCAATTACTGCCCCAAGTACTACTCCTCGGGTTCACTCTTCTTCTAGGGGCCCAGGATTAGACAAATCTTATTGTTTGAATAAACTCTCAGGTCGAGGTGGTAGTGGGAAGTACCTCCGTGAGGCTTCCCCAAAATCAGTACTAAAGTAACACTATTCAAGTTCCTTCAGTGGAATTGCCGTGGCTTGCGTGCTTCTTGGGAGGAACTGCGCGTTCTTCTCTCTAGCTTCTTTCCTGCATGTGTTTCTCTCCAAGAGACAATGCTTGGGGACTACATTCCTGCCAGTCCTCCAGCATACTCAGCATTTTATTCCAATTCATTTGAAGGGCAGGGTCATCATGGTGGCTCTGCCATCCTAGTTCGCCGAGATATTCCATGCACGAGCCTGGAGCTTGACACTCCGCTCCAGGCTGTTGCAGTTAAGGTTTTTATGGACCGCCCGTACACTGTGTGCAGTCTATACCTTCCTCCCAGTGTTACAGTTGAGAGGGGTGATCTCAACCATCTTGTACGGGACCTTCCATCTCTCTTTATTTTATTATGTGATTATAATGGTCGTCATCCTCTGTGGGGTGAATGTTCGGTCAACCCCAGGGGTGTTTTATTGGCTTCTTTTATCGAGGATGAGGGAATAGGGGTTTTAAATACGGGAGATGTGACACATTTTAATAGCCCTACTGGGGCTTTTACAGCCATTGACATTTCCCTTTGCTCACCCAGTGCTCTGTTGGATTTTACTTGGAGAGTGTTGCCTGACTTATATGGCAGTGACCATTTCCCTATACTTTTAGAATGTAACAGGTACGAATCACAGTCTCGTCTTCCTAGGTGGAAATTAGAGAAGGCTGACTGGCAGTTTTTTAGAGAGCTAACTTCTTCGGTCTCTTCTGTAGCCGATTTCGGTAGCTCTGACGAGGCTGTAACATATTTCACTGATATGATCCACTCTGCTGCTTTCAACTCTATCCCTAGAACTTCTGGCTACTTTTCCAAACGTCCTGTCCCTTGGTGGTCACCAGTCTGCACCACTGCTGTGCGGGAGAAGCGCGCTGCTTTCTCTCGCCTTCGTCGCAATAGTGGGGACCCAACTCTTTTAGAGGTCTTCCGACGGGCAAGGGCTCAGGCTAGATGAGTTTTAAAAGAGGCCCGACGTGCATCTTGGAAGGCCTATGTGTCTTCAATTAATACTAAAACTCCACTCACCCAAGTGTTCAGAAGAGTCCGTAAGATGGCGGGGAAGTTTTCTCCTAGTTCTACACCTGTACTTAAGGTCAATGGAATTAAGATCATGGATGGTTTGACAGTGGCCAATACCATGGCGGAGGCTTTTGCAAAGATCTCCAGCCGTGACTCTCGACCTCTGGCTGTCAGGCATGAGTTAAGAGCCAAGGAGTGTACTGTCCTGGATTTCTCAGGGAACGAGAATTAAAGTTATAACCATATACTCACCCTGAGAGACCTGCATTCTGCTCTCTCTCTCTGAGGTGACACTTCTCCTGGGCCAGACAACATCCCATATGCAATGTTACGACACTTGGGTGAAGAGGCGATCTCATTTCTTTTAGCTGTATATAACAGAATCTGGCTGGAGGGTGTCTTTCCTTCTGGGTGGAGGGTTGCTACCATCCTTTCTTTTCTCAAGCCGGGCAAGGACTCTGGTGTTGCCCACAATTATCGACCAATTGCCTTGACCTCCTGTCTCTGTAAACTATTTGAAAAGATGGTGAATGTCAGACTGGTATACTTCTTGGAACGGGGTAATTTTCTGTTTCCGTCCCAGTCTGGCTTTCGTAAACACCGTTCCACTACAGATGCTCTTGTCAGGTTGGAAGCTGCTGCATGTGAGGCCTTTGCACGACATCAACACCTTCTCTGTGTATTCTTTGATTTAGAGAAAGCCTATGACACTACATGGCAATATGGCATCCTGCAGCAACTCCATTTATATGGCCTGCGGGGTCGCCTTCCACGTTTTCTTAAGGAGTTTCTCAGTGGTTGCAGTTTTTCTGTGAGGGTTGGTACAACCCACTCAGCATCTGTTGCACAGGAGGAGGGCGTCCCCCAGGGAAGCGTCCTCAGTGTCACATTGTTTGCAGTAGCAATTAATGCCATTGCATCATACCTTCCAGACAGTATAGCTAACTCGATGTACGTTGACGACCTAGCAGTCTGGTTTGCTGCTTCCCGTATGTCAGTGGCGGAGCGGCGCATGCAGCTTGCCCTTGACAGGGTGTCACGTTGGACTGGTTCTCATAGGTTTCGATTTTCTTCTTCCAAGACAGTTGCTATGCACTTCTGCCGCATCCGATACGTTCACCCGGATCCGGACTTATTCATGTATGGTCATCGGATACGATGTGTCGAGGAGACTCGCTTTTTGGGTCTCCATTTTGACAAACGTTTGACTTGGGTTCCCCACTTATGTACACTTAAGGTCTCTTGCCTCAAGGCTCTTAACCTGTTGAGGGTCCTGAGCCATACATCCTGGGGGGCTGATCGGGCCACCCTCCTCTGTCTATACCATGTTCTTATTAGGTCAAAACTCGACTATGGGTGTGAGGTGTACTCTTCTGCCACCGATGCCCGTCTCAGAGTTTTAGACCCGGTTCATCATCCTGGAGTACGTCTGGCGACCGGAGCATTTAGGTCGTCCCCAATCCCCAGTCTCCTGGTGGACGCTAATGAGCCACCTCTCGATCTCCGTCGCCAGTCCTTGATGGTTCGTTGTTGGCATCGATTACATCGACTTCCTGACTCCCTACCTTGCTTGGCGGTGTCATCTGATATCATGTCTCAGTACTACCTTTTACATTCTCGTGCACCATGGCCCTTTGGCTTCCGGGTCAGGAAGGCTATGGAGGAGATGGGCATAGATGACTTCCAGATTTGTCCTGTGAGGGTTCCCAGGGTGGCTCCATGGCTTCTTCCAGAGGTTTTCCCCTGCACCTGCTTTACAGACAAGAAGAAATCTCTTCCTCCTCCAGTGGCTCGTTCCCTCTTTTTAGAACATGCCTTCACTCACAGGGAGTCCCTCCCTGTGTACACTGATGGGTCAAAGTCTGATGCTGGAGTTGGCTTTGGAGTTGTCTTTCCTGACTTTTGCCGTGGAGGCAGGCTCCCTTCTGTCATGTCCATTTTTACTGCTGAGCTCTCGGCCATTTTATATGCCCTCCAAGTGATTTTTACTCTCCCTCAGCCTTTGTTTACTATTTTTAGCGATTCCTGTAGTGCCTTGCAGGCCTTGTGCAATTTTAACTCTTCCCATCCCCTGGTGTTGGCCATTCTTGAGTGGCTTGTCCTCCTGGGTCGTCGTGGCCGCAAAGTCACTTTTTGTTGGGTCCCGGCCCATGTGGGTGTTGATGGGAATGAGCGGGCTGACGCCCTGGCTAAGGCTGTGGTCTCCAATTCCTGGCCTCCTGCCAGGTGTCATCCTGTTCCTGCAGTGGACCTTCGACCCTACATAGATGCTACCGTTCGTTCCTGCTGGCAGGACAGATGGGACGCCGTCGGGGCTAACAAGCTCCGCGACATCCGCCAGCGCCTTGGTTTGTGGAGCTACAGTGGCCTGTCCCACCGGTGGGAGACGGCTCTTGTCCATCTCCGCATTGGCCACACATTATTGACTCATGGCTTTTTAATGGAGAGGGCTCACCCTCCCTACTGTGATGATTGTCTTGTCCCTTTGACAGTACGGCATCTTATTGTCGAGTGTCCCAGCCTTGGGGACCTTCGTCGTAGGCACTTCTCCGAGTACCGGAAGGGTGACGGTTCTTACAGTCTCTCCCAGGTGCTCGGGGAGGAGGCTTGTAGTGTAGGAGGGAACACCCTCTCCTATGTGGAGGAGGCTGGCCTTCTCCACAAATTGTGAATTTTATTGTATTTATGGCTATTTATCTTTAGGTAGTTAAAGCTTAATGTTTCTTTCGTTAATATTTCAATTTTTTTATATATCTAACTTAAGTAGGTTATTTTATTAATATATAATTTTTTAGAAGACGTGGGTTTTATGCATGCTGCTTCTCCCTTTCGAGGTAGTGAAAATTATTTAATCTTTGTACATATTTTCTTAATGATGTAGATGACCTTTTTATGTTGGGAGGTCAATAAATAAATCGAATCAAATTATTGCCTAGGAAGCTTGGTTCCCATGGACCCGTTTATGTCAGTTCAGCTAGTTTGAGCGATCATGTGAGGGTACATGGTGTATGATTCACTACCTATGTTGGTATTACATGTAGGTATTATATGTAGGTATTATATGTAGTTATAACCGGTACATCTCTACCCATTTATCTAATAATAATAATAATAATGTCTGGATTTTGGATGAATCTCCAACCCGACAGTAACGTGTACATATTTATGTATATATATTTATGATGTATATATATTATATGTAACGTGTGTAAATAGATATTTGCCTATGGGCGTTCGAACACACATAGACGTGTCTCAGTATGTGCAGCTTCGAACGCCACCAGTTGAGCTGGGTGGTGGATACCCACCACGCAGTCAGTCGTACAGTAACCACCACGAACAACACACTCCTTCAGTCCGATCAGCCAACAATTCAAATATCAACATTTTAGTCTTCACCAAGCTACATCGCCATCATCCAGCCACATCAGTCACATAAGTACACTTATAGCATATTTTGGGGCCTCATATATGTCTATTTAGTGTGCTTATCATTCATCTCCACCATAACATCGAAGGTAAATTCTTCCATCACAACTATCCCATCTTAACGTAATATACAGTCCACTAAATATAAAGTAAAAATCATGTAAATTTGGGATATATGGTCCTTCGAACCGGATATGGTTGTTTTTTCACGTTTGTTATTAAATTGTAATTATTAGGTATTTTTCATTTAAAATCAGCCGGCTTCATTTCATCTCACCGACGCCATTTACATTACGGCAGTCACCAGGTGCGGCGGTAATTCTCGCTCCTGGCCTGTCTTCATTCCTTCATTTATTTTATTCTCATTTCCTCATTTTGTTATTTTATGGCCACTGAAACAGGTCGACATACTGAGACATAGATGTGTGTCCGAGTTTTATGTGGATCGTCCAGGTTTGGGTCACACGAGGCTAGGGAACGAGAGAATAGCCCGGGACCACCTGGAGAGACGACCCACCTTGGCCATTAGAGTAACAGCAATAAAATTAGTAAAGTAACACGGGGAAATGATTAAATAGATAGAAATTTATGAAGGGAGGGCAAAATTTAAAGTAACTCGGGGATATTTATCAAGTAATTTTCTTTTAATAATTTAATATTTTTTTATAAATAAATTTTAAAATCACGATGAATACAACAGCCATAAGGAGAATAAGGGCAGGTTTTAAAGGAAGCATAACTAAGCTTATTCGAGAGGTCCTAGCTTCAATTGATACTGTTGCCTCTAGCAAGATTCAAGGCGCAGTAAATACCATCAAAGAGAAAATGAATGTAATTAAGGGATACGATGAGCAGCTATATTCCTCAATTAAAGATGATGATGAATTAACATCCGAGATAGAAGCAGATACGAAATACTGCATGGATGTGAATTCGGTATTAATTGATCTTGAAATGGCCATGAGTAGAAGATCCAACAATGGTGAAGCCAAGGCGTTCAAATTGCCTAAGTTAACACTCCCGACCTTCGATGGCAATCCATTAAATTGGACAGGGTTTTGGGATATATTTAAGTGCTCCGTGCATAATAACGATGAGCTCACCGCGGTGCAAAAGTTCACGTACTTGAAAGGACAACTGTTGGATGATGCAAAACGATTGGTAGATGGGTTTAAATTAGAAGATAGTAGTTACGCCACATCTATAGAATTGCTGGAAAAAACTTATGGTCAGAAAGATAAGATCAAAGCAGCCTTGATTAACAATTTGCTAGAGTTAAAACCGCCTAATTATCAGATTGATGAATTAAAATCCTTCTATGCATCCTTCGAAAGTAACCTTAGGGCTATGAGTGCAATAAATATTAAGATGGAAGAAATTTGCACGGTGGTACTAATGAATAAGGTGCCGTCGCCTCTAAAGGAGATAGTAAAGAGAGGAATAAAGGATAATAGTTTGGATTTGGAAGACTTTATAGCAAAGTATCAGTCAGAAGTTTTTAATATGGATGAAGTATCATGTATCCAAGTGGAGAGACCCCTTGTTACGGCAAGTTTTAATGTACAAAATAGAGATGAAGAGAAGAATAGGAGTAAGAGATTCAATTGTAAATTATGTTCTAGTCCTAAACATATTTGGTATAAATGTAGCAAGTATAGAAAGAATATTCAAAAGGTGAAACGAGCACAAAGTCTTAAACTATGTAAAGGATGTTTATCAGCAGAACACGGTACGAATGGTTGCATTAATCCAAACGTAAAAACATGCAAGTTCTGCGATGAAAAGCATTATTATTCCTTGTGCTTACAAGAAAGGAAGAGTGAACAACCGACAAGCTGTGCAACTGAATCTCAAAGTAATAATCAGAGAACACAGGCTCTGACAGTTTCAGTGAATAAGCAGACGACCATACTCCCAACTATACAGCTACCGGTAAAGAAACGGGATCAGTGCTCACAAAGATCGTTTGTACTAAGGTCTATGTTGCCTAGTATACAATATCAGAGTGAGGGATGGGAAGAGCTGCGACTTCAAGGATTCACCAAAGTAAATGAACCCAAGAAGTATGAAGTCGTAACTATCTTCTATAGATACCACAATAAAACTTACCCACTGACTGCGGTCGTAGTGGATAGTTTGCCAAATCACGCAGCTACGACAGAAATAAAGGCTAGACTCCTAGGATTGCAAAGAAAGGGAGTTAAATTAGCAGATTCATTAGCTACTGAAACAGGGAAGATTCAAATATTGATAGGTGCAGATGTATACTATGACATAGTGCATCCGGGGTATGTAAGAGAAGGAAGCTTGATCCTTTTACCCACGATATGCGGATATGCTGTAAGCGGTACCTACTCTGTTAAAAACAATAGCGCAACGGTTGAAGTAGTCACAATTCTGAAGGTAGCGGTTAATCCCACGGATGTTAATCCTGTGAACGATGAAATACCATGCAAGAATGACCTAGATTGTTTGTGGGATTTAGATAATGTTGGTATAGTCTCGAAAGAATTAGACCTAGCATCAAAGAGGATTATGCAGAACTACACAGAAACTGTAGAGTATGATGAGAACGCGAGACAATACAAGGTAGAATTGCCTTGGAATACAAACAAACCTTTGTTGCCATCAAATTTTGGTTTAGCATTAGGTAGATTAAGAGGGATGCAACGGAAATTTGCTGGGAATCCTAACCTTTTAAAGATCTATCAGAAAGTAATAACTGATCAAGAAAAGCGAGAATTTATTGAGGAAGTAAAAGGTGAAGACCGAAAAAAGGAAACAGGAGTACATTACCTATCTCATCATGGGGTTAATAAGGATAGTGTTACAACACCCTTACGTATAGTATTTGATTGCTCCGCGAAAACATCAGGAAATCTAAGTTTAAATGATTGCTTAGAGACAGGTCCCTCACTAGTTCCAGATCTCGTTATGGTTTTGTTGCGATTTAGATGTAATAAATTCGCATGTGTCAGTGATATAGAGAAAGCATTTCTGATGGTTCAATTGAATGAAAAGGGTAGGGATGTAACCAGGTTTTTATGGCCAAAATTTCCAGAAGATTTGAACTCACCATATAAGATGTATCGTTTTAAAGTAGTATTGTTTGGTGCAACATGTTCACAATTCCTTCTTAATGCTACCATACTTCATCATATGTCTTCCATCGCGTTAGATCCAGAACAAAGAAAAGAAATATTAGATGGATTGTACATAGATAATTTGCAAGGTACTAGTAATTCCGAAATTGCTTTAGTGAAAAATCATAAAATAGTGCAACAAGTGTTTGATGAGGCACATTTACCCTTAAGAGAATGGTCAACGAATAGTCCTTTGTTAAGAAAAACCCTAGAGGAAGAGGGCGTTGCCGCTACTCAACAAGAAATAGTTAAAACCTTAGGGTTGAGATGGCAAACCACAACGGATTATCTCACGTTCTCAAATAAACCTCAATCATGCATAGTAACAACAAAGAGGCAATGCCTGAGTGTAACATCACAATTGTATGATCTCTTAGGTATGTTGTTACAAGTAAGCATTAGAGCTAGGCTAGCTTTACAAGACTTATGGAGATATAAGGTTGAGTATGACCAGGTCATCCCTGCTGAACTACGACAAATTTGGCAATCGATAGTAAATGATCTTGTAGAATGTAGGAATATAAAGTTCCCAAGGCAAGTAACAGATTGTCAAGATGTGAAGCTACACGCCTTTAGCAATGCGAGTACTGTCGCATATGGTACAGCACTCTATATAAGTGGAAATGAAAGTAAGTTGCTTATTGCTAAAGGTAAGGTAGCGCCATAAAACCTGTTACAGTGCCAAAATTGGAATTGACAGCAATTTTGCTAGCAGCTAGATTGGTGAATTTTGTCTGTGATGCATATCAGGGAGTCCTTAATATTACTGATATATATCTATGGAGTAATAGTCAGGTGGCCCTTCACTGGTTGCATAATAGAAAGGCCAAACCATTATATGTCACTCATAGAGTAGATGAAATTCATTCATTAGTTCCATGTGCAAAAATAATGTGAAACACCTAATTGGATCTTCTCTTTGGTGACAGGATCCTCAATGGCTCAATACACCAGAAAATTGGCCAGAGGAGAAACAATTTGGCGAAACAATTGTAATTGAACCAACAATTGCAGCTCTAGTTAGGATAGATCACAAGGAAAAACTACATGTGGAATGGAGTAGATACGGTAGCTACGATAAAATCATAAGAATCATAGCATGGTTGATTCGATATATAAAGAACCTAAGTAGGAAGGTACAGGGTTCGGCGGTACTCCTCGATCCTGTCCTAACTCTAACAGAAATAAAACTAGCGGAATGGAAAGCACTGAGATTAATACAGGTTGAAAGTTTTCAAAAAGAATTTGATATACTAGAAGGGGGTAATGAATCAAGGGAAGCAACCAATCTGATGAAGCAATTGGGTATATATTTGGAGAAAGACCAACTCAAATGTAGAGGTCGAATACAAATGGCCAATCTAAGGGACTCCACAAAACATCCGATATTACTACCTAATGCTCATACAGTAACGGATCTGTTAATTAAAAAATATCATATCATGTCTAAACATTTTGGCGTAAATTATGTCGTTGCCTTCCTTAGACAGCGATATTGGATTCCAAAAATGAGACAGACGGTAAAGTTAATCCATAACAAATGCGTCATATGTAAGAGAATACAAGGAAAACATTATCCAGCCGTGAACACACCGCCCCTTCCTGATTTTAGAGTACAAAGAACAGATCCCTTTCAGATCACGGGTGTGGATTACACTGGAGCCATGTATGTCCGAACACGCAATAACATCGCGGATAAAATATACGTTGTCCTGTTTACTTGTGCAGTCACAAGAGCGATTCATTTAGAAATAGTTGATAATTTGAGTAGTGACAGTTTTATGCATGCATTCCGTAGATTCACTAGTAAACAAGGTTTCCCTAGACTAATGTTAAGCGACAACGCTACGACCTTTGTGGAAACAGCAAATTACCTAAAGATTCTGAATGATGATCCTCAATTAACATCTACATTGAAGGGATATGGATGCGAATGGCGATTCATACCTGCCCGTGCACCGTGGTTCGGCGCAATATGGGAAAGGGTCATCGGAACGGTTAAAGCTTGCGTGAAAAAGGTATTAGGCAGAGCGTTAGTTTCCCGAGAAGAATTGGTTTCCATCCTGAGTGAAGTAGAAGCTACGGTAAATGATAGACCTTTAACGTATGTCTCGGGAGACTTAGATGACCTGGAACCTTTGACACCTTCCATGTTGTGTCGATGGCGTCGCCTTAAAGAATTCCCTAAAGAAATAATTGAGGATGAAAGTAAGGATCCCACATATAGGTCGGAGCAGTCCATGCGTTTAAGGATGGCCTATGTAAATAAATTATCCGAAAATTTATGGAAACGTTGGTCGCACGAGTATTTAACAGCGCTATAGGATACGTATAGAAATATGCACAAGAATAACGTTAAGGTATGGCCGCAATTGAGGGATATAGTGCTCATCCACAATGAAAGTCCTAGGACGATGTGGAAAATGGGAAAGGTAACTAAATTATATCCGGGTCCAGATGGTAATATAAGAATTGTACAGTTAAAGACTAGTGCAGGGGAGACAACACGTCCGATTGTAAAGTTGTATCCAATCGAACAGTCTCTCGAAGTGGTCTCGAGTGGTGCTGGGCTACCTCCCAGTCCGGTCTCCTCTGCACAGAGCGATACCGGCGGTTATCCTCGTATCCCTCGTCAGGCAGCCTTAGCCTCGTCCCAGAATTGGCGGGTACGGATCAGGGATGGTTTATTGTAGTTCCCTGTCCGTTGTAAATATTCCTTATTTTTGGTGGGGGGAATATGTCGGGATTTTGGATAAATCTCCAACCCGACAGTAAAGTGTACATATTTATGTATATATATTTATGATGTATATATATTATATGTAACGTGTGTAAATAGATATTTGCCTATGGGCGTTCGAACACACATAGACGTGTCTCAGTATGTGCAGCTTCGAACGCCACCAGTTGAGCTGGGTGGTGGATACCCACCACGCAGTCAGTCGTACAGTAACCACCACGAACAACACACTCCTTCAGTCCGATCAGCCAACAATTCAAATATCAACATTTTAGTCTTCACCAAGCTACATCGCCATCATCCAGCCACATCAGTCACATAAGTACACTTATAGCATATTTTGGGACCTCATATATGTCTATTTAGTGTGCTTATCATTCATCTCCACCATAACATCGAAGGTAAATTCTTCCATCACAACTATCCCATCTTAACGTAATATACAGTCCACTAAATATAAAGTAAAAATCATGTAAATTTGGGATAAATAATATTCGACAGGTTTTTTTTGAACTCGTCTAAATAGCTAACAGCACAATCATTCAACAGCTATTCCTCACGTAAGTAGTATTCGCCCCATCCACCAATCACAATTAATCTATAAGATATGATGCACGACCTTGTAGGTAAAAGGGATCTCAGAGGTCGAATAAAATGGTTTCGTTGAAGCCATAGTAAAATATTTATCAGTGTCAAAAATCAAATGAACTTGTTAAGGAAAGCATTTTATAACAAATGTCACTTAACCCCCTAAGCCTGGTAGATGCACATAGTATATTACTATGGCTGTTGCCAGACAAGTCTACTCTGGCTAACGTTAGACTACTTTACTTTTCACAGGGAGATCCCTTGTGGCTGATTGTTTTCTCTAAGTGTAAACAGTTGGAAAACTAATCCATATAAGATGTAACTGACAGATAGTAATGTAATCATAACATATAATGTGATACATTATGAAATAAGTGAATGCTACTGTATTATCTTCTTAACAGTGAGGAATCTCATCAATATATGTAATTATTAATGAGCAATATATATTTAACATAAAATCCTTACATCAAGGTAAAATATAAAGCGAAACATACTTGTAAAAAATAGAAAATAAAAATATAAAAAAGTCACATTGCAAACATTGTCATTAAAAAGTGTGAAGACAGATGTTATTTGAGCCCCGTCCACACAGGCAGAGTCTGTCTACCTCAGACACCAGACTGAAGCAAGTCAGAGGCGACCAAGCTAGCAGTGAACAGGGAAAACCCTCTGTGATAAACAGTGTCTGCCCGTGTGGACAGGACCTACTTTCCGATTACATTGGGTAGTATGACATAGTGTCTGAGTCCGTGAATAAAACCTTGAGTCGCTTGTAAAGAATCTCCGGATATATAAATGGTATACAAATTATATAGGACACAGATAATTGGAAATGAGCACTTGCTTGGTGGATTTCCACGTTTAGAATAATATTTATATAATTAATAACCTTATGACATGCAGTGTGATAATTTTGTCTGCGTATCTTTCATTTTCTCACTGATAACTTATCCTCTCGCCCCTATATGAGCTACATTGTAATGTATGAAGTTCCTAAATACAAATTTTTGTTTTAACTTTGTCAATCATAATGATTTATTCTTTGTGCGCTTGCATGAATATTGTCACTCATCACACTTCTGCTGCAATTTGGGACCTAATGTGTAATCGGTAATTAAGCAAACTAGCGACAGTTCAACAATAGACGTAAAATCATCCAAAATAACCATATATTAAAGTTCCTACATAAACACGGAAACTGTATTTTTTTTATTGACAGCGTGAAATATGCTTGACTGCATTACACGTCAAGAATACATATTCCTACTTTAACGATGAGTGCATGATAAATTACATGACTATTTGTAAATAACAAAACTGTAGCGATATTACTCCAGAAAACTGAGCGTAAATTGTCATTTAGTCAAAGTAAATTTACCAGTTAAAGTAATGTCAAAAAAATATATATTCTCACTCTCTCTCTTCGTTTTCTCCTCTCCCTTACACGTTCTATATCATGATCCCTCTCTGCCTCCCACATTATAACGATCTCCCTCACCCACACCCATGCTAAATGTGTGCTTCTCGCCACCTAACACCATATATACTTTTCATTGGTTGCAGTAGGGTGTTCATAATAATATGGTCATTAGCCGTATGTCAAATAACATACAGAACCATACTATTCACATCTACTTATCGGGTTTACAGCAAGGCGAAGATAGAGGAAGTGAAGTGGTTCACTGTGAAGATATCCTTTTGCCACTTTGTAGGAATCATACCAGCCACTATTGTATCAGTGGTAATTGTGTCTAGTGGTAATTAATATTATGTAATGTTTACACGGTTATTACAGCCTTTATTAAGGAACCAACATAATATTACAATATATAATTTTGAAACTCGAGGAAATTATATTGTGGCAACACCGGGTTATATATTTGTTGCCAATAATTCGATTTTTTCCTTCGATATTTACGCCTATCTAAGAACTTTTGATTACATTTTATGATCTCATATGGCAGTGTATACATCAATAATACATATATGCATTCGTATCCTTGTTTAATATATGCCCTGAAATTTATACAGTCGATATCAGATCGACCAATCACAATCGTTGTAAGATATCCCTGCCAACTACTCAAAGTATTACCAGATAAACATGCGAGCCCCTGAGCGAGGGTAGGGTGTCCAGAACATTGACAGACTGTACAGCCACAATGAAATATCCACCAACACTTTCCTTCCATCGTAGTAAATATCTTGGTATTAAAGAACAACACATGTATGATTTTGCAAAACCTCATAATAATAATTGAGGGGGTTGAGTTGACGTAAAGTGTAGTATGGTTATATATTGATATGATAATGATTTATTTGCACGATAGAAGGAAGGTGTCTGTGGTTATTTGATTGTGGCTGTACATACACTCTTTTCAACACTTCTCTTTGAAAATTGGATAAAATACTTAACTCGCACACCTATCATGGATTTCAATACTGTATTTCTCACCCTGTCAGTCCTTCTGCAGTTTCAACCTCTTTTCAGCATATCCATTTCTAGAGCTGTTACTCTAGATTATTCATATTCAAAGTAGATCAAAGATCCACAACCATATGATAATATGGATATTAACATTCCATGCAATCTGTTTGCAGCTTCTGTACATTAGTTGTATATTTGTAAAACTATGTAGTGTTTCTAGTTCTCATCTATATTGGCTGCTGATGATAGCAAAGCTGTAGTGTCACCAATAGTGAGTAGTGGGGAGGTTGAAGAAGACCCAGACGACACACCATGCCACCAGTACCCCTCTAAGACTAAAAAGAAGATATGTCGAAGATCTTTACCTTACCTTTACGTTACCCCAGGGAGACAGAGGAACTTCGATAAAACTTGTACATCTTATACAGTAAGGAGGGACAGGTGCTGGAACAAGTACTTAAGGCAGAGTACCTCACCAAATTGTACATCCTTATACAGTAAGAAGGGACAGGTGCTGGAACAACAAGTACTTGAGACAGAGTACCTCACCAGATTAGCAAAAATTCATCTTGAATATACAATCTGCCGGGACTATAAACTGCCAGAAGCAGCATTAAATTATGAGTTGTTCGGAAAAGAGCTAGGGATTACAGTGTGGATTCAGATAGGTTACATCTATTGTAGGCCGAAAATAATCTGTCTATTTTTTCTTTTATAATAAAATACTAGTGAATGTAACAACCCAGTGTTTATTTTCTCGCCCTGTCTTTATATAATAAAATATTTCAATACATTTCAAGATTTATATAAATTAAGGGGGTGTATAGCACATTGTTTTGGGTGGTAAATTAGGAGCAAATGATTCCTCCAAATTATTCCAGGCAACAGGATACCATTATTTTTCTTCATCTGGGTCTGTTCACTGGCAAACTTTGGAGGAATCACCTTAAGGGGGTAATTAACTTTTGTTACATTGGAGTGCCATGATTCCTCCAATGTATGCCAGGAAACAGAACAAGAAGAACAAAAATAATGGTGTTTTGTTGCTTGGAATAGATTGGAGGAATCAGTTGCTCCAGATTTACCAACACTGTACTTCCCCCTTAATGAAACTGAAGTCGACTTGTAAGCAAGATCAAGGTCAAAGTACCTTGTAATTTAAAGCCAACCTACTTTGTGAAAATAGAGTATAATATATTTGTGGTTGTCCTGTACTGAACTTATTTGGAAGTAAACAATACTTATGAACTCTTAAATTTGAGCCAATATGTGCCTACCATAGGCCATAATCCCAATAATAGTATTAGTTTACCAAGACGATATCCATGAAAACAAATGTTTTTCATCATAAGTTTTAATATTTAATATTAGTGCAGTACAATTCTAAAAAAAAAAAATTAACAGCTTTGTGTGTAACTAAATAGCTGGTAAATTTTGGATTTCCTGAATACAGTACTTACATCTACTAGTACATTTTTTTTAATTATTAGTCAGAACACAAACTCAGCTGGAACACACATAATGTGTTATGGGTAGTGTTCCTTGAGCAGCAGCAGAACATCTGTACTGTATATTGGTTTCATGCTGCTCGTCAACTGGCCTTCCCACTTCTTTTTTCTCCTGATCACACTCCCCTGCTTTACCTTAGTGAATCCCCTATGTTCTCTTTGACACACCTGATGCACTTCAGTAACACCAATTACTTTACCTCATATAATGTTTCTTCTTTATAGTTTTCCTTATAATTTCCCAACTCGACTCGTTTCCTTTCTATCATTCCCATGCTTATCTTAATGTCAAACTATTACCAAAGGGACAAGGAAAATCATGTACATCTTACTCATTTCCATATTATTACAATGTTTTTATTGTCATATATGTATGGATGGTTGTATGAGAGAGATGAAAGCCAAAGTGAATGGCCTGGTGGCGACAATGAATGAAGTAAATTGGTCCTTGGTGGTCAGTTTATTTGCAGATGATACTGTGCTGATGGCTGAGAGTGAAAGGGAGTTACATAAGGCCCGTCCACACGATCGATCAGTGCTCGCGAACACAAGCGAGCTGTTTGCCTGTCGACGAGCTTACCGCTTGTGTTCGCTAGCACACCAGCAAACTGCCCGTGCTGGTGGTGGCTACCCAGTAGTATGACGTCGCTGCCACACACACGAGCTTTCCTATGGAGCCAGTATTGTCAGTATTATCGCTGGCAACCGAGCAACATGTGAAATGTATTTGGGTCCATTCTCATGTACTTTATGAAGTTATTCGTATTCCCAGCTTTTAATTCCCAACTGTTTTCTTTTAATTAGCCAGTCTTAACACCATTTGTCTTTCTGCACTGTGTTCTTTTTCTTTCTCACGCACATAGCAATTATTAGGTGCTACTATAGCGTGAGGTCTACCGCCATATATCGCCTACCCAGGTGCAGCCTGAGGTCTACCTGGTGACCCGCATCCCTCCGGGACGCATATTATCCAAGTCTGGAAGGTTAGGTTAAGGTTAGGTCCAGTTTAGGTTAGGTCAGGTTAGGTTAGGTCAGGTTATTTAGGTAAAATAAGCTGGGAAAGAGAATGAAACTATTTCAAAGATTATCCCATGGTTGGTTTTATCGTTATAACCCAAACGTTATTCCCCTTCCAACCGCCAGGATTTTGGCCCAGCAGTAAGCGGTAGCCTGTCAGACTTGGATAATATGCCTCCGGGACCTGCTACCGTGAGTTCTACCGCCACTTGTCGCCTACCCAGGTCAACCGCGGCATTATTTATTTTAGCGACAACACATAATTTGTACATATCCTAGGAATGACTCAAATAGATAATTGGATTTCTAATTACATTCATATTAAAGGAAGAAACGTAAAAATACACATATATTTCCATACATTTATTCTAGCGATACACAATTCGTATATCTTCTAAGAATGAGACAAATAGATCATTGGAATTTTTTCTCATCACTTTCCAGCAAAAACAATCAAGATGAGTCTGGAACAGCTGACGACCAACACCTCTCATTCTCTTCAGAATCATCATTTTAGCGTGCAACCATGATCGCTCAATTGCCTGTGTGTGTGTTCCTGTCGCTGGATCCATATAATGTTGCTGGTGGTTCACCGTAGAATGCTGGTACCCAATGGCATTTAGGTTGCTATAAGCAGGCCACTCATCTGAATGAATCACCGAACCATATGCACATTCCCTTTCAATAATAGGGATTAGAGTGTTGCGGTCACGCCGTTCCACCCAAAAGTACCGACAGTCTGAGCCTTGTTTAAGACCAAAAATCGTTTCTGTTGTTTTCTTTTGCTGCGTCCCTGTTCTCGGAAAGAGGAGCGTTGTCTCCATTCAGCAACCTTCCTCGGTTGTACTTCCGTCGACCAGCAAATCTTGCCTCATCAATTTGGATGGGGTTATCTGTTGTTCCGACCATCTTTCCTCGTCGTTGATGAGAAACTATGGCTGTACACACCTCTCGGCACATGTTGAACCAGTCAGTTACAGTATTGGCAGATTTTCCTGTGAGAGTCGTTACTGTGGACATTGGTATTTCCAATACAAAGAGAAATATTAATTCTAATATTTCACACAGGCTCAGGTTGCAGTGCAATTTGTTATTCATGTCCGTATAATGGAAAAATGCATTTCCTGTACGCACAGACCGTGTGGTTTGACACCCCTTTCGAGGGCAACGTAACACAGGCTTGAATTCTCCTCGTCTGTTACGCTTCTTGCTTCTTGAACTGTATCCAAGAGATTGTGCTCTCTTAAAAATGCGAGTGCTGTTTCTTCTGTCAGAATGACTCTTCTATAAAACTCCTTCAGCAACATTTTGATATACCCTGGATCGATGTTGACTATTTCAGGCCAAGGAGGAATCTGATTTAGGAGCTCCATTTGCTTCCTTTTATATGGCTGCACCTGGGTAGGCGACAAGTGGCGGTAGATTTTAAGCAAGCAGGTCCTGGAGGGACGCACGTCACCCGGTAGACCTCAGGCTGCACCTGGGTAGGCGACATATGGCGGTAGACCTCACGCTATAGTAGCACCAATTATTATGCTAAACAGCGCTATACACTTGCGTTCCTTCTTATTAGGCACCATAGTTATCGTACCTCTCACGACCCATTCGACCACCTACTCCGGCTCCTGCCCGGCTGTGACTGGTCAGACGTTAGTTTGGACACCACAACAAGTGTGCCCGCCGCGTGCACAAGCGGTAAGCCCGTAAACAGGCGAACAGCTCACTTGTGTTCGCGAGCACTGCTCGATCGTGTGGTGAATGAGTTTCAGTCCGTGTGTAAACGAAGGAAACTTAAGGTGAATGTTGGTAAAAGTAAAGTGATGGAATTTGAGAGAGCAGAAACTGAAGCGATTGACTTTGCTACACAATAATGAAAAAAAAAAAAGATATGGAGTATTGATGTTGAGTTTTACATTTATTTTAAAAGTAGTCACGGATGATCTACTCTCTCTTTACTCTACCCTGCATATTTGCATTTTTGTTATTATGGTTTTCACCTTGACCATGTTGGTACACATGAATATTTAAATCCTTCCCACCATTGAGTATTACCAAATTTGTTTCTACTGCAATGTTATGCATCACCATGGCAGCTATGATGATATTTTGTGTTGTCTCTATGCTCGTCCTGATTTTCGTACCTAAATGAATGGAGCTCTGTGATTGGCTGCCGTGATGCTGGCCTTCCTAGCCACCTCTTCAAACAGCCAGGCACTAACTCTGCATTTGCAAGACGACATACCTAAACCAATTTATGTGTAGCTCGGCTATTATTTAGGTTAAGAATATTTATCTTACACCATTAAACTCAACATAAATTTGGAACTTAATCACGTTTTCCAAAACATAATACAGTCCAAATAAAAAATATTATCGCGAGTTTAACTCAAAACACGGCTTGCAAATGTTTATACAACTTTTTGCATTACAATTTTTTTCCGCATCCATAGGATTTATGTATAAATATAACATTCATTCTCATACAAAATTTTCTTGTGAACATGAGTGACATCAGATTTTAGATGAATATAGATATAAGAGAGATACGATACGTTTAATGGGAAGATGGCATTCCCGATCTCGAACAAGGATTATATAAAATTCATTTATTTATTTTATTTGCCATTATAGGTTTCCTGCAAACATATTATGTTATATGTTATTCGATAAAGTGAGGCTTACCTTGCATGGCATACGAAGGGAAGTATTAGATATAAGTAATTAGAGAAACAAAAAGAAAGACTGCAAACGGAGCAATAGGCCTACTTCACGCCACAGCCAGCTTGGCACTGAGTGAGGTGAGAAGGTTCTGTTACTGTCACTACTGTAAAATATGTACAGTCTGTACCTTCCCTCCCTCAGGCAGTTACAAGCGCACAAGTTGCCAATTGTCCATTTTTTTCTTCTTTTTCTCTAATTACATATGTATAATATTTTCCTCCCTTATGACATGAATGACAAACCACACTGTCTGCATCTAATAATGTATAACATTCTGTTTGTAGGAAACTTATAGTCGCAAATAAAAGAAATTAAATAATTTTATATAAACCTTGTTCAAATCGGAATGACACCTTCGCATTGAACGTCTTGTATTTCTCTTATATTTATATTTATGTCAAATCTGACGCCACTGTCAAATTATGGATAAGAATGAATGTTATATGTATATATAAATCTTATTGATGCAGCTAAAAACAGTTCAGTGCAAAGAGTGGTATAAATATTTTCAAGCCGCATTTTGGGTTAAACTCTCAATAAAAAAAATTATTGGGCTTCATTATATTCTGGAAAACGTGATTAAGTTCAAAATTTAATGCAGAGGGTAATGCTATAAAAAAAAGTATACATAAACAATGCAATAGTCGAGTTACGAGTAAATTAATAGAGATGTGTTGTGTTGCAAGTGTAGAGTCAATGCCTACAGAGAAGGACAGGTAAAGCCAGCATCACAGCAGCCAATCACAGAGCTCCATTCATATCTCGGGCTAGGCTCACCAAGGACCTCGGTCGAGGGGCTGGACAAGTAAAAGTAAACGGAGTATAGTTGGAAATTTATCCTTTTTACTCCTTGCACTTCTATATGTTTGGCAGAAAAACGATATGTAGGTTATAAATATTTTGTATTTCTGTACACATGTTCCCTAAGACAATCGCTGTTGACACTCTTGTCCCCTGTTAACTGAAATCCATGGTCCAGCAAGATATTTCTTACAAGTGTTATTAGGTGAGGTGGATCAGCGAATACAAAAACATGATGTGGAGCAGCTGGGTTTGAAAATGAAATTTGTTCAATCAATATACCTAGATTGTTCCACAACTGAATATTTGTAGGGGCTGTGTCATTTACCATGGCAACAATAAGAAAACCAGCAGCTTCTACTTGTTCCATAGCCTTTAAGAGGTGTTCTTTGGTCACACGAACATCAAAATCGTAATATGGAAGCTGCTTCCAAGGTGATGTCAATCCTCTCAGTATAAAGCACATTACATTATGCTTTGAATCGTAAATAATTCCTGTTGATTTGTCATACTCTCACTGAGAACACACGGAAGTTTCATCCAAGAACAAGGTACAAAGACGATCTCTCTCAGTCATTGTGTCTGACTTATGTTTTAGCAGTCACAAAACTGATTCTAATATCCCAGGTTCCACTGCAAGATTTGAGACCCATTTGTTGATGGTCCTAACTAAAGGAAGAGGAAACGTCTTTTTACGTAAGTTATACGTTTAAGTATATCTCTTTAGTATATCTCTTGGCCTTGCAATAACGTTTACGGTTATTCGGGGCTCTTCCACAGAACTCTTTCAGTTGACCACGGATTATGGAGTCCCCAATTAATAGAGTTTCTTCCTCCTCCTCTGTGGGCTCCGCCAATACCTGGTAACTGTTGGAAGTTATTATTGGTAGGTAGGTTCTGCGTGCAGTCTCCTGTCTCGCTTCGTATTTGGTTGTCTAAGGGGACAAACACAGCGAGTTATGCCCGGTTCACGTTAGTCCGTATGTACGGATCCGACATCCGTTAATGACGTTACGAACTGTACGGAGGAAAGGCTACTGAGGAGATAAGCTCCGTCCCGCGCTACGGAGCCGTTTGTTTGGGCAGTATCATAATTATATCCAAGGATACTCGCCCACCATGCTGATAAGAGTTTCGTCCTGGTCGGGAGACGACATTCTGGAAATAAGAGGCAAAAGTAAAATGAAGAATGGTTACTAGAAAAAAAATTAACTTTAGACTAGAGTTATCAAATCTATAATAATATTTATGTACTATGGCATAATATATATATATATCTGTTAATTATTCACGCCATATATATACTTTGGCATAAAACGTATTATCATACCTGATAACTATAGTTGGTGTTAATATAGCAGGGGAATGGTGTAATTCACTGTCTGCTCCAATTCTCACATTGTTTTGTTTACAACTGGACCGATGCTGTGGTGCTGTGCTTGCAGTATCCATCAACAAAATTTTTATCCTCACATAAATTGATGTGCATTTAACAAATACAAGTTAATAATTATAATATTTGAATAAATTTACACCTTTATTTGTGCACAAATATTTCAATTTCATATTTTCATGATATGATGAAAAGTCAACAACATTATACACGGACAACACTGCCGCCGTGCTTCCGTAAAAGATGACATGAGTTCATCTTTGCTGGATCCGTTCCATGTCTTGCCTGGGATGGTAGAAGAGCCCCGGTTCACATATACACGGCCGTTCGTGACGTCGTTGACGGATCTCGGATCCGTACATACTGGCTAATGTAAACCGAGCATTAGTTGTATCTAGGCAGGTGGCAGCGTGTGTAGGGGCGGGAGTAGGTGTTGAGGCAGGGGTCGTGGTCACAGGGGAGGCATGGATAATCCCAGGGTCCATAGAATATTCTATGGACCCTGGATAATCCGACATGGGCAGGTTAATGGCGTGAGACGGGCTCGACACCTTCTCTCTCTTCATACCATCTCTCCCTTTATTCTCTCTCTCAACCATGCATCTCTTCCTCCTCTCATTCTTTCCACCATCTCTCCCTTCTCTCTCTCTCTACCATCCCTGCTTTCCTTTCTTCCTTCTCCTGTGGATCATCTTGTGCTCAAAGAAGGTATTTTATATGAATTCCAGAAATTCATCATTCTCACTTCCAACCCTTTCATTCATATCACCCAACGCTATTATATATCTCCTTTCAAGTCCTCCCAAACTGTCGTTCATCTTCCCAAAACTTTCTCATTTCCCTTCTTCCCATTCTGGTGTGCACGTTGACTTGTGCATACAACCAGACCCAAGCATACTTCACAACCCATATCTTTGCTGTCAACCACACTATTCTTGTACCCTTCCATCCATGCCCGTCCACTCCCTTCCATACCCTTTGGGACACCAGCATTTTTCATCCATACCAGCCCATAATTATCACTCCTCCATCCCATCCCACATCATACTATCCCATCAGGACCCACACTACTCCACCCCACCCCTTAAAATGGCTTTCTGTCTTAACACACACATTCACACAACATCTTGAAACATTCGACAACTTCTCTTCACTTCATCCACCACCAACGTTTATCGCTACTACTGTTATGCATATACCACTGGCCACCTCTTTCCTTAATCCCTCTGGCCAATTTTGTCCCTCAATCCCACCCTTCCTTACCTCCCTCCTCACTATTTTCAGTCTTTCCTTCCTCCACTCTGTCCATCTTTCCTCAATGTTTGTTTCCCTGTCCAACCCTGGCTTTCTTTTTTCCTCAGACCAATTCCCTTCCCACTCTGGTCATCACTCATCCAGTCCCATCCAAGCTTGTAAATTTCTCTCTGCCAATCTCTTCCCTACACTACCCATCTTCTCCACACATCCCTCACCGAATCTGGCCATCTTTACCTTAGTTCCCTTTTCCTTCCCTTCCTGATCCCCTCTATTTCCTTTAATATTTCCCACTTTCCCTTCCACTCTGGCCAAATTCATCACATCTCTCCCTCTCGTCCAGCCATCCTTCATCCTGTCTCTCCTTCGTTCGACCATCTTTCATCCTGTTCCTCCCCCTCCCTCGTCTAGCCATCCTTCATCCTGTCCCTCCCTCGTCTAGCCATCCTTCATCCTGCCTCTCCTTCGTCCGACCATCCTTCAATTTTTCCATCTCCACTTAACCATCCTTTATCCCATATCTCCCTCACTTGGCCATCCTTCATCTTTCCCACTTCTCAGCCACTCTTTGCATCTCTCCTGCCACCCTTATCTTTCTTCATACTATCCTTTCCATCTCTCCATCCTCCATCCTTCCCATCTCTCCTTCACTGACCATCCTCCATCCTTCCCATTTCTCCTTCACTGACATCCTCCATCCTTCCCATCTCTCCTTCACTGACCATTCTCCATCCTTCCCATCTCTCCTTCACTGATCATCCTCCATCCTTCCCATCTCTCCTTCACTGACCATCCTTATCCCTTTATAATTAAAAGCCTCCTGTGACACCGTAATAATCTTCACCTGCCGAGAAGAAGAAAAACAAAGCAGTTATATTTATTCCATACCTTGAACCCCAACTGTAACCTGGCAATATTATTATTCTTATAGGGGAAGGGAGTGGCTACGTGCCTGGCATTTCCAGACAAACAGCCCCCAGTACTTGGACATGCCCCTACCTAGACCTACCTAACCGTGTGTGTGCCTACCAAAATACAATACAATAAATAGAGAGAATATAGAGCTCCAAGCAGGGGGCATCTAAAAACAACAAATGTCCAACTACAACAACAAAACTAACTACTCTGAAACAAACAAACAAACAACAACAACAACACTACAGTACCCTGAAATAAAACAGCAAATCGCCTTAGTAATACAACATTAGCCAGGACAGTGGGTCAAAACAAATGTATAGGTTTCACACTCACTCAACCTGCCACGACGGGTTGCTCCAGCGATGGTGGAACAGTGTTAACCAACCTGAAAAGAAGAAGTTATTTAATATTATCACGCTTAGGTCTAGCTATAATTAAGTCTTAGAGCCCAGATGACTTCCACGTGATAAAACTTAAGAGTAGGTTCGGATTTATACTTGTAAATGAAGGGCTGAATAACGGTTTAATTATATATAAAAGCAAACTATATACAGAAGTTACAGACATTGGACAACATAATAATGTTACCACAAGATTCACATTTAACCTATACAGTAAATTATATCCTAAACATAATCTTATACCCTAAATACACCTTAGTAACCTATATGTGGAGGAACGGTAATGAACACAGAATATAAGGGGAACAAAGAGGAAAATAGTAGAAATACTCAAGGGCTGGCAGGGAGTCTTGGCAGGAGTGTGTGTGTGAGAGTCAAGCCCGCTGTAGGATGTGCTGACTTTTCTGCCGGCTGACTCCCTTTTTATACCGTCCGAAATCTTGGGGGGGTGAAGAGGGGAATCGCTTTGGCAAATGTTGATTGGAGGAATAGATTAAACGAGGGAACGAGGGAAATTCCAGTTGTGTGTGTGTCGATCTTGGTGTTTCACGAGATAGGTTCGCAGAACCGTAACACCCCACCGTCGAAGACCTCTGTAGTACTCACGAAAGAGGTGAAGTATCTTCGGGATCAGAGATTGGAGAGCGGGACAGAGAATCTGCGATGATGTTGTCCACCCCTTTAATATGCTTCACAACGAGGTTATAGTGTTGTGTCCATAAGGCCAGGGGGTTATGGTCTGAGAATGCCAGTGTTGTGTGTGGTGCGTGTCGTAAGTAGCATTGGAATTTCTGTAGGGCAGATATCAGAGCTAGTGCCTCCTTTTTAATTGTTGAGTAAGCGATCTGGTGTTTCTTCAGTTTAGCAGAATGATAGGCTACTGGATGAAGTATTCCACTCACGGGGTCATGTTGAAGGAGGACAGCACCAACTCCAACTCCACTTGCATCTATTTGAAGGTGAAGAGGTTGAGAGAAGTCTGGGGCATGCACTACAGGATGAGAAGCTAGCAGGGTCTTGAGGCGTGCAAAGGACTGGTTACACACGTCATTCCATTGGAAGGGAACCGAGGAGCTTGTGAGGTCAGTCAGTGGTGCAGCGAAGGTTGAGAAGTTACTGCAAAAGCGTCTGTAGAACCCCGCCATACAAAGGAAGCGTAGGAGTTCTTTGCGAGTAGACGGAGTTGGGAAGGACAGGATAGCTTCCACGTTCGCTGACTTGGGTCTCGCCACTCCCTGACCCACTGTATGACCCAGATATGTTACCGTGCCTCTGCCGAAAGTTGATTTGGCTAGGTTGATGGTCAATCCTGCATCCTGTAGCTTCTTGAACAGACACTGAAGTCTTGACACATGCTCCTCCCACGTGTTAGCCACCACCACTATAGTCAACCACTAGGAAACTGGCGGTTTAGGTGGGGCCGAATCGGGGATTTCCCCCCAAGCAGTGCTGCCACATTTGGCTTTCCAACCCACATCACTATCAAAAACCACACCAAAATGGCAACGTTTTCGTACAGTGGTGCACTGATTCTATAAATATAGTCTTTAAATGGTGAGAGAGAGGTCAGGAAATTAATGTGGTCAGTCAGGTCACTTCTCCTTTAGACTCCACAATGGAAGGAAGAACATCCCCTGCTCACCACCCACACTGGCTCCATAGTCGTGAGAAGAAAATAATTTTCTACGTAAATTCGTACTTTGCAGAAGAAAATGTTCACCACGTACAAAATCCTATCACATCTTCCTTCTACACACACACACACACACACAAAGTCATAGCCCTTCCCTACTTACACCTGCCATTAATCCTTACATTCATTGGAGTCCTGACCTCACCCTACCAGGCGCCCTCCCTCCCCTCCCCCCAACACACACACACACACACACACAAGGTTTAGAAATGATTGATTTAGAAATGCCATGAGGCATTTGGCGGCGCAACAGCTATGGTCATATACCACCCAACACAAAGTAGTCATCTACATCATTAATAAAATATTTACACAAACTAAACAGACTTCTCCACCCCGAAAGGGATAGGCAGCATGAATAAAAGAACATACAAACTAAAAGGCACATTTATACTAAAAAAAAAAAACCTGACTAATTCAAGTAAAATATATAAAAGATAAGAAAACGTTGAACTATCTAAGAAGCCATAAATATAATAAAATTCACAACTTTTGGAGGAGGCTAGCCTCCTCCACATAGGAGAGGGTGTTCCCTCCCACACTACAAGCCTCCTCCCCGAGCACCTGGGAGAGACTGTAAGAACCGTCACCCTTCCGGTACTCGGAGAGGTGCCTACGACGAAGGTCCCCAAGGCTGGGACACTCGACAATAAGATGCCGTACTGTCAAAGGGACAAGACAATCATCACAGTAGGGAGGGTGAGCCCTCTCCATTAAAAAGCCATGAGTCAATAATGTGTGGCCAATGCGGAGATGGACAAGAGCCATCTCCCACCGGCGGGACAGCTCACTGTAGCTCCACAAACCAAGACGCTGGCGGATGTCGCAGAGCTTGTTAGCCCCGACGGCGTCCCATCTGTCCTGCCAGCAGGAACGAACGGTAGCATCTATGTAGGGTCGAAGGTCCACTGCAGGAACAGGATGACGCCTGGCAGGAGGCCGGGAATTGGAGACCACAGCCTTAGCCAGGGCGTCAGCCCGCTCATTCCCATCAACACCCACATGGGCCGGGACCCAACAAAAAGTGACTTTCCGGCCACGACGACCCAGGAGGACAAGCCACTCAAGAATGGCCAACACCAGGGGATGGGAAGAGTTAAAATTGCACAAGGCCTGCAAGGCACTACAGGAATCGCTAAAAATAGTAAACGAAGGCTGAGGGAGAGTAAAAATCACTTGGAGGGTATATAAAATGGCCGAGAGCTCAGCAGTAAAAATGGACATGACAGAAGGGAGCCTGCCTCCACGGCAAAAGTCAGGAAAGACAACTCCAAAGCCAACTCCAGCATCAGACTTTGACCCATCAGTGTACACAGGGAGGGACTCCCTGTGAGTGAAGGCATGTTCTAAAAAGAGGGAACGAGCCACTGGAGGAGGAAGAGATTCCTTCTTGTCTGTAAAGCAGGAGCAGGGGAAAACTTCTGGAAGAAGCCATGGAGCCACCCTGGGGACCCTCACAGGACAAATCTGGTAGTCCTCTATGCCCATCTCCTCCATAGCCTTCCTGACCCGGAAGCCAAAGGGCCATGGTGCACGAGAATGTAAAAGGTAGTACTGAGACATGATATCAGATGACACCGCCAAGCAAGGTAGGGAGTCAGGAAGTCGATGTAATCGATGCCAACAACGAACCATCAAGGACTGACGACGGAGATCAAGAGGTGGCTCATTAGCGTCCACCAGGAGACTGGGGATTGGAGACGACCTAAAGGCTCCGGTCGCCAGACATACTCCAGCATGATGAACAGGGTCTAAAACTCTGAGACAGGTGGCAGAAGAGTACACCTCACACCCATAGTCGAATTTTGACCTAATAAGAACATGGTATAGGCGGAGGAGGGTGGCCCGATCAGCCCCCCAGGATGTATGGCTCAGGACCCTCAACAGGTTAAGAGCCTTGAGGCAAGAGACCTTAAGTGTACGTAAGTGGGGAACCCAAGTCAAACGTTTGTCAAAAAGGAGACCCAAAAAGCGAGTCTCCTCGACACATCGTATCCGATGACCATACATGAATAAGTCCGGATCCGGGTGGACGCCTCGGATGCGGCAGAAGTGCATAGCAACTGTCTTGGAAGGAGAAAATCGAAACCCATGAGAACCAGTCCAACGTGACACCCTGTCAAGGGCAAGCTGCATGCGCCGCTCCGCCAGTGACATACGGGAAGCAGCAAACCAGACTGCTAGGTCGTCAACGTACATCGAGTTAGCTATACCGTCTGGAAGGGATGAGGCAATGGCATTAATTGCTATTGCAAACAATGTGACACTGAGGACGCTTCCCTGGGGGACACCCTCCTCCTGTGCAACAGATGCTGAGTGGGTTGTACCAACCCTCACAGAAAAACTGCGACCACTGAGAAACTCCTTAAGAAAGCGTGGAAGGCGACCCCGCAGGCCATATAAATGGAGTTGCTGCAGGATGCCATATTGCCATGTAGTGTCATAGGCTTTCTCTAAATCAAAGAATACACAGACAAGGTGTTGATGTCGTGCAAAGGCCTCACATGCAGCAGCTTCCAACCTGACCAGAGCATATGCAGTGGAACGGTGTTTACGAAAGCCAGACTGGGACGGAGACAGAAATTCACCCCGTTCCAAGAGGTATACCAGTCTAACATTCACCATCTTTTCAAATAGTTTACAGAGACAGGAGGTTAAGGCAATTGGTCGATAATTGAGGGCAACACCAGAGTCCTTGCCCGGCTTGAGAAAAGGAAGGATGGTAGCAACCCTCCACCCAGAAGGGAAGACACCCTCCAGCCAGATTCTGTTATATACAGCTAAAAGAAATGAGATCGCTTCCTCACCCAAGTGTCGTAACATTGCATATGGGATGTTGTCTGGCCCAGGAGAAGTGTCGCCGCAGAGAGAGAGAGCAGAATGCAGGTCTCTCAGGGTGAATATATGGTTATAACTTTCATTCTCGTTCCCTGTGAAATCCAGGACTGTACGCTCCTTGGCTCTTAACTCATGCCTGACAGCCAGAGGTCGAGAGTCACGGCTGGAGACCTTAGCAAAAGCCTCTGCCATGGTATTGGCCACTGTCAAACCATCCATGATCTTAATTCCATTGACCTTAAGTACAGGTGGAGAACTAGGAGAAAACTTCCCCGCCATCTTACGGACTCTCCTGAACACTTGGGTGAGTGGAGTTTTAGTATTAATTGAAGACACATAGGCCTTCCAAGATGCATGTCGGGCCTCTTTTAAAACTCGTCTAGCCCGAGCCCTTGCCCGTCGGAAGTCCTCTAAAAGAGTTGGGTCCCCACGATTGCGACGAAGGCGAGAGTAAGCAGCGCGCTTCTCCCGCACAGCAGTGGTGCAGACTGGTGACCACCAAGGGACAGGACGTTTGGGAAAGTAGCCAGAAGTTCTAGGGATAGAGTTGAGAGCAGCAGAGTGGAGCATATCAGTGAAATATGTTACAGCCTCGTCAGAGCTACCGAAATCGGCTACAGAAGAGACCGAAGAAGTTAGCTCTCTAAAAAACTGCCAGTCAGCCTTCTCTAATTTCCACCTAGGAAGACGAGACTGTGGTTCGTACCTGTTACATTCTAAAAGTATAGGGAAATGGTCACTGCCATATAAGTCAGGCAACTCTCTCCAAGTAAAATCCAACAGAGCACTGGGTGAGCAAAGGGAAATGTCAATGGCGGTAAAAGTCCCAGTAGGGCTATTAAAATGTGTCACATCTCCCGTATTTAAAACCCCTAATCCCTCATCCTCAATAAAAGAAGCCAATAAAACACCCCTGGGGTTGACCTAACTGTCACCCCACAGAGGATGACGACCATTAAAATCACCCAATAAAATAAAGGGAGATGGAAGGTCCCGTACAAGATGGTTGAGATCACCCCTCTCAACTGTAACACTGGGAGGAAGGTATAGACTGCATACAGTGTACGGGCGGTCCATAAAAACCTTAACTGCAACAGCCTGGAGCGGAGTGTCAAGCTCCAGGCTCGTGCATGGAATATCTCGGCGAACTAGGATGGCAGAGCCACCATGATGACCCTGCCCTTCAAATGAATTGGAATAAAATGCTGAGTATGCTGGAGGACTGGCAGGAATGTAGTCCCCAAGTATTGTCTCTTGGAGAGAAACACATGCAGGAGAGAAGCTAGAGAGAAGAATGCGCAGTTCCTCCCAAGAAGCACGCAAGCCACGGCAATTCCACTGAAGGACCTTGAACGGTGTTACTTTAGTACTGATTTTTGGGAAGCCTAACGGAGGTACTTCCCACTACCACCTCGACCTGAGGGTTTATTCAAACAATAAGATTTGTCTAATCCTGGGCCACTAGAAGAAGAGTGAACCCAAGGAGTAGTACTTGGGGCAGTAATTGGGACCCGTAGACGAGTCCGTGAAGCATCTGATATGTTAGAAGAAGATGAAGGTATATGAGATGGGATATTCTTTGAAACAATTACATTGGTTCTGTCCTGTACAGCATTGGTATCACTGACACAGGCAGATACATCAACATCCATAATACAGGTGGTAGAATCACTCCGCTGCTCAAGCGGAAGAGAAAGTGAATCTTTTGAAGTCACAACATCCGTGGCATCCACATTAACTTCACGCCCCTCTGATGATCCCGAAGGAAGCTTGCGAGGAGGAACTTCTGTTGAATCAAGAGATTCATCAGAGCCACGAGAACGCTTCTGGTAAAATTGAGAGGAAACTATGGATGAGTCCACAGAGATGGTTGCCTCACAAGGTGGAACATCTGTAGAGTCAAGTGCCTCAGAGGAACCACGAAGGCGTCTCTGTGGCAGTTTAGGTGACTTAAGTTTCCTTTTGGGAGAGCGTGTGGCAGCGTGAACCTCTACCACATGGACACCTTTAGCTAAAGTCTGAGAATTGTCATCAGTTGAAGGGTCACCAGAATGAGTGTCTGATAAAGTTTCCAAGACAGAGAAACTATTTTGTAGAGTAACCTTAGAAACGTTCTCACTAGAGCAAGAAGCAGCTGCCACTTTAGAAGGTTGAGAGGGTGCAGCAACCAATTTAGGGCGAAGGGAGGAGGCGTATGTCTTCACACCACCATCCTTCTGTCGCCTGAAGTTGAGTTGCCGTCTGGCACTACCTATGCTAATGAATTGAGTATTAGTCAAGTGGAGGATATCCTGCTCAAGTAGGTACATCTTACATTGGCGAGAACGCAAGGGGTGAGAATCTCTGCAGTAAAAGCAGTAACTCTCTGACCGACACTCAGAAGTAAGATGTGAGTCAAGAGCAGAACAATTACCACACCGGGAACGGTTGTTGCAGTTCCTTTTCCCATGACCAAACTCATAACAACAGAAACACTGTAGGGGACGCTCAACAAAAGGCTTCACCTCAAATGAGGTGGGGTTAATGTTAATGCGATCTGGGATATGCGAGCCATAGAAAGTGAGGATGATCATATTTTTACTGCCTTTCATCTTCGTTACTCGTTGGACACTGTCTGGGCACATAGCGAGAATGTCCTCTTCTGAGAATTCATACAGGTCCTCATTATATATACGCCCCTTGCTATAATTAAATGTTTGATGTGGTTTAATAGATTCAAACATGCTATCAGAAGGACAGGGGAGATTGAGGAGCATCATGGCCTGTGTAAGATCTTTGGCTCTGATTAAAACTCCCTTACCATATTTCTTTATGTGGCCCATTGGTAATAATCCAATTTCTTTCTCAAGATACCGGGAAGCATGGATAATGTTACCACGTCCCTCCCTGTAGTAAGCCACAAACCAAAAGGGTGTAGGAACCCGACGTTCCTTTGGGACATGCTCTGCCGAATCATCAAATATATTAGGGCAGTAATCATTGTCACTGTCAACTACATTGATGGACCGTATCATCTGAACTTTACAATGAGTATCCCCCACCGTCAGAGAATCTTTTGACTCAAATGCTGCTTTGGCAGCAGCATTTGTATTGAAAGTAATATAGCACCGATTAGACCTACAATCACTGTCATATGTGATTCGGATTCGGAGGACTACTCCAAAGCACTTAAAAATGGAGTGGATAGCGCCATAGGTAAAGGATGCGAGTACATTCGTTAACATTAACGTGTCCAAATCGTTAACAGGGTTCTTCGACACAACACCCGACCTGCTAGGTCTACTCTTATTTGCAGCTTTCTGCATCTTACCACGACCAGAGAGTGACGTCTCGAGGGCCTGGTCGACCACCGCTCGAGGAAGAGATTGGGGCTTTTCTGTATCCATATATCATTGGTTTAGTGTTTTTGGCCCAAGGAGCCAAGAGCTACTACCTACCGGGCAGATGAGGGGACCGAGCGCTGGTCGCCGTGGGCGGGGTACCTCTTCCCCCACGGGGCCACTCGTTTAAAAAAGCAGCCCCAATGGCTCGAAAGTTTGCCCACGACGGTGCTGAGACCCCCCTCCCCAACATCTCCCGGCCCAGACACCCAACCATCCAACATAGGACGGCCCCTAGAGGGCAGTCCCTCCGGAGGGCAGCGCTGTTGGCCCGTACTGGCAGCCTAATGCATGGGAACCATTTAGTCTGGTCTCTCACTGGCGACCTTACTAGCATGGGAAGCCCTCTCTCCCCGAAATCGGGGCAGAGCAGGGGCCGGAGCCCCCTCTAGTCTAGCTCGCCAGGTCTCAGAGACACGCAAGCCCCCCCACCACGTCAAGGCGGTTCCCGTTGGGGGGGTCACACACATATGGCTACTCCTGTATCATTAGGTATACTACTCCTATATCCCTGGTCTATTCTTAGCAGGCCAGGTACAGTCACGAGCATAAGTTTTCTTACCCCTCTGGCTATAGTTAGGCCAAAGTCGTGGTTGGAGAAGGGCAGGGCATACAAACATTGGGAGTCAGTAAATCTCATGATGCTTCATGACGTCACAGAAGTTCGTTCACTCACGAGCACACCATACTCGTTTGACTGTGTTTTATTTCTTACTCTCGAATCACGAAGTGTAATTAAAGTGGCAGTGGTCAATGACTCAATATAGTCAGTACTCAGTAGCAAGAAAAACCGCTCACTGAAAAGGTCTGTATATAGCTAGCCCCCGTCTGCTTTCCTCAACACGGGGTTTTCTTAGTGTATCATGTGTTGCTGTAATATTGATCTCATACTGTAAAATGTAGTGTATTTTCTTTATAGGGCATATAATTGTTTGCTATTTCATATCTTTTGCATAATATCAGCAAGCGTAGCTATTAGTCCTTGCTATTATGGGTCATACCTTCTCACTTAAAACAGAGTCAACCAGCCTATCTTATCGGCAGTCATGTTTAGAAAAGCCATTTTAATCTCGATATCAGTTGATTACAAATCCCTTTTACCATTTCATTCTAATTATAATGTCCAATACACCACAGTTTATAAGTAAGCATCACATGCTCTCGATCTACAGCCATGGCAGCCAGGGGACCTAGGGACAATCGGCCAGAGATAATTATGAGACGAAGCATGATTATAGGATATCACGAAGCCGGGAAGTCCATTAATGAAATCAGTCACTTGATGGGTCTTAGTAAACCAACTGTAAGGATGTGGATCAGACGTTTCGAAGAAGGACACGTAGAAACGAGACCAAGATCCGGCAGACCCAGGAAAATAACACCTCAACAGGATGCGATGCTTGTCAATGCAGCGAGACGAGCTCCTCAATCAACAGCTGTATCTCTAACCAGTGAACTTCAATTACCCTGCCACCCATCCACGAGTAGACGGCACTTGCACGAGGCGGGAGTGCATTGCTACGTTCCCGCTGTTAAAGAGGTACTTAATGACGTCACGAAGGAGTCACGACTTAGGTTTGCGCAGCATTATAGCAATTTTGGTATGGACTTTTGGAATACAAAAATTTTTACTGATGAAAAATGCTTTACTTCTGTGGAGGGGACCCGCAGACATTGTTGGCGAGTAACCAATACTAGGTATGACCCACAAAACATTCATAAAAAAGGTAGAAGTGGGAGGGTCAGTGTTTCATTTCATGGCTGGATGTGGTCAGCGGGACCAGGAGAGCTAGTAACTATTGACGGCCACTTGAATGCTGAACAGTATATTAATATCCTTGAGACGTCTCTCCTGACTTCGGTTCGGGTGTATGCTCTCCCGGAGCCCCACACCATCAGGCTGGTGCAAGATCGATCACCAATTCACAGTAGCCACGCAGTCAGAGATTGGTTTAGTCGCAACCCAGAGATTGAACTGCTCGACTGGCCATCAAAAGGTTGCGACTGCAATCCTATAGAAAATCTTTGGGGAATGATGGTTCGCGAGTGGGAGGTTCCTGAAAGAACGAGCCAGGCAGTAGAGAACAAAGCAAGAGATGTGTGGGAGAGTATTCGACGTCGACCAGATATATGCAGCAACCTGGTTCAGTCAGTCCCAGCCCGACTGCAAGAAGTAATTGCAGCAAACGGGGGTTGGACAAAATATTAGTAACTGTTTTGTAAGCAACTATTGTTAAACATTATTACCTCGTCCAGTGTTATTATTACCTCGTCCAGTGGGGTAAAAGGAGAATGAAGTTTGCATGCTATTCTCTATAAGAAGATAAGTAAAAATGACAGGCTGATTATCTTCTTCCTATACTGTTTTAATTTATATGAAATACCTTGTAACTCCTGGTATAACTCTTCAGCAGAAAAATTTCATTTTGTGTTTTTCATAATTTGTGGAAACTTATACAAACGACATGTTGTGTGGTCAATATGTGTTGAGGTAGCTTTGTATACGGTTGAGGAAATATTGGATGTTATAACATTGGATTTTCTCATATAAACCATTGTCTCTGATGTGGATATTTTGGTGTGTATTACTATTTGTCTAAGGCAATAAATTCTGAGTGGTTACACCTTACACACCCTTGGCTGCCCAACTCCTTATTAATAATAATAAAAATAATAATGATGAAGATGATGATGATGTTGATGATGGTGATGTTGATGATGATAATGATAATAAATAATAATAATGATAATAATAATAGTAATAAGTAAAATGATAATGATAATCATGATGATAATGATATTTATAATAATGATAATAATTATAATGATAATGATAATGATAATAATGATAATGGACATAATAATACGATAGTAAACCAGTCATTATGATAGGTAATAAAACCCTTATTACACCGATATTCTCCTCTACGACTTGGCTATTAATATTGCTTTCTCACAAATTAGCAAGAGCAGAGTATTAAAAATTCCTTTAAAATTCATCATAACTATTCATGCCGTCGTAAAATGTGTTGGGTTCAAATAAGTGAATACCTGTAATGTAATGAAGCATCATCCGAGCATTGTGAACTGGCTCCTCCTTGTTCGTCTAGTCTATCACTAACCACGACTTCGACCTCACTCTCGAAAGGGGGGTAAAGAAACTTATGCTCGTGACTGTACATTAATCTTCGAGCCATGCAGAACTAAGCCGCCCCCGGGACCACGCCTACCTCAAGCCAAGCCGCTGTAAGCCCCCTGGGGATAGCAGCTGTTGCCTCCACTCCCTGGCTCGAACCAAATATAAGGGGGGCGGACTGCCCTGCTAGGACACTCAATCCAGCCCGAGCACTGGAGCCCTGCCTGCCGCCACACCACCTAGCTGCCCTACATCTACCTGTGTTCTCGTTCTGATCACACAAGTAACCTCCTACCTTCAGCCAACTCTCCTGCAGCGACTACAGCACGGCACGGCATGCCAGCATATTACCATATTCTGTGTGACCTTTATGTACTACCAATAAACTGTATAATGTATCTTAGAGTCTGTTCACCCCAGGTAGCGTCGCAAGGCATCCCTTTTCATTAAAAAAAATAAAATATATATATAAATATATATGTATATATATAAATATATATGTATATATATAAATATATATGTATATATATAAATATATATGTATATAGATAAATATATATATATATATATATAGATAAATAAATATATATATATATATATATATATATATATATATATATATATATATATATATATATATATATATATATATATATATATATATAAATCCACAAGGAAGGAAAAATAAACACGGAGTCCCAAGCACTTTCGTGTATTCACATCTTCAGGGGAAATACAGAATGTAGAAGAATAGTTGCCGAGAGACACCTTATATACCGATACATTTAATAACTAACTGGCAACCTGAAGGTGTTGCCACTACGAGTTCAAAGCAATACACACCCATATGGTGCTACAAGGATTTACCTGACCCAACCCTCATCAAACCTGAAATGACCTCTAAACATAAGATTATCTTCAGTCATTAAGGACCAGCAGTTGGACTTATCTTACTAACAATCTTGTCTATGATGAAACTATCCAACATGTACAGTCGCGGTCAGAAGTTGTGTCCTGATTTCCTGACAAGATGAGTCGCAACCAGACGAGTTCGATGGTTCGAACAAAGATACACCTTGCACCTCTTTCCTCACAAGATACCGTTGTTCGAACCTTCCAACTTCACCTGGTTACGAATCATCGTGCCAGGGTATCGGGACACAACTTCTGACCGCGAGTGTACAGTCTGTTACGGTTCCGACTGGGCCACCCAGTATCGAGAGATCGTAGATGTGGCAGAAGTGTGTGTGTGTGTGTGTGTGTGCTCGAAAATTATACGGATCGTCAACACTCTCCCTCTGTAGTGAACATGACCCTGCCTCAAAGTTCATTTCATAGATGGTGCTGTGTAGTTGCGGAAGGAATGTGGACTGCAGGGTTGAAGTTTCGGGAAACATCTATGCTCGTGCCAATGAGTCATGAGCTCTCAGGCAGTGTGGTTGAGGAATGCTATTATGGAAATTTAGAACCTATATTACACAATGAGTAGGTGAAGCTAAGGTAAAGTTGTTCGTAGCCTGAACAGTGAATATTTTTTCTAAATGTATTTCATGTTTGGCATGCAACATTGCATTGTTTTCTTGTTTTTCTACCAACTCGAGCAGATCGGGCAGATAGGTTGTTTGCTTTGGCCATCATATTTTGGTAAGCATTATTTGATGTTCACCTCTGATTTTGTATTTTATTTGTAAGTCACGTTACAGTGTATTACATGCATAGTAAAATTCCTTCATTACTAAATACTCTCTCTCTCTCTCTCTCTCTCTCTCTCTCTCTCTCTCTCTCTCTCTCTCTCAAATGAACACTATCTTATCCAGTCTATTTAGATATGAAATCGTATGGAGATTTAGGACCAATTCCACATTTGATCGTTGTAGTTTGTTAGCGCCCAAACGAAAGAATCTAAACTGTGTAAATGACTTTTGACTGATTTATTGGATTAATCTGATGAGTAAAGTTTACAGATATTGTAATAATACTAGTGCTTGATAGTTATAGTGAATAGGTAGTGATTGATATTAGGTGGTGCAACAGAGAGGTCAAATAGCACCAGGAAAAGGTGATAGAGAGGTGTGACAGCAAGCAAGAAGGAAATAGGAAGATAGGAGGGACAGTTGAAGAAATGTAAGCTGGTGGCGGGGACCGAAGGGGCGCCAAAACCCTTAAAGTATTGCCCACATCATTACAGGCAATAACCCCCTACGGGGTAAGCTGGAGGGATAAAAGGAATACAAGGATAGCTGTCTAATATCCAAAGGATAATATATATTCAGTAGTCTATCCCACTACGATGGTGAACAAAAGACAGTGCCTTTATTTAAAGGATGTAATGTAACAGATATTCTAATCATATTTGTTTGTTATTACTTTTCAACTAATCACCTTCATTTTTCTTACCCTCTTCCCCCTCACCCTCGCCTCAAATCATCACATTTCTTCTCTCCTATATCCACCTACGTTAATGCAGTATGCACTTCTTTAAACCCGGGTTCTTCAAATTACGGGTCCCGAATTCCTCCAAATTGAGTCGCAGGCACAAAAATAAATACATGAATAAAATAGAATAATAATGTTCGTGACAATAAACATGTTCATACATGAATCTACCTAACATATTTTTATAAGCGAATATTCATATATTTCATTATCAATAAAACAAAATCATTGCACAAATATTAGCCTTCTTGAGAGAGAGTGAGAGAGAGAGAGGGAGGGGTAGGTGAGGCAGTGTTTATAATTCTAGTTAGAATGCCTTTTAATCATAAATATTATGTTTCAGTTTCTGGCCTTGTATTTTCTTGGGTTGATAATTCTGATCATTTGTAAAATATCTTTCTGTATGGGTCGTGAGAATGATGTCATAGTAAAAACTGGGTCACGACTGAAAAAGTTTGAAGAACCCTGCTTTAAACTATTGGTGATTCGATACCGTTCACAGTGTATGCTTCATTCATTCCTCCTGACACACGTCTTCTCTACCTGATCATTCGTTACCCTCCCACATTACCTCCTATACAGCCCCGCCCACATTTCTTTCCTCCTCTCCCACAAACATCCCCGCTCCCTCCACCTGCAACTGTTGCCAGATCTGACGAGGCCCAAACCAAGTCGCTTGTGGAAAAAGTGTGGACCCTTGATCTGTCCGGAGCTGTACGTACGTACCTACGTTGTATGTATGTATGTACGTACGTTCTATGTATGTATGTATGCATGTAATGATGTGGGCAATACTTTAAGGGTTTTGGCGCCCCTTCGGCCCCCGCCATTAGCTTATATTTCTTCAACTGTCCCTCCTTTCTTCCTATTTCATTCTTGCTTGCTGTCACACCTCTCTATCACCTTTTCCTAGTGCTAAATGACCTTGCTGTTGCGCCACCTAATATCAATCAAATCCCTTGTGCTTGTAGTCCACCCTATTTATCACCTTCTCCCAAGCCCAGCTGTTTTGTTTTCTTTTTCGGCAGAAGACGGTTTAATTTTCTAACTTTTTTAATAATCAGATTTGTCAACAAATTAATTAAGCTATTTACCAGGATTTTTTCTTCTAAATATGCATTTCCTTAAAAATAATCGATGTTAAACTTAAATAGGCGCCGCTATATGGCGTTTTCAATAAACTTGGTCTAATTTTATGCATAGGCTATATATATTACAGTATCTCTCAAGTAACTGGCAACCTTACACATCCTCCCTACTGTCTTATCCCTCTCTCGCTTGCCCTTCCCTCCTTTCTTACCGTTTATCTTTTCTTTCTCATATTTTTAACCTTCTCATTCGTTCTTAAAAAGTTTTAATGACATAGGCCTTTCTCCCTTATCACTTATAGTCCAATTATATGATTCGAAAAACTACGGCTGAGATTATGTTGTAGATCGCATTTTGGTTCTCAATATGTAGAGGTTGATTGATTGATTGATATTAGGCGCCGCAACAGCGAGGTCATATAGCGCCAGAAAACGGTGATAGAGAGGCGAGACAGCAAGAAGGAAGGAAATAGAAAGAAAAGAGTGATAGATGAAAAACTTAAAGCTAGTGGCTGGGGCCGAAGGGGTGCCAAAACCCTCAAAGTATTTCCCACATCACTTGTGCAGGCAATACCCCCCAACGGAGTCAATATGTAGAGAATTTAGAAAACAACTAGAGATTTATGGGGATAGATATATGAATTATTTATAATTAAAGTGTTGGCAGATACGCATTATTATCCCAGCCACAACATTTCGCCTTCATAAAACTGAAGGACTATAGGTTTCATGCATTGCCATTTGCTAGTTTGTTGCTAGTCAGAATGTTAACTTGTTAAACCCATTTGCAGGAAAGAGAAATATATACCCCCCCTACGGGACAAGCACGAGGGATAAAAGGAATACAGGGATAGCTGTCTAATATCCAAAGGATAATATATATTCACTAGTCTATCCCACTACGATGGTGAACAAAAGACAGTGCCTTTATTTAAAGGATATAATGTAACTGATATTCTAATCATATTTGTTTGTTATTACTTTTCAACTAATCACCTTCATTTGTCTTACCCTCTTCCCCAGTCTCACCCCAACTTTCCAGGAGTGAAGACGTGTTCCTGGCGCTCTGCCTGTGTTGTTGTTTGTCTTGTTTCAACGTTCTTGTTTGTGTGTTGTTGTGTCTGTGGTGTTATAGGGGTTGTTTATATTTTCTATCTCGTTTTTTTTGTGGTTTTGCTGTTTGTGGTATTGTTGTTTGTGGTTTATTTTTTTTTATTGTGGTTCTGTGTGTGTATGTTCGTGTGTTTGTGTGTGTTCAGTTGTTCGCTTCCCATCTAGGCCTTGCCTGGCCTAATGGAGAGCGCGGATTCGGATGTGGCTTCCTGCCTGGAGGCCGACTTGGCCATGTCGGAGGAGGATGAGTCTCCTATCGAGGATCACTGGCCTGAGCTGCCTTCTCGCAACCCTCCCCCCCTCTCCTCGGTCACTCCGCAGCTCAGGTTGCAGCCTTCCACCTCTTCAACCTCTACCAAGCGACCCGTTGATGCCTCGTCCGACTCCTTGCAGGATTCCGATGGTGTGGACTGTTTGCCTCCGGCTGCCAAGACTGCCAAGGGTGCTTCAGCTGTGCATGACGTACCTTCTCTGCCTCAACGTGGTGTTTCTTCCTTGTATACCAACTCCTTGCCCTCGACCAACCCTCCTGCTTTTGCCCCAAGAAATGCCTATGTCAAGCTCTCCTTCTCTGGGAACCCATCTACGGACACAAAGTTGCGTTGGTTGTCTGATGTCAACAGGGCCTTCCAGCTGCAGCGTGAACTGGCTGAAGTGAAGATGGCTGCTGTCACCTCCCGGTTTGTCTACATCTCTAGGAAGCGTCAGGATATCATTGATATCTCATTCTTGAAGACTCACCCGAGAGGCCTCGTAAGTTCCCCAGCTACATCCTTACCCGTTTTCCTATTGATGTTGACCCGAAACTTGCTAAGGGATACCCTGGTGTGTACTTTGCCCGTCGTTTTTTCCAAGATGGTTCCCCCATTAGCCGCATTGTTGTTGTCTGGAGTCAACCTGATCCACCTCCAAATGAGATTTCCTTTGATTTCCTCCCTTGTCTTCCACCGTGTGAGGTGAGGAAACTTCATAATGACCAGCCTTGGTGCTACAGGTGCTGGGGTGTGGGGCATATCTCCCGGTATTGTTCTGCCAGGCCGAAGTGTGCATGGTGTGCTGCCGACCATGATTCCAAGACGTGTCCTGTCAGGGGCGAACCATCACGTCCTGCTGCCTCCACCTCTGAGCCTTCACCTCCTGAGGATACGTCTCGATGGAAGTGTCCACGATGCCTTCAGCCAGGGGTTAACGTGTGGCATGGATGTACCCGACGTCAGGTCCAGGCTCGTGTCACTACTATTGCTCCGCCTCCACCACCGCCACTACCACCACCTCCCCAGTCTGCTCCTCCTACCAGCCCTGCCTCACCTCCAGACATGGCCCTTCGCAAGTCTGTTGCTACCCTCATGGCACGATGTACGGCTCTCGAGAACCGCTTTTCTGCCCTTGAAGCCAGGATTGATGGGCTGGTTGCCGCTCAGGCTGCCAATGACTCCAAACTCTCCACCTTGGTCGAGGCTCAGCAGGCCATCATCTCAACTGTCACTACCCTTACCGAAAAGATGGATACTGTTGCATCTCGCCTTTAAAAGCTTTTCGAGTCAGTCCCTTCTCCTGGTCCATCTTCTTCTCCAGGTCGCTCATCTGCCCCCACTCACCGGACTTCTACCTCCAAATACAGAGTTCGCTAGTGATTGCCGGCTTGATGTCATCTCCTGGAATGTATGTGGTATCACCAGTTATGCTAAGCTCACTCAACTTAAGGCCTATGTTTTTTGTCATCATCCCAGTATTATTTTTCTCCAGGAAGCATTTCCAGGACGGCCACTCGCTGCTGGGCAAGCTCCTCCTCTCTCAGGTTATGTGCCATATGTTCATCTGGTAAGGAATAGTCTCCTGACTTACATACATAGCTCCTTGCCACATCGCCTTCTCCGTACCTCCACTGATCCAGACATGACCTTTCAGCTATTTGAGGTTCTACCTGGGAATGGAGTACTCCAACTATGTAATGTCTATTCTGCCCCAGCTAGACTCACTCTTGAGGCTCTTCCTTCTCCAACAGTGCGTGGTATGGTTTATATGGGAGATTTTAATGCTCGGCATTCTGATTTGGGTGATGGTTCTGGCTCTATTAATCGTAATGGTGTTCGTCTCCTTTCATACATCCGCAAGCATCATCTGACACGCTGGGACACTGGCGGTGCCACTCATTGCCGGGAAGGTACTCTGGATTACATCCTCTCGTCTGGCCTGATAGCATCTCGGGTCCTGTGCTCCTCCGTGCCAGACTTATTCTCTGATCACATCGCTCTTCGGTTTCATTATTCTCTAACTGCTGGGTCAAGTGCTTCAGCCACTCGTTTGCGTATTGCTGTGCCCCCTAAATATTGCCCGACTTACATCTTATTCATGGCCCATGTATTCCCTACATTTGACATATCATCAGCTGAACAGTTGTACTCTGATCTTGTATCTGCTACTCATGACTTTTATAGGCTATACGTCTCCCGGCCACACCTCCAGCATCGCCATACTGCCCACTCCTGGACGCTGGATGCACGTATACAGGAGGCAAAGGAGGAGGCTGAACGTGATGGCCTATTGTTTCAAGCCAACCCAACCCCTGACCTGCTCCATCGTTACCAGATGTCTAGGGATGCTTTAGTTGCCCTGCAGGAGTGTGCTCACACTGAGTCTTGGCAGCGGTTCACTGACAGCATCAACCAGCAAACAAGTGTGGCTTCTATGTGGCACCTCATCCGTCGGGTTGTTAAAAAGACACCGGCCACTGCTCGTCATCACACTCCCGCCAACTATGCCCAACAACTTGTCGATGCCTGGTCAGAACAATCTACCTCAGCCAGTCTACCCATCCACATACAAGATGCACTCACTTCCCTTGCTGCTGTCCATCGGCTACGTCTAATGTCTGCTCTGTTGCAAGATGATGACGATGATGCAGAGGTGATAACAGAGGAGGAGTTGCGACGTGCTCTCTCTCGGGGTAGAGCTTCTTCCCCTGGTGATAATGGTATTACTTATGCTGTGCTGTGCCTACTTCAACAAGTTCCTGGGAACCCTCTACTTCTACTGTACAATCTTTGTCTTCGTGATGCTTGTGTACCACGAGCCTGGACCAGCAGCACAATAATACCCATCCCTAAGCCCGGCACTGCGAAGTTCAGGCCTATTTCCCTGACTTCCTGTTTTTGTAAAGTTATGGAGAGAATCTTACTCAATCGTCTCATGTACAGACTGCAAGATCGCCTTTCTCCATGGCTGTTTGGTTTCCTTCCCCAGCTGAGCACACACCACTGCCTAGTCGACCTGTACACTCGCCTTAAAAGGGACAGTGTGGTGGCCTTCATTGACCTTCGAAGTGCCTTCGATGTTGCTAATAGAGACGTCATTTTGGATCAACTGGTTGACTTTGGGATAAAGGGTAATCTATTACGGTGGATTTGGGGCTACCTGAGTAACAGGACCTCCCGTGTGTTTTTCAGTGGTGCGCTCAGTCCTTTGCGCAGTTTTCATCTTGGTACGCCTCAAGGGGGTGTTCTCAGCCCGTTGTTATTTAATATTCTGATGCATCGGCTGCTCACTTCTCTCCCTGATATACCTGGAACTACAATTACGTGCTATGCTGATGATATCTGTGTTCATTCTACCTCACCAAGGGATCTCCAGCGGTTTCTTGACTCCTTCTCTGTGTCCTCCTCTCACTGTGGCATTATTGTCTCCCCAGATAAGAGCAGAATATTCACCTGCCGCCTTCCTCAAGCTCGGCCAGTGTTCACCATTGGAGGGACTGTCATTCCCATGTGTTCCCAGTATCGCTACCTGGGCGCACCAGTCAATATTTGGCCAATTGTCCCTGCCAGACCTCAAGACCATCCCATTGTCCAGGACTTATTGGGTCGTCTCCAGCGCCGACTTACGCCACTTCAATGGCTCACTAACAACTCCTCGGGCATCTCCATCCCAGTAGCCAGGACTATCTATATTGCTTTTATCCGTTCAGTTGTTGATTACCTCTCCCCTGCTCTGATTCAACTTCCTAGGGCTACTCTGGAAACTTTAGAAAAGTTTCAGAATAGAGCAATGAGAATAATTCTCGGTTGTCCAATGTCGACCAGGATAGTGAACATGCAGCGTGAGTTGCGTCTTTCCCCGTTAATGGAGAGAATTTATTCTAATGTTACTTGCTTCACTGTCAAGTGCCTCCATTTCCCACATCTTTCACCCCATTACTCTCAGTTAGTCAGGACTTCTCTCAGACCAAACTACCCGGTCCCTCCCATACTGCCTGCTGGACGTACTCTTATAAGGTCTGTTTCCTCTATGCTCCGTAGTCTTAATATAGATATAATGGTGGCCGACGTCCCCCCAGGACCCCCTCCGTGGATGCTACCAACACCTGATGTGAGCTTCACACCTACTTCCAAGTCGGAACTGCCTTCTCTACAGCGGCAGTTGGCTCTGGAACACATAGAAACAGTGACGTCCTCCATCACAGATCCATACTGCCTCTACACTGATGGCTCATTGCAAGTGGATGGTGCAGCAGGTTGTGCCGTTTTCTCACCTGACATGGAGTCACCTCCAGGGGGCTGGGTTGGCCGTCGTCTCTGTAACCACTCTAGCTCAACATTGTGTGAACTGTATGCCATTCTGGATGCTGTTAGTCTTGTTTGTCAACGTGGAGTGAATGCTGCCATTTTTTGTGACTCCAGACCTGCCCTTCATTCTCTCTCTAGTGTTCAGCCCACACACTCTACTGTTGTTCAGCAGATTTTATCGTTTTTGTCTTTATTGCGTCATCGTAACTTGACTGTCAAATTTTTATGGGTGCCATCCCATGTAGGTTTACGTCACAATGGTACAGTTGACAGACTCTCAAAGGAAGCCTGCCATCTGCCTCCTCGTGGTGTTGGACGTCCTCTCTCCCTGACATGTTACCTCTCTAAAGTCCGCTCCGCCGCTCTCCTCCCTGTGCGGCGACGCAGGGATGCAGAGAGGCCCTTCAGCATCTCCATCACACATTATGAGTCTGTCTGCCGTCACAAATATTCCTACCGTCGTCGAGGCCTCATGGTTCGGAGGCACAATGTAGTCTCTGCTCGTTTGAGGCTTGGCTACCGGCCACCGTGGCAGGTTGCTGGAATGCAGGGTGAGCCTCCCTTCACTGAGTGTCGCTTGTGTCGAGCGCCTCATGCTAACACTGTAGAGCACTATTGCCTGGCCTGCCCCACTGTCCGACACTTGCTGCCCCGGGGCCTGCCACTAGATGTGGTTTGTCGACACCTGCTGAACCACCAGGTTCTGGAGGAACTTCTGGTACGCCACCCTCGTTTTGGTGGATTTAAGTAGGTCATAATGTAATATTTGTCTGTATACTTGTGCTCCATTATGTTATGTTTTCGTGATGTGTGTGTGTGGTGTGTGTGTGTGTGTGCGTCTGTGTGTGTGGTTGTAGTCATTGTATTCTCATGAGTCCCGCCTACCCGTATGTATTGTTGCCTGCCTGTTGATTGACGCTACGGCGCAATTAATTAAAAAAAAAAAAAAAAAAAAAAAAAAAACCCTCTTCCCCCTCACCCTCGCCTCAAATCATCACATTTCTTCTCTCCTATATCCACCTACGTTAATGCAGTATGCACTTCTTTAAACCTGGATTCTTCAAACTACGGGTCCCGAATTCCTCCAAACTGGGTCGCAGGCTCACAATAATAAATACATGAATAAAATAGAATAATAATGTTCGTGACAATAAGATAAATATGAAGTTCATACATGAATCCACCTAACATATTTTTATAATCGAATATTCGTATATTTAATTATCAATAAAACAAAATCATTGCACAAATATTAGCCTTCTTGAGAGAGAATGAGAGAGAGAGAGAGAGAGGGGTAGGTGAGGCAGTGTTTATAATTCTGGTTAGAATTCCTTTTAATCATAAATATTACGTTTCAGTTTTTGGACTTGTATTTTCTTTGGTTGATAATTCTGATCATTTGTAAAAGATCTTTCTGTATGGGTCGCGAGAATGATGTCATAGTAAAAACTGGGTCACGACTGAAAAAGTTTAAAGAACCCTGCTTTATACTATTGGTGATTCGATACCGTTCACAGTGTATGCTTCATTCATTATTCCTGACACACGTCTCTCTACCTGATCATTCGTTACCCTCCTATATAGCTCCGCCCACATTTCTCTCCTACTCTCCCACTAACATCCCCACTCCCTCCACCTGCAACTGTTACCAGATCCCACGAGGACCAAACCAAGTCGCTGATGGATGGGGTGTGGACCATTGATCTGTCCGGAGCTGTACGTACGTTGTATGTATGTATGTATGTATGTATGTTGGTTGTTACATGATTGTATTTTAGTTTGGCTTTCCAGGTTAGCCATAAAGCTTCATATGCAATGTATAACCAGAAGAAAGCAATGATTTATTATTTGTTCAGTAATGTAACCCTTAAAGTAATAAAAGGAGAGACATTAATTGACTTGCCATTAACCCCAAGTGAATACAACATCTTCACTAACATCTTGACTACCCCTGTTTCAGAATAGTGTTACATTATGCCGTAACAATTGACGACCTCGCCAGGATGGTAGTCAAGATGTCGGGGTAAAGTTTAATAGTGGCAGTCAGTAGCTATGATGTCTCTCCTTTTCGTTCTTTGTGTTCTCTTTGATGTCAACAGTGTCATCCCTACAAAGAAGAGCCAGATCTTTTCAACTACCTCGGACAACCAGCATGCTATCACCTTCCAAATTTTGGAAGGAGAAAGGCCAATGACAAAGGACAACCACATTTTTGGCAAGTTTGACCTGACAGGCATGAGGGAAGTGTCAACAAGGAAAAAATTGTAGTCAGTATATAATGATCAGATACCGAAATGTTTGCTGATGAAGACAAAGAAAATATTGAAATTGCTATTGATGTAAAGTTCAAGTGGCTGGAAGAAAATGCTGATGTTGAAGCAGAGGGATACAACACTGTCCTATGCCTGGAAGACCCTGAAGGTGACGAGCTGTCTATAAGGTTCGTAGTCCTCCTCATGTCGTGTAACAATGCTCCCAGGGTACAAACGGGTTAAAATAGCATTGACGGACGAATAGGAATGTTGTGTGTCAGCGCTTGCCTACTCGGCTTGCCTACTTGACAGCTTGGACTGGGAACAGTTATCTTCCTTGATGCTGTGGAGTGTATACCAGTTCCCAGGACCACAAGAGGGTTAAGATAAAAACCCTGTCCCTGAGTTTCCATTGCCGTGTTTCCTAGCCCCAGCAAACCTGTCCCTGAGTTTCCTGTGCCTTTGGTGGAGATAGTGTCCAGCCCTCGCCGTCTCTGTCGCTGTCGTTATCGCTCACTGTCGCTGTCGTCATCGTTGTCGCTGTCACTGTGGTGGTTATTGTTGTTGATTGTTGGTGGTTGGTGATTGTTGGCGATTGTTGGTGGTTGGTGAAATTGTTGGTGGTTTGTTATTATTGGTGGTTGGTGATTGTTGGTTATTGGTGATTGTTAGTGATTTATGATTGTTGGTTATTGGTGATTGTTGGTTATTGGTGATTGTTGGTTATTGGTGATTGTTGGTTATTGGTGATTGTTGTTGTTGTGGTGGTGGGATTGGCTGGACATCTTTGCATACGGAAAACATACAGGAACTGTAAAAGTTATGGGAGGGCAGGACATCTTGGCATTTGGAAAACACACAGGCGTAACACTATCCCTTTTGGTATTTCACCTATTCTATTTCCCCTCGAGATTGTAAAAAAAAATCGCCTTTTAGGGGGAGGTGTTACATGATTGTATTTTAGTTTGGCTTTCCAGGTTAGCTATAAAGCTTCATATGCAATGTATAACCTGAAGAAAGCAATTTATTATTTGTTCAGTAATGTAAGTAATAAAAGGAGAGACATTAATTGACTTGCCATTAACCCCAAGTGAATACAACATCTTCACTACCCCTGTTTCAGAATGGTGCTACATTACGCCGTAACTATATATATATATATATATATATATATATATATATATATATATATATATATACAGTGCTCGACAAAAGTATGTGCCGGGTGTAAACAAAATCAACCGAGTGCGATAGTCAAGATGTTTTTACGTGTGGAAAAGGAGTAAATTGTACGTATAATGCATATGGCTCACCTTTTAATACTTTGTAGGCCTTCCAGACCTATTGGCACGAACCGACACTTTCGTAGGCCTTCCAGACCTAGTTTTGTGGGTAGTAATGTCACTACTGCCACTCTGACGAAAACGAGAAACTAATTTCATCACAGACCGATGGCAAACACCAGTTAAATTGGCTATTTCTTTAGTTTGATTGCCTGCTTCCTTTAAAGCAAATATCTTTGCAATAGTATGCTGTTTCAACGGAATGTTCCTAGCCATTCTTAGGTGGTAACACACAGTATATGACAAAGAAAGAGTCACAAAAAGGAGACCTCGCTCTTCACTGACCACACCCTACGAATAGAGAGCGAATACTAAATGAACTGTGACAGTACAAAATACCACGTCATCAGTTGACTTTTGAAATATTTCCCTCACAAAGATACAGGTCTGTCTTTTTTCGCCAAAAGTTTGTGCTGGCCTACTCTACCCGGCACAGACTTTTGTCGAGTACTGTATATATATATATATATATATATATATATATATATATATATATATATATATATATATATATATATATATATATATATATATATATATATATATATATATATATATATATATATATATATATGCAGAAGCCTCACTTCACCGTGAGATGTGTGTATGCAAAATAACCACAGGAGAAATAATAGACAGAACAGTAAGTACTTTCGTATATTACATCCTCAGACTAAGTGAAATTGGTCAGAAATTAAAATACCCAGTGAACATTCTTAATCAGTGTCATAATACAGCAAAGAAACGCTTTTATTACGTAAGAGATGAGAGGTTACCTCGCCAGCCATATCAAAAGATACTTGTTCTTCCATTCCACGAAAACTTTATTGATTGTATTCAGGTACTGAAGAAACTCAATGTACAAATAGTGTTTAAATATGATAATACAGTTTAAAAAAACTCTCATCAAGAATAGTCCAGAAAATGACTCTGGTGTAATATATAAAATTCCATGTAGGGACTGTGACCAGTTTTATACAGGACAGTCTGGTAAAGATTTAAAAACTAGAGTATCACAACATAAATATAGCGTCGTGGGACAACAAAGAAGTGAATTATTCCAATATAAAGCTATCAACAATCACCATATTAATTGGGCTGGTTCTAAAGTTTTAGCTAAGGCAAAATGTTTTTATGAAAGAAATGTAATCGAATCTTGTATGATTTCTAATACATATGATAGAAATGTGAATTAGAGTTATGGTCATTTTAAGTGTGATAAAGTGTTGACAAATATGGTAATTAAGAGATTTCCGTCAGACTAATCTGGGCATGTGATGTGAGGTGAGGTGAGTTTTCTTTTAGCTCCACCCCCAGGTGGCCTATGTGTATATATACTCCGACTATACCCTTTTATGTTTCACTCTGTCTGAGGATGTAATATACGAAAGTACTTACTGTTCTGTCTATTATTTCTCCTGTGGTTATTTTGCATATAAATATATATATATATATATATATATTAATTTATTGATTGAAGTAAATCTTTCAAGTCTGACATGTTTATCATGAAGTGTCACTAATATACATTGCGTAGGCTACTGATAGACAGATGTATGCTAGTGTCGTAATTATAGCCAGGAAATAGGAATTTAGGACAGGCAGGGTTTCGAACTCTGTAACATTACAGATTTCCATATTTTACTTTCTAAGCCAATCACACTGCTTCAATAACCAATGGCACGGGGATTATTTAAAATCTACGACCGAGATTATATAGGCGGGGAAGCGCTTGCCTCGCTCTGTTTTCATACTTGGTTCTCCTACGGTAGGTTATCCGCTCTGGCTCATTTACTTGTCTCTTTAGTCTTTCGCTGACTAGAGTATGTAATCACGTGGTCGAGGTTCACAGTGGATTATCTGAATACTCCTACACAACTGGTTATTCTCGGCCGGCTGACCAGAATATAGAGTGATTAAGAGCGTCTGAGTGATAACATCTGGCTTATTTTCAGCCGGCTGGCCAGATAATTCCTTCTCCAAAGTATACGTGATCATCTTGAAAGGTAATTATAAGTGATAAAAGCAAGCGAGTGTTAGTTTTGATTTATTATTAATGATGAAGTTAAAGTAATTGTGTAGGAAGTCCTGAAACAGCACCTATAAAAGGATAAGTGAAGTGCTAGCTTTGCCATATTTCTTTCGTAATATAATGGTTTGGAGACCATAGAATAGGTCTAAACAGCACCTGAATAAATAAGGTGTTAGCTTTGGCCCTTATTATCAGTTAACATAAGGTTAATAGGCTGTAGAACGGGCTTAGATAAGGTGCTCTGCATTATTATTTTTAAATAAGTGTCTTGGTGAATCCGTTACAGAAAAGAAGTGCCGTAATTCAAACCCATAGCGTTTTAGCTACCATAGCTAGCAGGTATAATTTCTGTGTGTGAGTGATGTGTGTGTGTGTTATTTATTTTTTAATTAGTTATTGTTTGTCTTGTTGAGAATAAATATAGTAGAGTAACATTTGCAGTATTTGTGTGCCCTTACGTAACTAGTATTATTACTATTAATGAATATATAGATGGGAACCTCTTAACTTTATTTATAAGTGAATATAAGAGGGCTTACGAGACCGTGAGTGGTGTTGTGACCAACCGGCACCACATCTCTTATATAAAAATTGCTGGGTAAGTATTGTTACGCGTGCCTGAATTATTATTTTGTTAATATTGCTATCCATTTTTGACAGCGACTGTGAGAGTGGCTGTGAGATGGTAGTACAAGCCCTCCCGCACCCGGATTTGTTGTGTGTGCGACGCTATCTTATCTAATGTGTACGAAGCTAGCTTATCTAATTATTCCATTTTCTTTAAGTATTCTTGTCAGAAGGGTGAGACTGTCATGGCCAGCTAGATTCGCTGGAGTCGTACACCTTATCTCCCCCTCTCGCCAGCTGCATTTTGTGATAAACTGTCCTAAACTGTCCGTCTCTGTTCCTATTGACTCCCAATAGTTTCTTGGGATGGAACGTATGAGTGATGTGTGCTTAAGTCAGTGTTAAAGGAACAATTCGGAGACGTGCTTGCTTGTCTTTGTGAAGCTAACAGTATACCTTTTGTTTAGCCAATAGAATATAAGGCCAGGGGTTAAGCCAGTAGAGCCAGTTACCAGTGGGACAGGATCAACTCAGTTTGGGTTTTGTAACTGTGTGAGTGTGGTGAAATTCGAGAGGAGACTCGCAACATATGATAAGTATAATTATGTGTTTATTTCTATATTCTTCTCACAGTAACATAGGGTCACTCTCATATTAACTATTATTACTATTATTTCTATTATTATATTATTACATGTGTGTTGTGATGCATTGATGTGTATTTTTCATATGTGCCAGTGAAGTGCTAACTTACTATTATTATTGATAGATTGACTCTGTGCTTACGTGTGCTTAGAGACTTGTGTTATTGAAGTGATGGCACAGTAGTAGTGAGTTATTGAGTGGTTATTGCAAGTGCATTATATATTTTGGGAACTCTGTCTCACGTTCTGTCATAGTTGGGAATCCTGATTTAATTTACTAATTCTTTCAGTGTTTATTGTTTGTCTTTGTGTTTGTTCTTATTGTTAATATATATTATAGAAAATCAAAGTAGTTTCTCTATCATCTTTTATTCATTGAATCCAAACCTGGTTATATGTATGGACGGTCTCTTTGGGTTGTGTTAGCATTCTTTCATAATATGCTGGGTTTGTGCTTTTACTTATAATTCATAATTTTAATAGTCAGATACCTGCCACCCAGTGCTATTTCATTCTGTTGATAGCTAACTTTGGAGTAAGACTAGTCTAGTGACTTAGTACTGTACCGTATCTCTACCCTCCGTCCGTAACAGTATATATCATAAATTTGGCTCATAACGTTGGGTCATTAATTAATCTATTTCTCCCTCATTTCATTTTACAAATTTGGAGCCCAGTGCATGAGTCATTAAATGTTTCTCTCTTCCCTTATTTCACAGTGCAGAACCACCCCTCTCTCTGCACCGAGATTTTATGACTATGCTTAGTACCCTAAAGATAAAAACTACTGATTTCCCCATAAAGAAATTACAGTACTTGACATGCCTGATAATTTTATTAACACCAGACAACCTCCCTTTCCAATTACATCTCATCAACCAACATCAACTTACAAATCCTGATTTCCCCATGGACAAGGCCAAAGATAAAAGTATGCACTCACCTTTGTTTCAAATCAAAGAAATATGACAGTAAACCCAGTCACCATAAACAACACACCCTGTAGTACATAAAAAGAACAGATCTTCATTATGCAATATACACCGATGGTTGCAGATCTTCCACAGGAGTAGGTATATAGTACAACGATATACTCAGAAAATTCTAAACAATTCTCCTTACCAGGAAAACCTCAGTTTTCACGGCAAAACTTACTGCAATCATAACGTCAGTTTATATTATCAAAGAACAAGGAGTTCCAATCAAATATTTAATTTTCTCTGATTCAAGGAGTGCCATTGAGGCCCTCAGAGACAACTATTCTAGGAACCACTTAGTTGCACAAATAAAAAATCGATTAAGCAAACCTTATTCCCCAAACAAAAATTTAGAAATAAGCTGTGATTCTAGCCAGCATAGGACTGAGTGGTAGTGAAGAAGACAGAGCAGCTAAATCAGCAACATCGTTACTAAGAATATATTTGCATCTTCCAAATGGTGACTATGTACATGGTATCAAGCATTATATGATCGAACAATGACAGGACCACTAACAAGCAAAAATAAATTATGCACAGTGTTGCCAGGTGGAATTTCTTCCAGTAAAGGAATAGACGAACAGAAGTCATTTTAACAAGATTGAGAATAGGACACAATCATAAAACATAGTTGTTTAAGGAATAACTCACATGGCCCTATCCCCAAGGTACAACATTCGACACAGTTTTAACCATATAACACATTTTCAATTAATGTAAAAAAAAAAAAAAAAAAAAAAAAATTATGCCTGTTTCTTGAAGGGTTTTCCCTTAGAAGAGGAAAAACGAACTGAGCAAAATTAACAATAGAAGAGATATCAGAGAACGACAGAATGAAATAAAATTATAAGCAAACTGTACAGTAGGCGAGAAAAGGAGGCAGCAGGCCCATGGGGAAAAAAAAAAAAAAAAACATAGCCGGCCCTACAAGGTCAGCAGAATAATGAAAAACGTATTTAAAACAAGGACACAACAGGGCCACCAAAAATAATTTCTAAGATAATGTTGGACAGCCATCGGAAAACACTCACCTTGATGTGGCTGGACAGGGAGAAGAGAGGAAGTGAAGTGCCAGCTGGGCTGTCCGCTGAGAGAGTGTAGAAGTGACTCATGGACTGAAACACGGACGGCCAGACATGGGAAAGGGTTGTCGAGTGCCTCCAGCCAACTTGTTGAGTGCCTTTAATCTACTTGTTTTTCTCTCTGTTTTGCCTGTCCTTTTTGGTTAGGTGTGATTTAAGCGGAAAACCGGGCATGAACCATGAATGAGGTATATGACCATAAGATTTTAGGAACCTACAGAAGGCCTGTTGGCCCTGTTCAAGTCAGCTCTTCATAGACAAGTTGCCGTCTAACAGTAATGCTTGTGCAAGGCTCAAGTAGGAAATGGGTGTATACAAGCGAGCAACATGCATGGTACAATACTATCTCCAACACTTATAGCCGGTACAGTCAGCGTTGTCAGTCCTCCTTTCCCTGGTGTGAATCCCGTGCAGCTCGACTCAGTTCTTCCGAATCATTTAATAGTGATGAATTGAGTCTGACAGTGAGGCCAAGGTATGTCTGACGCCAGTGTGGAGTGACTGAATAAGTGCGGCAATAGTGTATTGCACATGTAGCAACGGCGTATTCCTTAATGTCTTAGGCTTGATTTATTGGAATAATTCGGAAAAAATGAGTCGAACTTCCTAGGATTCACACCAAGGAAAAAAAGACTGACGACGCTGGCAGTACCAGCTGTTACTTTTAGCGATAGTACCTCTAGTTAAATACAGTTAATCAGCTGACAGACACCTCCCGAGTTTGAGATAGCACACGTACTGTACTTTGGTAAAATCCTAACGAGAGACTTCACGATTTAGTTAAAGCATATTTGCATAGCTGGAGATTTGGGTTTTCCATGGATACTGTATACCTAGATTTGACAACGACCAAGGAAGTAGCCTGCCAGCAGCAGTAAAGGTCCGACAGAAGCTCTTACACCCTCCACACGTTTTTTAATATTGCACGCGTTTATTATAATGAACGGGTTCAAGGTGTACTGTGGCAAAGGAATACACCAATGTGTTTTTCCCAAATTATACCTGCATTGTTAATGACTACATATTGTCTATTAATACAAATACTAAGAATAGTATATCCATTATAAAAAAAAAAAAATACAATCGTAACAGAATTGTCATCTTTTTATTCAATATATACCAATTGTAGTAACAAAATATTTTAATTTCTGTCAGTGATATTTTGTTGTTATGGCATAGACTGTTCAGATTGTCGTGGAAACGTGGAAATCACGTTACGGAGGTTCAGTTAAGTGCAAAAAATTAGCGTTTCAATTGTAACACGAACATTGTTCAGTGAAGCACTAAAGCTTCATGGCATTAGAGTGTGTTTGATTGCGTTGCCTTATTCTAGGCAAGACTTTGGCTAACTCCATGGGCTGAGATGGAACACACACATAGGTAGCATCAGGGCCAAGGCTAGTAGGGTCCAGCAGGGTTTCTTGCGCAGGAACCTCAGCAGGTGTAACACAGACATCAAAATTATTGCTTATAAAATATTCGTTTGGCCACACCTAGAGTACTGCGACACCGTCTGGGACCCACACACTAACAATAATATCAATAAATTAGAGTCCACACGAAATAAAGCTGAATGGTGGGCCAAACGTGCTTACAGACACATTACATCAGTCACTATGCTTAAACAAGACACAAAACTAGACCCATTGGCAACACGAAGACAGATACACAGACAATAAATGCTATAAAATAACACAAACAAGTTAGTTGACATAGACAAAGACTCATATCTACACCCTACAAGTATACGATCCACTAGAGGCAGCCACAACTTAAAATACCCTACATACCAGACAAGCACTGATATATTTAGGCACTCATTCTTTCCCTGCAGCATCCAAGAATGGAATCATCTCCCATCTCACGTAGTTAATAGCCCCACTCTTGACACATTTAGAAATAGCATCACCAATCATTACCTCCTCAATCCTAATCCTCAACTCTCAGTCCCTGACCCAATCCACCCTTATCCTAACCCCCTTCCTAATCCTCCCCTGGATCCTTAAATCCCCCACACAACCCTTGCATATTATGCTGCCCATGAGCGGCGCTCTGCAGCACCCACAACTTGAACTTGAACTGAAATTATATTCAGTGCACAAGTGTTCCTAATTACAGTATAGACTATATATGAGTGGCTGAGTGTTACAACTCGTCGAGCACCACGCCTACTTAAGCGAGATAATGGGGAATTTCTGGAACTAATCCGCTAGATGTCACTGCTGTGCAGTCAGTTCATGCGACATGAGCTAAAATATTGTTTTTTAAAATCCCATCAGCATACAAATGCATAGAACCTTGATCATTATGATAATTTCGAAATCCTGCATCGACTTTTTAATACCCTGTATGGATAATTTTGAGATAAGTTGGTTAAATTAGATATTTTTGTTTCGTGATTATCGACCTTCTGCTGTCGATATTTAAAGTAAGGCATATGCCAAGGCTAAAATCTATTTATTTGGACAATACAAATAAATATGATTAAGACTGTACTACATATTATGACGTAACATACCCAGTAACATGGTAATATATAGATATAGTTATTTTTGTGGAGATATTAGCATCTCCTTCACCAAGTGAGCGACAAGGCAAAAGTAGCCGAGCGAGACTCGTTTCCTCAGCTCCTCCTTCAGCTGTTGCAACGTCCAGCTACCGTAGTCCATTGTTCTTATAAAAGAACCAAACCAAACACGTAACAATAACCAAAGCGTGCGCCAGTCGGACAAACACGTTTATTTTGTTTTGATTCCCTCCACGATTCGACTACTTCGCCAGCACATTCGAGTTGCCTATTCTCAATTGAAATATGTATTTCAATAAACCAGGAAGTTGATCTATGTAATTCGGAGTTTTAACTAACACCTGCATGTTCTTTTTATGTTTATTGTATTTTCATTTACTTTGTTTCCAATCAATGGTGTACCTGTTTGGTAATCCCGAGATGGCCAAATAATCTGAATGCCAATTTCACCAGAAAATCAACTTAACTCCTTTTGATCACGAATAGTACTATTTTACCTGTGTTTTACTACTTAGAAAGAATTGTGTAGAAATATGTATAATTTAAGCTCGATGCATTTTTTTTGTGTATAGAATGACTCTGAAGGAATATTTTATTTTGCTTGTGTGCGCTTGTGCGATTGTGATGCCACCTGGTGGCAACCACGAGTTTAGAAAATTCCCCATTGCCTTTAAAGTATAGGTAATAAGATAAACACGAATAATCTGTTCACCGTTACTTCACTTCATCAACTTGATATCACCACACTATAACATATACTGTGGTATTTCAGACTTCATTAGAGGCCAAATTTTCTTAGCTTTTAACTGATATATGCCAAAAAGTGTTCAGTTCTCTATTATGAAAGATATTACAGGTATAATAAATACGAGTGTTATGGAGAATATGTGAAAAGTTATTCTCGTACTGAAATATTAGATTAAAATGGAGAATTGGTAAATAATAATAAAATATACTATTTCGCTTAAGAAACTACATTGTTTAAGCATTCTATGGGTACAGTTTAAATGTAGGTACGTTACAGAATAACTTTAAAACCTTTAAAAGAGTGAAATACTATCTAGCTGTGAGTGTGGTGTGGTGTGGTGCGGTGTGGCGCGGCGCGCTGGCGCCGGGCTGCCAAACGTACGATTCAACCTATTGCTTTTAACAGCCTCAGTATTAAACAGTAGTTGATTATGCATCTGATTTTGCTGGGTTAAACTGTTATGAATGAGTAATAAGCAGAGGAACTGCTGAGTCATCATGCATCTATTACTCCACACGGGCAGGCAGACAGACAGATAGACACACAGCAAATTTTTTAACGCCACGCCTCTCCTAGTCTCCTCCCTCCTCCTCCTCCTCCCACTTCTGTACCCCGGTCCATCCTACTCACCCCACCTCTCTCCCACTCCTACCGGTATCACACTAGCTCCGCGTACGAGGTTTTCGTGGGACTGGCGGAATAAAGCTCTCTGAACATGGAATCGGGGCGGCATACGCGGGGCCAAGATGGAATGGATTTCTAGCCATCTCAGTTCCTCTTGTGCAGAATAAAGTCGATAAAAATATCGTCAATGTCACCTAATTCGTAGTATAAAGTGTGAAAAAATAAAAAAAAATAATTATGGAGTATAAATATATTTGAATAACAACAGTAACCACATTTATTAGTAGAAAATAATATGTCGATACTTTGTCTGTTGTGTTTACATCAGCTGGGCAGCGCGCTCGTCGTCTTGATACAAACATGGACAAGAGTGCACTTCTTTTAATAGAAAAAGTTCGACAAAATGAGTGTCTGTGGGATCACAGAGATAGCAATTTTTTGAAGAAGACCTTCAAGAGGCACTTGTACCTGCGCATCGCTACAGTAATTGAGGAAGAATTCCCAGCACTGCAAGGTTTAAGTGCAGGTAATTTTTAATTTTGTCATCATTATTACCTGCTTTAGTGACCACTCAGATTAATCATCCCTAGCTATTTTAGTTATTGCTTCTGTGGATTATTGCTACATGCACATAGGCTATGTCTTCAAAAATTAAATTTTCTGGTTAGGCCTAATTGCACATAGGCTGTGTCTTCAAAAATTAAATTTTTTGGTTACCTTCAGGGTAGATTGTTATGTTTCCTATATTATCACATGCATATTATTTGACTATGTCCTGCCTTAGATGGTGATCACTAAAGATAATGCAAGATTTTTAGTGTTCAGTTTTCTGAACTTTACTTAACAGGACTTTATGGCCTAACTTGAACCCAAATATAAATTAGGTTTATGCAAGAGCCAAAAACAGATATGGTAACTTCATAGTTAACTTCCCACTACTATAAATAAAAATAAGCCATAAAACTATGGAATATATTGGGAATGATGGTAAATTTTTACAAGTTGCCACAACAGGATTTCATAGGAAAAATATATAATTCCAAGAAGGTTTTAGTGTGATTTGAGTGATGTTGACCTTCGTTTCTTTAGGAAATGCTTCGTTTTGGAGATAGCCCCCCTCCCCCCCCATCCAACAATCTTGGAGGAGAGCCTGGGAAATCGGGGGTTTTGGGTGGGGGGAAAACTCATAATATAGTATATTTGCCTTTCTAGATTGCACTCATGACATGCCATAAAAGTAAAAAAGTGGAAAACCCGAGCCAAGTTTTGGCAAAAGTTGGCTCGGGTTTTCCAATTTTCGACAAGCATAAATGTGGAAAAGTGGAAAATCCGAGCCAAGTTTTGGCAAAAGTTGGCTCGGGTTTTTTAGTTTTCAACGAGCATAAATATTGAAAAATAAAAAACCCAAGCCAATTTTTTTCTGACTCAATGTGGATCAGGCATCCTTCGGCCTTAACCAGAGCATTGAGATGTTACAGAATTAAAAAGACCTTACCTGACCTGACCTAACCTAACCTAGAAGGGGGCATACTTTGGGACCTAACCTTGGCATACCTCGTGACCTATCCTTGGCATACTTCGTGACCTAACCTCGGCATACTTCGGGACCTAACCAAGGCATACTTCGGGACCTAACCTAGGCATACTTCGGGACCTAACCTTGTAATCCTGCGGTCTTTACAAGAGCATCAATTTCATATAGAATTATGAAAACCATATCAAACTCCTTTTATACACCAGTTTACCTTAATTGGAAGCAAAGGATGTGGAAAGTTCTTGTGGAGTTGACGAGTCGTGGCTTGAGTTGTCTTCTGGGAAATCGTCTCGGTCTTCAGGTATGGGTGCTCGGTGGACTGGATGGGCATCTATTCTCCCACTCTGTGGTACATAGAGCTTGGCAGCCTCTACGAAAAACTTGTGGAGGCGAGAGTCGTCACTGGAGGAGTGGATAAACAAATAGCGAGCAATGTACTGGAAAAAGTACTCCCGCCGTTGACCGGGTCGCTGAGTCCACTCCTTCACATCTCTCCACAAGCGCTCGATGGTCTGCGTGTGAGTGGTGGGGTCGTCCGGGTCGACGAAGTTCTTGGAGTGATTGATGGTGCGGTGTTTATATCCAAGCTCTTTCACTGATTATAACGGAGCCTCGACTTATATATTTCTCAATCAGTGTATTTTTATCCCTTTTCTGCGTTTCCCCAGTGTCTTGATCAATTAGGGGAATTACGAATAACTTCTTCGACACTCTTTGTATGCCACCGAACAACCATATTTGTGAGAGAAGACGTCCAGTATTGTTCTTACGATGTCCAAAGCACGACTCGTCAATCTCCACAATAACCCCTTCACCTCCAATCGGATCCTGATGATAAAACCAATAGTCAGTGACCTCTGAGCAAAATGATCGCCAGTCCACACTAGTACGAGAAGAGAAATGAATAGTACTAGATATTGTTTCGTGATTCCAGTGTTTATCTAGCCAGAAATTTACAAATAAAACAATTTTCCAAGCTGGAATGTGGACATTATCTAAGAAGGTGCCTTTCTTGTCACTCACGGAAAAGTTACACCACCTCCTCTTCTTGGTTTTAGGAACCTTAACAGACTGGTTACAGTACCACTGGTGTCTATCCTCACGGTACTTACACGGAACTCGACACCTGGGACAGTCAACTGAGGTGGGTAAAACTCAGTGAGCACGTAAGAAGTCTATTGCTGGTTTCTCTTGCTCATAAAAGCGGGCAATAGGCAGCCAAGGGTTATATGCACAACCAGCACAGAGAGACGACATACTTAGAATGACAGCAAAAATGAAAGGATAGGGATGTATGTGACATACTCACGTGTTGCAGCTCTGTCATTGGTCAAAAAGGAGTAGATAGATGTGTGTAAGACACTAATTGGTAGGATTTGGGTTCAAATTTAAGAATCTCCCACCAGGTAGCAGTGCATCCGTAGTGCTTACCATAGAAACCCACAGATAAAACAGCTGACCTATGTTGAGAGTTCAATGATGAGCGCCGCCATATTGTTTGTGCAACGACATTGCAGTGTAGAAATCATGAGAGTAGTTATTGTAAAAAGAGTACTGGGCGTATAACGCATTTATGGTACTAAGAAATATTGTAGTGCAAGATGAAATAGAGGATATTGTAAGATAAAAAGTGTGAAGTAGGGGATTTAACGAAATGTTTGGACTCTGAAAAATACGACACGATTTTACGAAATTTTTGGACTCTGAAAAATACGACACTCAATACAGTTAAAAGAGATTATTGGTGTTATATAACGCATTTATGACGAAAATGTTACTAAGAAATATTGTATTACCAGATGAAATAAAGCATATTGTAATAAGAAAAGCGTGAAGTGGGAGATTTTACGAAATTTTTGGACTCTGAAAAATACGACACTCACTACACTTACAAGAGGTAATTAGTGTTATAACGCATTTGCTAAGCAAATGGTATATAGAAAAGTTGTTTGTAATACTGAAATATAAACACTGGTAATAGTAAAAATTTTAAAATCGCGTTGTGGCAACTTGTAAAAATATTCCGAAATGATTATTTTACATACAGTATCGGGTAATTTTGAGCTTTGGCATTTTCATTTTGTACCTGAAGGTTGCCCGTATTGGTTCTTGAAGGTTATCTTAATTTGGTTGGTACTTGTGGACTGAAGGTTTCCAAAATAGTTTGTTTAGTTTATATCTTTGTGAATAATTTTTTCAAATAAATAAGTCAAAATACTAATGAAATTTCATGTTTTAAATATTATTCTCTCTCAGTACAATTTAAAGTATTGTGCACTCTAACATTTATGATTGTTTTCTTTCAAGTTAAGCATAAAACCCAATCTTGAAGCGCATATATTTGTAGTGTGCCCATATACATCTTAACTCATTCCCCAGTATCTTCGTATTGATATGTTGCTAATGATTTCCATAATATTCCTAATCATTTTTTAATTACATTTACAGATGATGTGCTGCATAGGTGGGCCATTATAAAAAAACTTTTGAGGGAACTCCAGAAAACCAGACAGCCAAAGAGTGGGTCAGGATATACATCCAAATGGCACCTCTTTGAAGCACTCCTGTTCCTGACAGACACAGTCTCAGCAGGCCCTAGTGTGTGTAACTTTCGTACTCAACATACGCAAGACAACAACCCTACAAGCATGGCAGAGTCTCAGGAAGAGGTGAGCTAATTAATAAGTTTAAGAGTACAATACAGTTGCAGGAAAGAGCCACTGTAGCTGGTATGATATTTTCACATTTGAGGCTCCAGCTTTGTGTGATGTATTTTATTCCAATACTGTATATACGGTAGTTACTGCCACCACAGTGAGTTCATAAATTTCATTTCCAACTGTATTAATTTCAGCACAGTTGCAGGAAACAGTCACTGGAGCAGGTATATTTATATTTGTGACTCCAACCTTATACTGTACTTTATTTCATTAATGAGTTACCAGCACCTCAAGGATTTTACACAGTGGATTTCCAACTGCATGATTTATTCTGTTATAATACTTGTCTCTGGTTAACACTACCCCTAGAAATTATGCAGTCAAGGTTTCAGTTTTCATTTTTGTTGATTACAGTATTACATGGATAATTAATAAATTGGTCATTTTTGGCTGTGTACAATTGCTATTCATATATCACTTTTTACAGTCCCATGCTGAGCATGTACCAATTGTTTTGTAGATTTTTGGAACAGAAGCAGTTGGAATGACTGCTGTATAATAAATTTTCATCGATAAATGTAACTGATGACTTCTCTGTTTTTAAGGATGAGGTTATCAACGGAACTTCCTTGATGTACTGCGGATCCGAGGAAATTGATGGGACTCTCACTCACTTCTTGAATGGCTCGAGTTCTTGCTCGTCAACACGGTCAGCATCAGCGTCTCCTCAATCAATTAGCGGTGGGGGACAACAGTCAGACAGCAGGGTAATGCCTGGGTGTAGCAAAAATACCGCTTGCAATAAGACACCTGGGAAAGACCCACCTCCTTTCCCTGCAGCAAAAAGGCAGCGTACACCTGCAAAGCCTGAGACTCCAAAACTAAGAGCTTCTGAGAAAGCCTGGCAATTATTGACTACTACAGTTTGTGATAAAGATGAAAGAAATCAAAATGCATTTGGAATATATCAGGTCATTGAAAAACATTATAAAAACATATCAAACAGAAGACAATTGAAACTAAATTTAAAAATCATGAGCTTGATAGTGGAAGATGAAACAGAACCTGATTCTGATGGAGAAAAACAGAAAACATTGGGCTGAATGGAGGAAATGCATATCAATTATAGTGGTGATTATTTTATTTCTATGGTTTGTTTTTGGTAGTAAATAAATTTTATTCATATATTTGAAAATGATAAATATTTTAAATAATGCTAGTAAGATACTTCATTTGGTAATAAATACATTTAATTTATTCTATTTATTTGGTTATGTATTTATCTTTTTTTATGCAAAAAATATTAAATATTTCACTGTACAACTTATGTTAGTGTACTTTTCTCTCCCTCATGCACTCATTCTGTTTGCTGATGATACAGTCTTAATTGCAGAAGATATACCAGAGAGACACTCCTCTTTTAACAATATATCAAAGCATATTGCCTTGCATGCAGGAACTGTTGTATCATGGATAAGAACTTGAATATGCTTTCGGTTTACAAAGTTTATTTTAATACAAAAACACATAAAACAAAGACATAAAAGGAAACATGCAGAATTTAAATTTCACCACCACTCTTTCATTATGGGATACATAGAATATTGTAAAATTTGATAATTTCTGAAAGAGGAGGTACAGTCCCCGACAAAACCGACGCCCCTCGCCCTTGCACTACAGTAAAACCCGAAGCCACTTATTCAGTGTCAGTGAAGCACCAGGATCATACAGTAAGTATATCCAGATGCTCCACCGACACTGTGTTGGTGGATTCAGGTTTAGTATAGCGTTAGGCGAGGGGCGTCAGTTTGTCGGGGACTGTACAACAAGGAAGATCCTAGTGGAGCAGAGCCATCTCATTTTGCCATGGAACACTTCCTTCATTATTGAAATAGGTGCAAAATGAGTCTCTTACTTCCATGGCATCTTGTGTTGGCCGTCTAGCAATGACCTGTAAGTTACCCAGGCCATTATGCTCATGGTCACGCCATTGCCCCGGGACCATCCTTCGTCTCTGTATATCTTCCTGGTCAAGCAGTTCAGGTGGAGAATATGCCTGCCGAGACTCTGTCCAAAGCATATTATGTAGGACAAGGCAAGCCTAAACCACCTTGTTGGCTCTTTCAGGACAAGTGCGCATAGGTTTGCCAAGAACTTGAAACCTGCTACTTAATATGCCGAAAGCATTTTCAGAGACCCTCCGAGCTCTAGACAGTCTATAGTTATGAATGTGTTTCCCATCTGACAGATCATTACAAGGATATGGTTTCATGAGATATGTCTGTAGAGGGAAAGCATCATCACCTACAATGACGTATGGTGTCTTAATGTCTGAATTAGGAAGAGTTGCTGGTGGTGGAATGCCTATATCTCCATTTTGAATCCTTTCCTTTAATTTGCATTTGTTTCAAACACCACCATCACTAGCCCTCCCATTAGTCCCTATGTCAGCATAAAGAAATTTGTAATCAGCATCAACTAATGCTAATAAAATGATGCTGAAATTTCCCTTATAATCGTAGTAATGAGACCCACTATTTGTAGGTTTCAGCAACAGTACCCGTTTCCCATCCAGTGCTCCTAAACAAAGCGGATAGTTCCATAGGCTATAAAAATCATGAGATACCTTCCTCCACTCCTCTTGTGATGTAGGCATCTGCATGTAGATGGCTTGAAGGGCTTCATAAATAGCTGTGCAGGTCTCAGGAATGATGAGGGAAATCAGGTTCTGGCTCACCCTGAACTGGTAGCTCAGCGATGTATGTGTCTCTCCTAAAAAATAAAAAGCAACAATTGTATATGACATGAATCATATATCAACCACAAATAATCATCAGTAAAAATAAAGGAGAAGAATGGGAAAGTGATTTCCTTTCCTATGCACAACTGTAACTTTTCCAGAAAGGATTTTTTTTTTCTGGGATCACTAAGCAGCTATTATTCATCACTTTTTACAATTTTCTTTTCCACCAAAGTGTTACATTGATGTATTTAATTTAACCTGACCTAACCTAACCTAAAGCTCACACCTCTTACATACATTTCTAAACAATACATTTGGGACAAGCGGAGTATGGCCTGAAAGCTAATAAATACCAAATATTATTTCCTAAAACTTGTTTGACATTCAACAATGCCTTATGTCTACCTAATCTTATCCAATTCAACCAAACCCAATGTACCTAACCTAACCAGTACTATAGTCATATAGGTATAACCGTATAGGCCATAATATTTAATTGTACACTTCTAAAAAGAAACCCTACTCTTTGAAAAGTTATTATTTATACCTAAAATGTTCATCTCTGAACATGAACACATTTTAATACTCTCAAAAAAATTCCACATGAACCTTACCTGTAGCCAAGTATCGCAGGGTTATTGCCAATCGCTCCTGTGGTGTTACTGCCTTTCTCATTCTTGTGTCCATTTTGCTGATAGAAGGCAGAATCATGTCTAGGAGTCTATTAAACTGCGCTCTGTTTACACGCATCCAGTTCCGATAGCTGCCCTGGTCTTCCAGTGCCAACTCCTGGACTAGGGTGTTGTACTGGCTGCCCTCCTCTCTCCTCTGTAGCCATTCGCGACTCCAAAGTCGCCGTCTAGCACCTCTGGCTTCTCTCCTAGCATGTTCTTCCTCCTCCTCCTCTTCTTCTTCAAAAATTATTGTTGCAAGGGCCAATGCAGCCACGTGTAGCTGATCTTCATCTAAGAAATCCATGTTGTTCACCTGCGATGCGATGCGATGCGATGTTCGTCGGGGAAATGTTACCTTTCCAACGGCTTTCCCCTTATAATTCCTGGTTAGTTTTCACTCAGTTTCCTTCGTTTTTCTCTTCTTTTCCAAAATTCATAAAGTGTTTCTTTCGCTTTTTCTAGATTTTCTGTATTGAATAGTAAATTTCCATTGATGTGTTCCTTATTTTCTATGTATGGTTGCTGTAGTTCACATATGTTTTTTCTGATATCTATATATTCTCTGCAAAATAAAACAAAGTGTTCTAATGTTTCATCTTCTTCTTCACATGATATACATTTTGTGTTTCCGTCCCCAAACCTTTTCCTGTCATTTAAGTTCAGCACATTAGTTCTGCATTTATAAAGTATAATTGATTTTGTTGTATTCTCATATATATTGTTTTCTGCTTTGATTTCTGTTTTCCATTTCCTGTATATCTGTAAACTGCTCTTTGTGGACATTTCTCTTTTCCATTTGTGTGTGTCCCATGTGTTTAATTTTTCTTTAATGTCTTTCACTTCCATTGTTTTTATATTGTCAAAGTTCAGTTTTATCTCCATTAGTGTCTCATTCACTTCATCCATCCATTTGTACATATTTGTGAACTTCATGTCTTTAATTATTTCATATAATAGGTTGTTTCTTCCTTCATTGTCTTCATTATATTGTAATATTGATTTCAGGTACATAATTTTGCCTTATTTAATTCTTTTTTCCATGGAGGAAGCCCCCACTTCTCCTCTCAGTGTTGCTGTTGTTGCATATGTTGGGGCTCCCAGTATTTGCCTGAAGACTTTGTTTTCTTGTCTCTGTAGTTTTTCTAGGGCACTTTTTGCTAGGTTCATCACATTTGTACCATATAAGATACTCGGTAGTGCCACTGATTTCCAATAGGTTTTTCTTATTAGTAATTTGTTGCAACTTTTGTGTATCACTGAGTAAGTTATGTTGGCCAGTTTTTGTGCCTTTTCATGCACAATTATCTTTTGGCTCTTAAAGCAGTTCCTGATGTTGTCCACTACTATGCCCAAGTATTTTATATTGTTTGTCACTTTGATACCTTCGATTTCTGGTGGTTGCTCTGACATGTTATAAATTATTATACTGCTTTTGTCTTTATTGATTTCTAATCCGCATTCCAGGCTGGCGTCTATTAGCTTTCTTAAGTTTTCTCTTGCTTCGTCTACTGAATGGCTTAATTGAAGTCCATCGTCAGCAAAGAATAGCATATTTATTCTGAAAAGTTCATTGGTGAATCCTGTTCTTGTCTCCATTTCCTTTAGTATTTTATATGTTATTAGTTTAAATAAAGTTAATAGATCCTGTACATCCTTGTCTTATTCCACTTGTAATATCTAATTTCATTATTTCTTCGTTTCCTATGTTGATGGTGGTATTGTCGTCTAGGTAGATGGTGGCTACTATGTTTATTATTCTTGGGTGTATCTTATAGGTTTTCAGTACTTCAATTAGCTGTTCTCTTTTCACAGAGTCAAAGGCTTTTGCAAAGTCTATTGAGGTGACTATTAGGGGTTTACGTTCTAGATGGCTGGTTTCTATACAGTAATTTACTATCATCAGGTTGTCCTCTATTCTTCTTTTCTTGGTAAATCCTGCTTGTGTGTCTTTCATTTCTTGTGTTCTTTGTATATGATCTTCTATTTTCTCTATGAGTATGGACATAAATATCTTATATGAATAACTACTCAATGCTATTGGTCTTAAATCTTTCTCGGTAGGCGTTTTCTTTTTCTCTATCATTTTTGTTTTAGTGGTTTTCCAATCTTCTGGTATATTCCCTCTTTCCAGTATTTCATTGAAGCATTCAGTTAGCTTCTTTATGCATGAGTCACTTTGTATCAGGGTCTTGTACATTTCAGGTTTCATATTATCAGGTCCAGCAGCTTTCCTCATTTTTAACTTTTTCAATGTTGCTCGTACTTCTTCTTCGTTTATTTTGTAATTTTTCATTTTGCTTATTTGCTTTTCAAAATTGCATATTATTTGTATGTGGTCAAGTAACTCCTTTGGGTATGTGAGTCCATTTTCTGCAGCTATCTCTTGTGTTGTTTCTCTAAATTCTCTTTCGTACTTTTCCATTTCCTCTTTGTTCCATACTTCCTTTATATTGTTGTCGTGTTTCTGGTATATGTTACTCCAGAATTCCTTTAATTTTAATATCATTTCTTGTTCACTCATCTTATTTCCATCATCGTCATACAGTGTGTGATCTTCTTCCTTTGTCTGTGTCTTCCCTTTTAGTTTATTTATGTGTTCCCAAATTCTTTTGCCTTTCTCGCTGCTATTCTTTATTTCGTCTGTGATCTTTCTTTCATGTTTGTAGATTTCTTCCTTTATAAGTGTTTGTACTTCATTTTTCTTTTCCTTGTATAATCTTTGCATTTCTTCTTTCACTTCTGGTGTTTCTGCATTTCTCTTTCTCTTATTCATGTTTCTTCTCTGTGATATTTTCTTTCTGATTTCATCGTTTATCCATGGTGGTTCTGTAACCTTTTGTGTTATGTTTTCTCTCCTCTTATAAGTTTTCTTTAGCACTTGTTCGGCTTGTTCTTTCATTGCCTTGTTTAGTTTGACCATATCATTTATATCTTTGTTCCTTATCTCTTCTTCCACTTTTTGTGTAAATTATTTTAGATTCTTTTCTTCCGTTGTATAATACTGTATGGCTTTGTATATATTTTTCTTATATGTTTTTCCAGTTGATTGTGGGTATTTTAGTCTTATTTCTATTAGATTATGATCAGATATATCTAATATTTCTTTCTTTTCATCAATTTTCATGTCTATAAAACTATCATACATTGTTTCATTCACTAATACATAATCAATTGCACTTTTCTGTTCCCCATAGTCTCTGCTCCAGGTGTAGGTTCCTGTGCACTTTTCATCTCCGTTAGTCAGAATCAATTTAAATTTTTCCTGTAAACTTAGCACAATGGATCCATTCCAATTTAGTTTCTGTTCTCTAATGTATCCTACATGGCCGTTAAAATCTCCTAGTAGTATTAATCTTTCATTTTCCAATTTCTCGATACTCTTTGCTATTTCTTGTTCTAGTTTAGCATTTCTTTCTCTATCTTGCACCGACATATATACAAGGAGAATCACTATACCTTCTTGTTTACAAATTTGTCGTCGTCATCGTCGTGTTGACTGTGTTGGCAAGTGAGTCGTCTGCTACAGCGTGTGATCCATACAAAGAACCAGTGTGATAGCTCCAGAGTGGAGCTATCACACTGTCCTCTCCTGCCTTGGCGATGGAAGGTTGGAAAAAATTGAAAAAGTACAAAATCAGGCTATGAGAATAATATTAAATTGTCCTAAATATGCAATGATAGATGCTATGAGAATGGAACTAAATTTAGAATAATTAAAAAATAGAATAGAAGAAACAAATCTTATAGCTGCTGTGAGGCATGTCAGAGCTGGTGGTCAAAAGTTAGCGAAATGTATTAATGATGGTGTTCTTGGAAATAAAACCTTTTGGCGACAAGGCAAGAGAGGATACTTAAAGGAGCTTATTGAAAAAATATGCAAATATAATCTCTCAAACTGTTGTAGTCCTCGGAATAATTACCGAAAACCTCCACCATGGGATGACAAGTTTGTTGATGTCACTATTCCTCCACTAATCAAGAAAAAGTGTATGTACAGTGTTGTAGACCTTAAGAAAATTGTTGAAAATAATGTAAATAATATTGATAATGAGAGAACAGCCCATGTGTACTGTGATGGGTCTATCATGGAAGATGGGAAGGCTGGTTGTGGGGTTTTGGTTATAGACAGTGGAAAGGATATGAATGTAGAAAGTGAATACATCTATAGGATGGCTGACAACGTGTCCTCTACTCAAGCAGAGCTGTGTGCAATATTGTTTGGCCTTAGGGAGGTAAGGGATGGGATGGGAGATGTATGCTTCTTTGTCGACAGCCAGAGTGCACTGGAATCACTGAACAGTAAAAACCCTGTTTATGAGGAGGTGGTGAACCAGTGTAAAGGTCTTATAGAGGAGTTGAAAGAAAATGGGAGAAACACCAAATTCATGTGGATACCATCCCACATAGGATTAATAAATAATGAGAGGGCAGATGAACTTGCCAAGAAGGGAACTGAAAAAGAAAACAAAGATATGGATTGCATCATGACCCTAAAATAAATAAAAACTATAATCAGGAAAATACAATGTGAAGAAGAAACAGTAAGGAGGGAGAGAAAATACCTTAATAGTGAGACAATGCGGCACTACTTAAATATATTAGAAAACACCACTTTCACATATGGAATGTACAGGAGTGCATGGAAGGAGTCCTTGTGCACACGGCTGAGACTTGGATATAAATATTACTGGCAACTGGGAATTACAAAGGAGGAGGATGAAATTTTTTGTAAACTCTGTAAAGAACCAAGATCTCACATCCTGTCACATTATGTATTAGAGTGCCCAAATATAAGTAGCTTTAGAAATAATTCCATCAATAATGTATGCGACCAATTAATTTGGATGTTTAATAATAAAATTGAAGAAATGATGCGGAAATACAAGGATGTTAAAAATATATTAAAATAAGGATATACTATAGCTTTTCTATGTAAAGTATATGACAATATGTAAATAAAAATCAACTATAATTGTGAAATATCCATATGCCGTCAATATTATGCTGTGTGAAATTTAAGAATGGTATTTAGATTAGGGTGTGTACTGTTTAATCACCATCACCCTTTTGAGATTGTGTAATTTGCACACTTTTTGTATATATATATACAGTGTATGTATTATTGTACTGTCTCAATAAAATGTCAAATTCTAAACAAAAAGAACCGTTAAATCTAGAACCGGTATTAAATAGTTGACAATGTTATAATATTATAATTGCTGTCTAATGTATTATATTGCTGTATTATAATAATATAATGAGGGAGAGAGAGAGAGTGTGTGTGTGTGTGTGTGAGTGTGCAAAGATGTTTACTTACTACCTAGGCTACTCCTCATACTAGCCTACTCACTCGAAAAAAAGGTGATGCAGTGTGAGCACAAGCCCTCTCTGGTGTGTAGCCTATAATACACAGGAATAAAGCTTGTTATTCACGTTGCTGTAATCTCCGTGGCAAAAGAACAAGAGATACAGCATTACAAAAAATTGGAGCACAGGCTAAGGGTAGGCAAGTCTCATTTAAAATAATTTTAGTCTTACTTAATTGAATGTGATTTGCTTATCATTGCATTCTTTGTTGTTTGTCTGCTCCTGTGAAAACGTCCCATGGTGAGTAAATTAATCACAAGACTCTCCACTCCCTGCAACACATAAGATATCCCTCTGATTGCCTCCAGGTCCCCCCCAAATAATTATTATATTGAATGCAAAATCAATGACCAATATAACATGAACACTTCATTAATATAAAAATAAATATGCCGTACTGTAAATTAAATTATTTACATCAATAAAAACATGCATCTGTACAAAATAACTTGAAATAAGCAGGTTACACAAAACTGACAATCAATTATTTGGGTACTATCCGATCAATGGCTGCTAAACCACTCAT